>VDFB02271358.1:918929487-918990726 GCA_007258455.2 Sequoia sempervirens
TATAGTCATCCTAATTCTGAGTTTTTCATCTTAGACTACATATTGTCTTTAGATTAAACTTTTAGGAGGGTCACTTTTACAAACTTTGGAATAGGTCCACTTTCTACACTCTAGAAAAATCAAAGAGTCAATGAAATTTGTCATTGAACCTAGTCCTGTCATCATATCTTTTATCCTACAGAGAGTTCTCCTAGCTCATCAGTCTAGTTAGGAAACTCAAGTTATCTTTGATCCTAGTCCTACATTGGTTCATTGACATAACTAAATTGACACCTTGGTTAGACTTTAGGTAGTTGGTACCCTCGTCTCAGGTTTACAAAATTGATTACCTTAGAAGATTGTTTAGACTTTGCATCTTTAGATAAAGTCATTTTAGACTAGCGTCATCTTATAACATTCCTTATTTTGCATTCAAAAAATCCCAAAAACATAGACTAGAGTCATACCGTCCATAGACATAGTTTTGCATTCCTCGCATATTGAGCTTATCTTACATGGTTGAAACTAGGTCTAAGAGAAAATAGAGAGAAAAGATGTCGAACCAAAATGAATTCATCAACCCATTCTCGTCGAGACCTCACAGGAATTTTTTGGACAAATTCACTACTAGAGATCCTCAAGGACACATTAGAATAGAAGACATAGAGGTTGTTGCACAAGACCCTGAGTTTGCCTCTTTTGTAGATGACTATCTAGCAAATGATTTCCAATGCTACTCAGCCAAATTGTTAGCTGAAGGTGCTACCTTACCCATAGGATTTGATATTATCACCTTACAAACTCAACCTACACAAGGGACAACAACAAAAACTTCTAGTACCTCTATACCTTAGGTTAATACAGCCATACCATCTGGCATACCTACACAGAGTACGACAATCCATACATCTCCATTTGGTACATCTGGCATGACATCAGGATTTAATTTCACTGTAGGGGCATCATCGTCCACTCCCTTTGGTCCTCTTGTTGGGAATAAACGATCTAAAATGTAAGCTTCTATACCGAATGTTAGTGTCATCGGTACCATACCACTGTCGATAGCCATACCTAGTGTTCTTGTCACTAGTACTATACCGCAGACTACATAGATAGGAGGGATTCCCTCTTTCCAATATGGCAATCAAAATCCATTCTCCCAGGTTGGTAGTCAGAATCCATTCTATCAAATTGGTAGTCAGAATCCATTCCCATAGATTCTGAATCAAAACCCATTCTCCCAGATTGGCAGTCAAAACCCATTCACACAGATTTTGAATCAAAACACATTCACCAACATTCTGAATCCAAATCCATATCAAATACCAACATTCAATCAAAACCTATCACGAAACCTTGGATTTCAAAATACATACATAGATCTGAGTAATCCTCCTAACACATCATTAACTCAGGTTGATGTCTTGCAAACACAAATGCAAGCACTACAAACACAAATGGATAACATGGTGGTGTCAACTAAGAAATATTTTTCAACAAAGGACATATGCCCATTTCCCTTTGATAAATCATTGTACATGACACCTTTCCCTCATGGGTATGTCATACCGAATCTCCCTAAGTATAATGGCAAACAAAATCCAATAGAACATATAAGGGAATTTTCTACCATGTGCATAGATGTCGCTTATGACCCCACATATCTTATGAGACTATTTCCAAGAAGTCTTGTAGGAATTGCACATGAGTGGTTTTCAGGTCTAGACTATGGCATTAAATCATGGGGTGAATTGGCTGAGAAATCTGTTGAGCAATTCTCCTTCAACATAGACCACGAGATAAATATAGCAACCTTGCATCACACAACACAAGATGAAGGATAAACTTTCATCGCTTTCTTCCAGAGATGGAGGACTATAGCCAGCCAATGTCCTATAGAGATACCTAAAAAATAAAAAGTCACTATGTTCCAAGAAAACCATCATGCAAAACTAAGGAGTAACTTAAGGGTACATTGTTTGTTGCACATTTTTTTTTGAACTAGTGGAAAAAGGGGTTATAATAGAAAAGGATCTCATTGAAAAATGAGAACTTAAGACACCAACATCCAATAGAAATCTGATAGTGCAAAACGCCCCTAATGACAAAAATAGATTTTGGTCTCAAAACAAAAATGTCACCAATGATGGGGTAGTTGATGCTAAAACTATACAAGTAGGACCAATCATCAAATTATGAGGACCTAACCCTTCAGCCAACACGCTTAATGTTGTCAATCAACCTCCCAACACAATCCAAAATACTCAATGTTCACCACAACAAAGGAGGTTTCAAAAATGTGAGTTCACTCCCTTAGGGGAACCCATCGAGTCTGTATTTAAACAACTATTACAACATAATCTTATATAGCTTCAAGAGGCAAGAAAATACGATCCAGGACAATTTAAACCAGTTTGGTGGGATGACAATTCCTTTTGTGATTATCATAGAACTAAGGGACATAACTTACAAAATTGTCACCAACTGAAAAATATCATACAGGATCTTGTGAAAAAGAGAATTATTGAAGTTAGTGGATAGAAACAAAAGTCATCAAACACTGATCACCAAGTCTTTTCTAATCCACTACATGACCATGGGAAAGTAAATGTCCCTAGTTTGAGTAACAAGACCAATGTGTCAGCCAACTATGCCAATATCAAGCATGATTATAATAGTGGAAAAACCAATAATCACTTTCACACCGCCGATGAGAATATCAATACCATTACCATAAATACGACTCCCAAGTGTGTTGTCAACACTCGTCATACTAAGATCACCATCCAAGGTCCTCAATTGCAACAAACACCACAACCTTCCAAGTCGCAATATAACCTACTTGACCAGTTGGGGAAGACCCCATCCCAAATCTCATTCTTGGAACTATTATGTATCTCCCTTGAGCATCGATCCATTTTAGATAAAGCTTTACAAAACACCACTATCCCAAATGATCTTGATGTCAATCATTTCCAGGAAATGGTGGGCTACTTGACCAATAATCATCATGCCATGTTTTCTGAACAACACTATGCAACTGAAAAGACAAATCATAACGACCCTTTACATCTTGAAGTCCTTGTTGACGACACCAATTTTAGACGATTTTTGGTAGACGGAGGAGTAGGGTTAAATCTGTGCACTTTAAAACTGATTAAGGATTTAGGTTTCTCATAAGCATGCGTAGACACAACAAAAAGTATTGTCATTAAATATTATGATGATGAGGAATGAAAATCAAAGGGGGTGGTCACACTTCCTATCAGAATTGGACATGCAGTAATGGAGACAAAATTCTAGGTCTTGGATCTCACCCTTCCATACAACCTTCTGCTAGGCAGACCCTGGATTCATTCCATGAAGGCAATCCCTTCCACATATCATCAATGTCTCAAATTCCCTTATGATGGCACTGAAATAACTATAGATGGTGACCCAGATCCATTCCAATATTGCACCAATCTAAAAGAGATACCCCAATGCCAAGTGCCAGTAAACCAAGAGGCTTCATCATCCAATTCATCTCACTATGTCGATCCATCCACTCTCACTCAAACATCTATTTCACCTTCATTTCCTTACACTCCTAGGGTTGAGATCCAAGAAAAGGGTTGTGGAGAATATTACATGTTGACATCTTATTGTGTTAGCCATTTATTCCTCCTAAGTCATACGGTTTACCTACACTAGATAACAATCTATGGTCACTATACACATTCCTCCCGCAACAACTTTCACTAAATGGGGAGAATTAAGCAAAGAAGCCGTAAATACCGAAGTTGTGACATCTTGGCTATATACGGAAGATAATGAAGAACCTCTCTCACTTGCTCACATTCCTATAGATCTATATGGCAAAGGTTTCACAATCATGTAGACCAAGGGATATAATGGACATAGTGGTTTAGGCTTAAATCAAGATGGGAGGATTGAACCAATCTTTGTTTCTCAGTGGCCAAAAGGTTTAGGGATTGGGTTTCAACCAATTCAGATTGGCGTTCCTAGTACCACATCACCCTTAATCGAGGAAGTAAGTGCTTCAAAAGATATTGAGACATCTCACGAACCATCTGACCAACATCACTGTGACTCCCCTGACTCAAACGAATAGGAGTGGGATTCCCTATCCTCCACCTCTTCCATGAACCTTAACAAGCTGTTTAGAGAACTTGACTTAATGTTGAGATCCTCACCAAATCCATTGAATTCATGTCCACCAAAGAATATGACAAAAGAGGAATGGTTTAAACATTACTATTGGGAATCACTTGATCCTACCTCTTGGAAACCTAATACATTTGTTTCAGATAACCAAACCTTGGCATTAGACCCACCTCTCAATCCACCTAGATCTAAACCAAAGAGAAAAAAGGACTTAGCACAAGACTTTTGTGACCATATGAACAACTCAGTCTTTACCTTGACTTCGTTCAACTTTGATAACTCTGATGATGACATGCCCTTAGTTTATCCCCAACTTATTGATTGGGATCAACAAGACCCACCTGTCTTAGACATTTTTGAGAACGACGAAGCAATTGCTGAGTTCCTAGGACTAAGAGAAGGCATACCTAGTGGTGATTGCAAGGCTGGTTTTACCATTGACTTGGACAACAAAGCATATTCTGGGGAATCTGTTCAACCCTCCAGTTGCAAAAATGAGAAAAAGAATAAAAAAGATGAATCTCTAGGTGAAAACCAAAAGGCACCTCTAGACAATGAAAAAGTAAAAATAAAGGATGCATCCGAAGGTGAAAACCTCTCTGAGGCACCTAAGGATAGATGTTTGAAAATTCTCCCTGTTGCATAGGAAAAGTCACCCATGCTCGTTGAAGAATCAGTTGAAGTCAACATAGGCACATAAGAGAATCCTTGACTGGTTTATTTTGCAATGTCATTGACCATAGAATAGCAGCCGTAATTCCACAACTTCATTACACAAAGATAATTTTTTCCTGGTCAAATGCAGACATGCCTGGGTTGGATCCTGAACTTGTTCTACACCACTTTCCCTTACAACTAGGTGTAAAACTAGTGAAACAGAAATTGAGGAAAATGCACCCACAGATTGCTCTACTAGTCAAGGCAGAACTCAAGAAAATGTTAGACATTGGTTTTATTAGATCAATCAACTATGCAGATTGGATTTCCAATCTTGTCCCAGTCACTAAACTAATAGAGGGCATCCGCATCTACATAGATTTCAGAGATATCAACAAAGCTTGCCCTAAGGATGACTTCCCTTTGCCTAACATAGACATGATAGTGGACATGACAGTAGGGTACGAGATGTTGTCCCTTATGGATGGATTTTTAGGGTATAATCATATTAGAATTGCAACTGGAGACCAACCTAAGATGACTTTCACATGTCCTTGGGGAACGCATTACTTGAACGTTATGCCCTTCGAACTAAAGAATGCTGGAGCAACCTATCAACGTGCCATGACCACTATTTTTTATGATCTAGTACACACTCTTATGGAGGATTATGTTGATGACCTAATAGTTAAATCCAAAACAAGGGCAGAACATTTACAAGTTTTAGACAAGATATTTCAAAGGCTAGAGAAGTATAAGGTGAGACTCAATCCCAAGAAATGTGTGTTTGGAGTAAAATCAGGAAAGATTTTAGGGTATATCATTTCTAGACGAGGCATTGAAGTGGATACAACCAAGGTAAAAGCAATCATGGACATGCCTCCACCAACTAATCTCAGTCAGCTACGCACATTACAAGGGAGACTGTAATCCATCAGAAGATTTATAGTGTAGGTAGTAGATAAGACATCCTTTTCAACATTTACTTAAGAAAGGGGTACCTTTTCCATGGACAGTTAGGTGCGAAGAGGCTTTTCAACTGATCAAAGAATATCTACTCACACCACCTGTCTTAATGCCACCTATTGAAGGACGACCATTGATTCTTTATATTATAGCAACCCATTCATCACTCGGAGTATTGCTTGCACAGAATCAGTATACTATATCAGTCAGACTTTGGTAGGTTATGAGCTCAACTATAGTACTATTGAACGTGCCTGTCTTGCGGTAGTATTTGCTACTCAAAAACTAAGGCACTATATGTTAAACCATCAAACAATGTTGATTTCCAAAATATATCCTCTAAAATATCTTCTAAGCAAAGTAGCATTAATAGGACAGTTTGCCAAATGGGTTATGATACTTAGGGAGTATGATATCCAGTATGTAGAGAGAAAGGCTATTAAAGGACAAGTCATCATTGATCAGTTAGCTGACACACCAATACAAGCAGATCACCCATTAGTTGCAGATTTTCCTAATGAGTTTATATTCATAATTGACACAAACACACCATGGAAACTATACTTTGATGGCTCACATACAAATCATGGCACAGGGGCTGGTATACTATTTATCACACCATAGGGTGATTCCATCCGTAATTCATTCAGGATTGCATTCCCGTGTACTAACAACATAGCATAGTATGAGGCTCTAGTGACAAGGTTGTACGCATGGTAGTCAAGTGGAAAATTAAGAACCTACACCTGTATATGGTGATTCTCAACTAGTAATCAGATAGGTAAATGATGATTATGAGACTAAGGGTGAGAAGCTTGCTCCATAAAAACACATGGCCGATAGTTTTAAGGAGTACTTTGACAAGGTTGAATTTCATCAGATACCTCATGTTTTAAACAGGGCAGCAAACACCATGGCTACAATTGCATCACTTCTTAACACTCCTAGCAATGTGCCTAAGTTTGAGTTCTTGGTAGAACATCTTTTGGTTCCAGCCTACGATATCCCAGATTCTGAGATGGTATGTGACATTGTTGGTCTTGATTCCCCATGGTACAAATAAATCTATGACTACCTCCATGCTGAATCATACCCACTAGCCTGTCAAACAACCAACATAGGACATTCCTTCGTAAGTCAGCCAAATACACCATCGTTGAAGACACCCTATATAGATGCACCTTAGATAATACCCTACTAAGATGTCTTGATTCCAATTAAGCACAAGCAACCTTGCATGGGGTGCATGAGGGTATATGTGGTTCCCATTCTAGTGGTCCTACCTTAGCCAAAAATATTATGAGATTGGGTTATTATTGGCCTACTATGGAAAAAGACTCATATGTCTTTGTAAAGAAATGTCGCCAATTCCAAGTTCATGGAGACTTGATACATGCACTAGCATAGGAGCTCCGTCCTATAACATCACCATGGCCCTTCGCCCAATGGGGACTCGACCTCATAGGTAAGATCCATCCCACATCATCCAATGGCTACAAGTTCATCATCGCTACCACTAAGTATTTTACGAAGTGGATTGAGGCTATTCCTATGACATACATTACCGGCACACAAATCTCTAAGTTTATCCTGAACTATATCATTTGTTGGTATGGTGTCTCTTACTCCATAATCACAGATAATGGCCGCCCATTTAAGAATCAAGAAGTTTGCCATCTTTGTGATGAATTTCATATTCAACATTACTTTTCCACTCCATACTACCCACAAGGTAATGGCCAAGCAGAGGCATAGATAACAAAACTATCATTAGAATCCTCAAAAATATTGTCAATGATGCTGGCCGTGATTGGCATTTACAACTTAATCCCGCCTTATGGGCTTATTGCACAAGCATTTGTACTCCCACTGGCGCCAATCCATATTCACTAGTATCTGGTTCTAAATCCATTCTTCCTATTGAGGTCGAGATTCCTTCCCTGAGGGTATCCTTGAAAGGACAAATTGATGATGAAGAGTACCGGATATCAAGGCTACATGAACTAGAATTCCTAGATGAGCGAAGACAGAAGGTGCTAGACCATCTCCAAGCATATCAGAATCATCTTCATCATAGCTATAACAGGAAGGTCTTGAACATAAACTTTGACATTGGTGACCTAGTTTTAATGGAGAACCCAAAGAATCAAGCAGAACGAGAAAAACCAGGAAAGTTTGAACCGAATTAGTTAGGACCTTATATTATTACAGAAGCCTTTGGGTCAGGAGCATATCAACTCTCTACTCCTGAAGGGGAACCATTGTCCTCGCTAATCAATAGTCTTCATCTCAAGAATTTTTACGCATAGCTTCTAAAAGCGTTGTCTTAATTAGCAAAAATAATAATAATAATACAAAAAAATCAAAAAATCAAAAAAATCGTTACCAAGGTGAAAACTTGGCAAACAGGCGTCTTGGTAACATCAATTTTTTTTGAAAATCTAGAAAATAGTAAAGATAAATAAGTCGTCCAATAGTGAAAACCACTTCAATGGCACGTTGGATAAGTACCATGGTGAAAACCTGGCAAACAGGCGCCATGTGTAGTTGACTCTGCTCCTTTCTCTACTATCATTTTAATCTAATATCCCTGTACATAGTCCACTTCCTTGTACATAGTCCACTTCCCTGTACATAATCCACATCCCTGTACGTACTACCTATCCCTGTACATACTACCTATCCCTATACATACACCCTATCCCTGTACATATTACTTATCTCTGTACATATCACTTATCTTTCTCATCCATCGCTTGTACATACCATTTGTAATAAGTGGTAGTCTTTCCCATAACTTGGAATGATTGACATCGAGTACATTTCATATCCCCCATTTATCCTCTTCATAATCAATTGGTATTATACTCGACTGGGGGAAAACACTTGACGTGCATCATATTGGTTCTTACATTAGCTATGTCAAAGATGTCAAACCATGGAAAAATTCAAAAAACATTACAAAATGTCTTGCAAAAACACAAAAACATCATAAAACTTCAAAAAGACAAAAAAACCAAAACATGTCAAATAATCCAAAAATAGAGTCAGAGTCAGTTGTACTTGTCAGTCTTTGTCATGAGTCGAACTACATTGCCTCTGCGACTAGACATAGGCAAGGCCATCTGTAAATGTGCCCCCGAGGCATTAGGTCAGTCTGTTTCGGTTTGCCTGTATAAAATCATGACTCACTCCATATGTCTATATGACAAGTTCATTGGTCGTGTTGAACTATGAGATCTTTGTGTGTATAACGTAGGTAAGGCCATCAATCGATGAGCCCCTAAGGCCGCACTAGGTCAGTCCATTAGGGTTCATCACATTTACTGTCACACACGTCTTCTATTTGTAGTCAGTCTTGTCAGTCAAATTCAAGTCGAACTACAAGGTCTATGTATGTATAACATAGGCAAGGCTATCACTCGATGAGCCCCCGAGGCTAAACTAGGTTAGTCCTTTAGGGTTCATTGTCACACAGTCAATTGTCAACACATCATATCAAGTCATGCCTCAATCTGGTGAAGAAGTCAGCAATGTCTCTAGGTCAAATCAAACAAATTGCCAAAGCAACAACCAAAACAAATCAACTAATGTCTGCTATAGGATGTGTCCTTCCTGGAAAAAGACATCATAAAAACAATCAATCTGTGTCTTATTCAGGATGAGTCCTTCCTGAATACCAATATCAAAAGAAAAATATATGTCTTATATAGGATGAGTCCTTCCTACATATCAACATTGTCAAACAGTCAACATAGACTTACATAGGTTATCACATCAATGATATTTGACTCAATGTCTTGTACGATATATGTCTTTCTGAAACCAGGATTTTTCATGCCTTATACAGAGTCATAAACTCAAAACCAGACTCAAAGTCTTATCTGGTATGTGTATCTCCTAAAATTAGGCTCTATAAATCAATCCTTTTCTTAATCAAAACAAATCAAACAAACATGATCAAGTTTTGGAAAATATTTTACTGGATTTTTGACAGCTTATTTATCTTATCATTTCACTTGAATTTATGATGGGAATTAAGTTACTAGCTTTCTCAAGGATGTCCCATGAAGGATTTAGAGAAGCAACGATGTATCAGAATTCTGTTTTCTTTGACTGATGTTTGTCGATTGTCTTTTAAATCTGATTTTGAGTCATGTTACTAGTTTCCTCAAGGATGTCCCATGAAGGATTTAGAGGAGCGATGACGTCTCATGACCCATCTTTTATGTTGTTTGTTGTATGTGGTTGGTCTTGACAAAAATACTGGGGCAACAGTGCCCTTCGTATGAGTTAGGAAATTCCTTGTCTACGACTGTCTGTTGCTAGCAAGTGGATGACCTTGCACACCTTGATTTATGTCATATCATGCTGTTTTCTCCATTTTTAATAGTCCTGCCCAATGATGATAAAGTGCAATTCCTTTTGTAATACAACAAAACATCAAATGATTTCTAATACTAACATCCATCTCATGTCTTTGTCTTTCTTTCCGCACTAACAGTTCTTCTTTCTTGCATTATGACGGAGTCCTGTGAAATACAAAAATATAAATCATCCTACATTCACATTCATGTTAGAAATATTATTCCCAAATCATACATCATCAATCATACATACATCTTGCATTTGAAATATAAAAACATATAGGAATTTATCATGTCTAGGACATCATGGCATAATAAACATTTATCATCGTAGATTACACATCATAACCATTACATGTACATAGCAAATGTAAATACATACATCGCATTACACTTGTATAACATCACATGTAGAGAGAATTGTACATATAACATCCTATTGCACCATAATTATAAATTGCATACATAACATCCATCGATATCATAAATATTAATGCATACATCATCACATAGAATCAACATAACATCATAGTTTACATAAACACGTCATAAAGTAGATATGATCATCCATCACATAGGCATCTCAAATAAACATAACATGTATAAATAAACAACTGCATAATCAATAAATAGAAATGCATATCATGAGAATCACCGCCAAAATTATATATATATATCGCTCAACGGTGTCACATCACAATGTCATAATGTATCAATAAATATGGAAGCACGCAGGCTATATGATCATAATACAATATCTCAGTACATATCAAGAAATGTCCCTATCCTGAACTGCCACTGCTATCATGACTAGAGTGTTTGGATGAATGATGTCGAGAGCCTGATGACCTATGACTTGAATGTGGCCTATCGTATGGACCAGCTCTGTGTGGCTGCTCAACACCCTCTGTGCTAATTGTCCTGGTGTGGGTCCTAGTCTGGGACCTATCACTGCGTGCCTGTGGAAAACTCAGGGCCCGTCTCTTTGGAGGAACCATTGCCTCATATAAATCGCGGTCATAAGTGGCCCTCTCCCTAGATTTGAGTAACTCCCTAGCAAATGCAGCTGCTAGCCCACTACATAGAGCTCTAATCTCTGTAAATCTTTGCTCGATCTCTTGTCTCCGAGCTATGGCCTGATCTCTATCCATAAAGGCGCTATCCCTCACCATCCGTAACACATCTTGCTTGGACATCAAGACCCTCATCTGCTCCTCTAAGGATGCAACTTGGGCACGAAGTGTAGCAATGTCGGGATCAACTGCCCCTGTATCATCCTGTCTCACCCTCTCCACACCATCATCCTCATCCTAAAACTCCTCCAAAATCCTCTCTCGGATCTCCCACTCCTGATCATCCCCCTCCTCGTCATCATCCTGATAGGCACCAAGTAAGCCAAGGACATCAATCTCTCCCTCCTCTCTGCCTGCCTCCTCCTCTGCATGAACCTCTGGAATGGCCTCCTTTGCGGCATGCTCCTCATCTCTGCCAATCTCAACACACACCTCCTCCTCACCTCTACCAATATATGGCATGTGCACATCCTCCTCCTCCTGTCCCTCCTCGCGGATAGGTGATAATGGTGGCCCTCATCCCCTCCGTCCATGCCTCCCTCTCCCACCACCTCGCCGACCACCTCCACCTCTTTGACCCCTATCTCTACCATGCTTGTCGTGCGGTCCTATCCCTCGCCACTGTATCAGCATAGCCTGATCTAGGTTTGTAAGGTGAATCAGCTTGTGCACAGCCCACCACTGATTGTATGCCTCGGTAGTACCTGGGTCTGCTACAACATCTCTCCATCCCCACTGAACTACCTACAATGCATCCATATCTGTCTTGGCAGTGGCCACTGGAATCTCTGGACCCCATAGGGGGATCTCTCATGAGGACCTTGCAAACTCTTCCCGTCCTCTAGGCACATCCTACACCTCTCTGAACTATCGTAGCACACGATCTACCAGATGTCTCTCTATAATATGAACATGTGAAATAGTCCACCCAATCAAATACTGTGTATAGCGGCAATATGGAAAATTCTCATCCTCATCTGACCACTCTGGACAACCCAAGTATGGTCTCCATGTAAACTGTACCATGGTATCAATAGCATGTCTAAAATACCCAGTATCTCCCATATGGTGTTGAGTATTAGCCCCCACATAACAGAAGGAATATGGTGCTCCATGCTGCACATCAACTGTGACTGGTGGACGAAAGATGGCAATGTGTTCCCATGCCCATACCATTAAGAGCGTGGTCCCACTATGCCTCTCAATAGGCTATATCATGTAAATGAAAATATAACATGCCAAGAAGATAGGGACCCCAAGCATACACCTCCCGCCGCTCTAACATACCAACTAGCATCTCTCCCCATCCCATAGGAAATCCATGACCTCGACGGTCAAAGAGGACTATACTACCTATCAGTGTACACAATAGACAATCTAACTGTCTATATCTCTGTGCTAGTACATGCCACCTAATCTCATAGTGGTCAATGCCTAACTATCTAATATTAGCGCGAGGGTAGTATTTTCACATCTCAGCGAAACCCCTCTGGGTATCATATATCACCCTGGTGCCTCTAATAGGAAGTCTCAGAATCCTATAGAAATCCTCCAATGTAACTATAGCCTCTCCAATAGGCAGGTGAAACGAGGAAGTCTCTGAGTGCCACCTCTCACATAATGTCGTCAGTAGCCCCTGATTTTCCCGAATGGACATATCTATCACATGGAGGAGACCCAAAAGCCATAAAAATCATTTCTCCATGCTCCGCAAACTGTTCCGAAAGCAAAAAGTCGATGGTCTCAACTCTTGTGTATAAACATGGTCCAAAATAACTTGCAATGGCATTATACATGCCTCATGTCAGAATCAATCACCTATCCTAATGCAAAGTGAAAGAATCAAATGATAGTCAACTGCGTCATTATTTTGCAAATGTGTCATTCTTTTGCAATTGTGTCACAAGAAACCAAATGCGTCATTTTATTTTTCAAATGCATCATTTTAAACAACAAATACGTATGGAAATTTCAAATGCATTGCAAAATCAAATGTGACTCATTGACACTACGCATACGAATATTCATAGTAAATGCAAATGTGATGCAATAATTTTAAATGCGTTAAACAAAAAGCAAATGTGTTTATTCTAAATGCACATGTGTCACTATTTATCATATGTGTCGTAACAAAAAACAAATGCGTTGAAATATCAAAAACTACGCCAAACCATAAACACCAAATTACATATGCATCATTCCGCATGCAAATACGACATTTCAAAAAATGACACATCATTCAAATTGAAATTAAATGCATAAAAAAGCGCAAAAATCAAAAATTCAAAAGTCGAGAACAAAGTACATACCAGAGGGGGGTGCTTCAACTAGCCGCCTAAAGGTCCAGATCCTATACGAACGATGATGGGTGTGAGGAATAGGTGACATCTTCGCTGAGGGTGCAAAGCAAAATTTTCAAATTTCGAAGCTATGTGGGTAAAAATGAATGGGTTTTTACCCCATTTTCTATTTAAACCTAGGGTTTTGGTGGCATTCTTTTCTACTGGCCGTGTCAACTTCCTACTTCAATCGACCTGTACCCATCCCTAACACTTCCGACTTCAATTTTGTCAACTCCATTGCATTTCTGGCTATCCAATGGACTAATCGAGACTATTTCCAAATATTTTGAAATTTTTCAAAAATTTGTCAATTTTCCCAAGGGGGCATACCTTTACCTATTTTACACCGGGGCATTACTGGGGCATATTTTTTATCGATTTTCTTTGACACAATGCCGAAATGACATTGTATCAAAGAGGGTCAAATGTAGACACCAAAATCTAGTCTAAGCCTGCGACTTCAATTTCTTCATAATTTGTATTTCCATGGTCATGATTAAATAATGTCAATTATTTAATTGTTCTCTAAAGTTCTTCATTTCTTTATTAATTAAATAAATCTATTTATTTAATTAATTTACCTTAACATTAATTCTTCTATTAATTATTTAATTAATTCACACTTTTCTTTATTCTATCTGATTAATTAAATAAATGCTTTTTATTTAATTATACTAACTAATTAACCTTATCCTTCTTGTCAAATTAAATAAATTCTTGTTTAATTTACCCTTTATCATATGTCAACTATAATTAATTATTCTTTATCTGAAAAAGTTGTTTTGTCTTTCATTTTAGGAAATTTAGTACCTATTATTGTAGTTCTATAAAAGATGTCCCATAGTTCTCGAGCATGGGTGGCTAGTTGGTTGACCAACTACCACCCGTATCTACCATGCAATATTCTTGCTCGAATTGAGGAATTGAGCCTCCCATACAAGTTGCGGGAAAATATGTTAAGGAGAATTAATAGAAAAGTGCCAAACCCCATAGATTTGCACTATGATAATTATGCTTACTTCTTCAACAGTGTCTTTGGTGTATGGGCACATATGGGCATGGATGTTCAATATTACAAAATAGAGATTGTCAATTTATGTGATTGGCCAATGTCTCTTTACCGAGAAATTTGAGACCTTTTCCTAGCTGGATGCATCTGGAAGGTGTGCATTTGACCAACAGTTATCATACACAAGCACAATCTTATGGAAAAGTTGAGCATGAGGTTTATGAGATTCCTCAAGGGGGAATCTCTAATTAGTAATCACATAGGTCCTATGGAGGAATGGTTGTTGGTCGTGTTCAAATTTAACCACATTGTCAGGTTTGAGATCCACTGTGTCAGGCCCTCCTTCAGGCAGCTACATGAGAATTACAGGGTGCCAACATTGTATGTTGTCAATTCCACCTTGACAATCAGAGTGCGAAAAATGCTTCTAGATGCTAAGAATGCAAAGATTATACCTATTTGTAAATGGTTGACATAGTTCTTGGTGTTAGCAGTATTAAATGTGGATTGTAATTTTCTTTAGATTGTATAATATTGACTCAAAATATTTTTGCATTTCACTGTGTGATGCGCATTGTTCCTATAAAATTTGAAGGTGAACTTGAAAACACTATTTCATTACAGTTTGCATAATAGAAAGTGTTGTCTTACAAGAAGAATTGAGAAGCGAAGGACAACCCTCTGTGTTTTCCATTTTGCAACTTTTCTTGTGTAATCTTCTCTTCGAAACGTATAAGGATATTGAAATGGAATGTTTGTTGCAAGTAATGGATTGTTAGAAAATATGAAGGTGAGCTTTAATACACTATTTTTTTTATAGTCTGCATAACAAACATTGTTGTCTTTCAAGAAGAATTGAGAAGCGAGGGACAACCCTCTGTGTTTTCCATTTTGCAACTTTTCTTGTGCATCTTCTCTTCAAAACGTATAAGGATATTGAAATGGAAAGTTTCCTGCAAGTAATGGGTTGTTATAAAATATGAAGGTAAAATTTAATACACTATTTTGCTACAGTCTGCATAACAGAAACTGTTCTCTTAGAACAAGATTTCAGAGGTGAGGGACAACCCTTCGTGTTTTCCATTCTGCAACTTTTTTTCAGCATAGTGTGTTCCAAATGTATAAGGAAATTGAAATGGAATGTTTGTTACAAGTAAGGGTTGAAATAAAATATGAAGGTGAAATTAAATACACTATTTTGTTACAATCTACATAATAGAAAGTGTTCTCTTTGATGCAATAGTGAATAAATCAATGACGCACTCTGTTTTTCAGTTATTTTCCTACATTTTTTGTGTTTGAGGCCATAGTATGACCATATTCTAGGGATAAATCCTCTCCTCCTCCATTGTACATGATATCCCTATGAGTCTACTTTACGATTCATTTTTTTTCATATAAATCCATATACAATTCTCAAAGATATTGAAGTTTTTTTGCGAGCAGCTAAAACCCTGTGTTAGGGTAAATAGTGTATAATGAAAATTATGTTTGTTTGATTTGCACTATTGGAATCTCCTAAAAATTGGTGAGAGGAATGTATGATGAGTACTCTAAATGATGTGAAGGTTGAAGAGTGTGGTAAGGTGGTTTTGGGCAGTTATCATGAAGCCCAAGGTCTGGAAAATGTGTAAAATGTGTAAATGTCTCTATACATTGGTGACTTGATGAGTTTTGTTTGTGGAAAATAAGTCGTTGTTCTGTAATTTTGTTTTCCAAAGGTTTTTGGGCATAGGTGACTCCATTCAAAGATAGGTATTGGTGGATTTATGAGTATTTGGAGACCATTGATTAACTATCCTATCAGGACAGAGTTGTCAAAAGGCATAGGTTAAGGACAGTCTATTTTGAAAGTTCACATATCAAGATGTTTAAGTTGGGGATTGCTTTATGTCAGTCATTTTGTGTTGGTTAAAGAATTTTGAGGAATCTACTAGAGGTTTTTGGGCCTAGTTTTTAGTTTGGGTGTTTTCAAACAAGGGTTTTCTGAAGGAAAGTTTCATTAAAGGTGGAGTTTTCCAGCTTAGTGATCTGAGTTGTTTGACCCCTGCATTGTCATCAAACGTTTCCTACAAGTAAGGGAAGTTATAAAAATATGAAGGTGAACTTCAATACATTGTGTTCTTACGGTGTGCATAACAGTGACTTTTGTCTTTCAACAAGATTTGAAAAGTGAGGGACAACTATGTGTGTTTTCCATCCTGCAACTTTTTTTGTGCATCTTGTGTTCCGAATGTATAATGATATTGAAATGGAATGTTTGCTACAAGTAAGGGTGGTTATAAAATATGTAGGTGAACTTCAATACATTGTGTTCTTATGTTGTGCATAACACTTAACTGTTGTCTTTGAACAAGATATCAAAAGTGTGGGACAACCCTATGTGTTTTCCATCCTGCAACATTTTCTGTGCTTCTTGTGTTCGAAATGTATAACGGTATTGAAATGGAATGTTTGTTGCAAGTAAGGGTGGTTATAAAATATGAAGGTGAACTTGAATACATTTTCTTCTTATGGTGTGCATAACACTAACTGTTGTCTTTGAACAAGATGTCAAAAGTGTGGGACAACCCTATGTGTTTTCCATCCTGCAACTTTTTTTATGCATCTTTTGTTCAAAATGTATAACGGAATTGAAATGGAATGTTTGCTACAAGTAAGGGTGGTTATAAAATATGAAGGTGAACTTCAATACACTATGTTCTTACAGTCTACATAACAGTAAGTGTTGTCTTTGAACAAGATTTCAAAAGTGTGGGACAACCCTATGTGTTTTCCATCCTGCAACAGTTATGTAAAATTTGTGTTTGAAACATATGAACAGATAGTGAACAAGAGTGTTTTGCTGAAAGTAAGGGGTTTCATAAAACAAGAAAGTGAACTTGAAAACATTCTTTTGTTACAGTCTGGAAAAAATAAGAAGTGAGCCACAACCCACTATGTTTTCCATGATGCAACTATTATGTAAATTTTGTGTTGGAAACATATGAACAGATATTGAAAAAGAGTGTTTTTTCTCAAAGTAAGCATTGTCAACAAACAAGAAAGTGAACTTCAACACATTCATTTCTTACAGCCTGCATAAAATAAGAAGTGAGCCACAACCCACTGTGTTTTCCATGATGCAATTGTTATGTAAATTTTGTGTTGGAAACATATGAGAAGATATTGAAAAAGAGTGTTTTGCTCAAAGTAAGGGTTGTCAGCAAACAAGAAGGTGAACTTGAAAACATTCATTTCTTACAGCTTGCATAAAATAACAAGTGAGCCACAACCCACTGTGTTTTCCATGATGCAACTATTATGTAAATTTTGTGTTAGAAACATATGAGTAGATATTGAAGAAGAGGGTTTTTCTCAAACTAACGGTTGTGAACAAACAAGAAGGTGAACTTCAAAACATTCATTTATTATAGCCTGCATAAAATAAGAAGTGAGCCACAACCCACTGTGTTTTCCATGATGCAACTGTTATGTAAATTTTATGTTGGAAACATATGAGCAGATATTGAAGAAGAGTGTTTTTCTGAAAATAAGGGTTGTCAACAAACAAGAAGGTGAACTTCAAACCATTCTTTTGTTACATTATGCATCAAATAAGAAGTGATGCACAACCCACTATGTATTCCATCATGCAACTGATATGTGCATTTTGTGTTCCAAACATATGATCAGATATTGAAATGGAATGTTTGGTGAAAGCAAGGGTTGTCATAGAAAAAGAGGGTGAACTGCAAAACATTTTTTTGTTAAAGTCTGCGGAAAAGAAAGCGGCCATTCAACAAGAATTTAGAAGGGAGTCACAACCCAGTGTGTTTTCCATCATGCAACTGTTATGTGCATTTTCTGTTGGAAACATATGAAGCGATATTGAAATGGAATATTTGTTGAAACTAAAGGTTGTTAAAAATTATGAAGCTCAACTTCAATACATTGGTTTCTTACAATGTGCATAACAGAAAGTGGTAGTTGCATGTGCTTACATTTGTAAGCAAGTTTGATATAAATAATAAGACTTGAGGTGGCATTTCCTACCATTATTTGATGGCATTTGATAGTCTATAATGAAATTTTACATGGAAAGAAAAAGTGTCATGAAATCTGCAAGAACATAGTCTTATATTTTATTTAATTAAGAGCAGAAAATGCTTTTGACTCGGAGCTGTGAACCAGTAAGGTCACAAACAGGGACCTCATCCTCAATATAAATTGTCAAAAAGTAAACCCGAAAAGGATTGGAGCCTTGATGGCAAGATTAACAATACAACTAAACAATTGTACAATGGAAAAAGAAATGCCATTTTTACTCAACCAACTAGTTATCAAAATTGAAAGTGGACTTGCTTACATTTTTGGAGCATATAAAATATTAAAATTTCATGAAATATGAAAGTGGACTTAAATGCATTTATGGAGTGTCAGAAATAATCATTGATCATAAGGAAATAACTAATAGGGGACAGTGTGTTTTCCAAAACTACAATCAATGCAAGCAATTCATGTGTTTCAATCACATGGAAAAAGGAAATATTCCATTTCCACTCTACCATATAGTCGTTCTAAAAATTGAAAGTGGACTTCATTTCTTTTTGGGAGCGTACGAAATAAAGACTTTTTGAGAAGCAAATAACTAACAGGGGACATTGTGTTTTCCAACACTGCAAGGAATACAAGCATTTTATTTGTTCTGATCAGATGGAAAAGGGAAATCTGCCATCTCCACCCTAGCAAATACTTGCTCTAAAAATTCAAAGTGGATTTCATTGCATTAATGGTCGTAATGAAAGAAATACTTATCATAACAAAATAACTGACAGGGGACTATGTTTTCCAAGATTGCAAACACTGCTAGCATTTTATTTGTTCCAATCATATGGAAAAAGGAAATATGCCATATAGAGTCAACGAAATACTTGTTCTAAAAATTAAAAGTGGAGTTCATTACATTCTTGATCGTAACAAAACAATTACAGGGCTATGAAAAGTCTGATATGAAATGGATAAAAATTATGTGTTCTAATGACATGAAATTAGTATATATGTTCAATATAATTTTTCAATAATCAAATAATTAGAGAGGCCCATGAAAAGTCTCATATCAAATGTATAGAAACATAGTGTTGAAACATATGAAAATGGTTTATCTCTACACCAAAATTGTTCAATAATCAAATAAAGAAACCCACAATGCAGAATCAGTATTCAGAGCCTATCGCATCCATTCCTATGCTACATATTCTTTGTAATCGAGTTCATGCCTACATAATCTATGGTATGTTTCTTAGGGTCCTTGTGTATTTTGGGAGGGTTGATTCCAATTCCATGAACCCTCACAGATGATGAATGTGAAACAACATATTTCTTCATAGGCTATGCTTTCTCCTTGGCAGGTTTAACACCTTCACCCTATAGCAAACAATTAATGAGAATTAACGTATGCATGGAAATAATATATGTAGTATGATATATATACAACAACATATTGTTTATGTGTACCTTAGGAACAAAATGTTTCATCTTAGCAAGCTTCCATACGATGAATCCACCCATGCACTCTCCAACGGTCTCTGTGCTAGGACGTGGAAAAGGCACATAGCGTTCACCAACAATGGCCTCAACAATGTTGACTCTCACACAATTTTCTGGGTGCTTAAAGCAGTGGGTCTCAGTGTTTTTGTCGACAACATGTACAATGCCTTTCACAACTCGTTTATGTAGCCTCCAAAGGTCCACGTGATCATCGACCTTAAAAGTTATGCCCTTGAACTCTATCATCTGTTCATCCACTGAATTTGGCTACAATGGAAATGTCATTGACGTGAAGAATAATTGAAGGCACATTAAAAGATTCATAAAGAAATAAGAACATAAGCATGGAAGTGTGTTGGGTCTAATACCAATATAGATGGCACGTCGCAGCTCTCCCTTTCCCCATGCCCATCTTTATTTCCATCTCCCCCTTGTAGGCCAACACTCTCCTCATCCCCATGTCCATCTTTATTACCATCTCCCACTGGCAAGCCAGTGCTCTCCCCGTCCCCATGTCCATCTTTATTACCCTCTCCCACTTGCATTGCAGTGCTCTCCTCGTTCTTGTGTCCATATTTATTACCCTCTCCCAGTTGCAAGGAAGTGCTCTCCCCGTCCCTATGTCCATCTTTATTACCCTCTCCCACTTGCAATCCAAGTGCTCTCCCTGTCCCCATGTCCATCTTTGTTGCCATCTCCCCCTTGCAAGTCGACGCTCTCCTCATTCCCATGTCCATCTTTATCAGCCTCTCCCACTTGCAAGCCAATGCTCTCCCCATCCCCATGTCCATCTTTGTTACCCAATTCCACATGCAAACCAGTGTTCTCCCCATCCTAATGTCCATCTCTGTTACCTTGTCCCACTTGGAGGCCAGTGCTCTGCCCGTCCCCATGTCTATCTTTATTTCCCTGCCCCACTTGTAGGCCAGTGCTCTCCCCATCTTCATGTCCATCTCTATTACCCTCTCCCATTTCAATTGCAACGACATGGCCAATTATGTCAAGGCCAAAACTCCATTATTCATCCTTTCCCTATAATAGCAGGAATTCAAAGGTCAATTCAAATTCAATTGCATGCAACCAATTCATTCAAATAATCAAAACAAACATTAAATAAAAGAATTGCAATTCACTGTTTCTTCTAGTTTGTCCATGTCAAGGCACCTTGACACTTTTGACTGTATACGCTCCTCCTTCTTCTTCTTCTTCTCAACATTGTTAGATGGAGGGTTGGGAGGAACATCATCTTGTTCTTCCATGGAATCTGCTTCGTCTTCCCTTGAACTCGATTGGAGGGAAAGACTTCATTGTTCATCGTTTCCCTATAATAGCAGGAATTGAAATGTCACATCAAATTCAGACATGCATGCAACGAATTCCTTGAAATAATCAAAACAAACATTAAATAGAAGATTTGGAAATCATTGTTTCTTCTTATTTCTTCTTGTGAGGGTGTGAGGAAACTTTAGACCGTATATGCTCCTTCTTCCTCTCAACATTGGTAGACAGGGGCTTGGGAGGAACAACATCATCTTCTTCTTCCATGTCATCTGCTTCCTCTTCTGAATCAATAGTATCCTATTTGAGGGCAGGACTCCGTTGTTCATCAATGCCCTGTAATAGCAGGAATTGAAATGTCACATAAAATTTTGATGCATGCAACAAATTCATTGAAATAATGTAAAGAAACATTAAACAAAATATTTTGAAATCACTATTTATTCTCGTTTCTTCTTGTGAGGGCGTGACGAATCTTTGGACCGTATACGCTCCTTCTTCTTCTTCCTCTCAACATTGGTAGATGGGGGTTGGGAGGAACAACATCATCTTCTTCCATGTCCTCCGCTTCATCTTTGAAATCAATAGTATCATGTTGGATGTTAGGACTTCGTTCATCATTTCCCTGTCATAGCAAGAATTGAAACGTCACATCAAATTTAGATGCATGCAATAAATTCATTGAAATAATCAAAACAAACATTAAATAGAAGATTACGAAATCACTATTTCTTCTCATTTCTTCTTGTGAGGGTGTGAGGAATCTTTAGACCGTATACGGTCCTTCTTCTTCTTCTTCTTCTCAATGGTATATGGCGGGTTGGGAGGAACAACATCATCTTGTTCTTCCATGGCATGCGCTTCGTCTTCCCAATTAGGAGTATCCTCTTCGAGGGCAGGACTCCATTGTTCATCGTTTCCCTGTAATAGTAGGATTTCAAATGCCACATGCATTCAGATGCAAGCAACCAATTCATTGAAATAATAAAAAAAACATTAAATAGAATATTTGGAAATCACCATTTGTTCTCGCTTCTTCTTATGAGGGCGGAAGGAAACTTTAAATTGTATATGCTCCTTCTTCTTCTTCTTCTGAATTTTATATGGCAGGTTGGGAGGAACAACATCATCTTGTTCATCCATGGCCTCCACTTTGTCTTACAACTCAAGAGTATCCTCTTGGAGGGTAGGACTCAGCTATTCATCATTCCCCTGTAATAGCAGGAATTGAAACATCACATCAAAATTAGATGCATGCAACGAATTCATTGAAATAAGCAAAAAAAACATCAAATAGAAGATATTGAAATCCCCATTTGTACTCATTTCTTCTTGTGAGAAGAAGAAGAAGCATTCGTACATGCTTCTTCTTCTTCTCAATGTTAGACACCTGGGGTTGGGAGGAACAACATCATTTGTTGCTTCTGTGGGCAATGCTTCATCTTCCAATGCAACAAAAACCTGCTCAAGGGTAGTAGTTCATTGTTCATCATTGTTGTGTAATAGGAGGAATTGAAATGTCGCATCAAACTCAGATGCATGCAACCAATTCATTCAAATAATCAAAACAAACATTAGATTAAATAGAATATTTTGAGATCATTATTTGTTGTTGTTTCTTCTTTAGAGGGTGCCTTGAAACTTTCAACCATGTACGATGCTTCTTCTGAATGTTAGGCACAGGGTTGGGAGGAACATCATCTTCACCTTTCGTGGGCACAACTTCCTCTAGTGAATCAACACTACTCTACTGGGGGAAGAAACCGCTTCTCGACCATCACCCTGTCATGTCATGTAAGTTAACGTTAAGTGAACCTTGTATGTATCAGAACAGAAAATATGAAGCAAGGAAAATTTAGATTTAATAGTTCAGTTCGACATTACCATTCCTTCCCATTTCTTTCTCTCCTGCAATTGTAATATTCTTTTCCTTCTCTGCTCCTTCCTCTTGTCATTGTTGTATAACACCATTTGCTTCTTCACCTCGTCCTTTCCTTGTTGGGGAAGTTGAAGGAAGCTTTGTTTCCCATACTTTTGACAAACACATCTAATAACATGCTTTTGCTACAGATGCTGCCATAGATTCATTTGGTACTCCGTATTTTCCACCTTATTTAGAAGGTACTCTTTCAATTTATCAGGGGCAGGAGCGGGTTGTTTTGGTTCCCCCCAAATGCAGTTCAGCCACGCTTTGGTGGCTCAAGAATAGGAAGGTGGTGATGCTAAAACCTATGCATTTTGAAGACTCTCCAATCATAATACTTTCTCATACATTCTTCTACAATACAATATATATATATATATATATATATCTACCATTCACCACTTCTCTTTTGTATTCAACAACAACCTGAACAACAAATTTGGAAAAGAAAAACACTTAATATATTTCATATTGAAACAAATTGAATGCACAACATATACACGTAGCCAAACGATGCAATAATTCATTTATTATATCTACCTCCATGTCCACCACATCACCCCGTGCTTCATTGGGTCCCTCTCCATCCTTAGGGTCTCCCTTTGCACGCTTTTCCTTGTGGTCGTGGACTATGGCAAGAGTGTGATGGTCTCCTTGATTATTTTCCTAAATGAAAGGAATGATATACTGCCAAATTAGCATATTTGTAACATACATGATATTTTCTAATTGAAATTGTAAAGCATTTTGATTGACGCATAGGAAGGAAAGGGCAATTGGAAGTTCACAATCAATTATCAAACACGTCACTGCCTTAGGGTTCACTGTTTTCCTAAAATGAGGGGACTTCCTCTGTACTGCAGTTTCTGCCTCTTGATTAAAACATTCCCACTTTCTAGTCAACATCATAACCACTTATGAGAGATTAAAATTATACATTTGATTGCATCTTGTAATTACCAGATCTTACTTGCATGTTTCGTGAGCGCGACCACCCTGAAGAAGATGTGCTACTAAAAACCCTTCCAGGTGTGTTGTCCACGTCAATGACATTCTTCGATGTAGGAAGCAATTTCCCTTTTACATAATGCATCCTTGGTTTCCTATAAACTGTAAAATTGTTGCAAGTGTTATGGACAGTTAAAGTTCCAAAATTTATTGCACCACTTGCAGTAATCAAGCATATATTTTTTCAATCAAAAGAAGAATTTGAAACACATGACCCACACTGTTGTAAAACGCTATACAAGTAACCCACTATGTTTTACAACATGCAATTATTTTTTCCATTTATTTTTGTCAATCACATGAAGGTACTGACTTACAATTTATACCATAACTAACAGTTGTAATTTTTGGATGTGCCTTTTTTACATTCATACAGTGTAAATAAGAAAAGATTTTCAAGACATTCAAACTATTATCTAAATTTTTAGGTTGGAAAACATAGGGTGTTATAAACCATGCAACCCACAAACTGTTCTAAAACCCTTTACAAGAAACAACCCTATTGGTTACTCCCCCCACCTCAATTTGGTTAACAGGGTTTTCCATCGCTTCTCTATTCTTCTTCAAAGACAACACTTTTTATTTTGCAGACTGTAAGAAAACACTGTATTCAAGTTCACATTCACATTTTATAACAACCCATTACATGTAGCAAACATTCCATTTGAATATCGTAATACGTTTTGAAGAGAAGATGCACAAAAAAGTTGCAAGATGGAAAAAACACAAGGTTGTCAGACACTTTTCAAATCTTATTCAAAGACAACAATTAGTGTTATGCACACCATAAGAAGGCAATGTATTGAAGTTCACCTTCATATTTTATAACTGCCCTTTCTTGCAGCAAAAGTTGCACAAAAAAAAAAAAGTTGCGGGATGGAAAACACAGAGTGTTGTCCCTAGCTTCTCAATTTTTCTTGAAAGACAACACTTTATGTTATGTAGACTGTAAGAACACAATGTATTGAAGTTCACCTTCATATTTTATAACAACCCAAGTACTTGCAACAAACATTCCATTTCAATACCGTTATACATTTCAAACACAAGATGCACCTAAAAAGTTGTAGGATGGAAAAAACACAGGGTTCTCCCCCCACACCCCCCAGCGCGACAACATTTCATGACAACTGGGCAACTTTCAAGCATACCTTTCTCATTTTGAAAACATGCACTTCCCTCCATCATACATGGATGACGCCTTCCAACAACATGGAGCGGAGTGGATGAGATTGTGGAAGAGGTGGTGATGTGTGTTGGAGAGAAGAGCTTGTTTTGCAAATATTGCAAAGTAGCTTGAAAGATGCCCAGTTGTCATGAAATGTTGACATGTCTTTTATCTAACACTTGTATTGGGCATGGAGAGGTCAACGTTTCATAGAATGCCAAGGCCAACAATGTGTAATTGCAGGTTGGAAAACACTGGGTGATATTATACATACAAACCAAATACCATTTACAAACCCTTCACAAGTAACATCCCAATTCGTTAATGACCCCTTAGTTGAATTTGGATGCTTTTATATATCCCGCACCTGCAACTCCATCATGTGCTCTCAAACCCTCAGATTTCAACGTGCAGAATGAAAGAACTCACAACACAGTGTTTTCCAACCGCCAATTATTTTCCACATTACGCTGTCCCATCATAGGGTTTTTGTATGTTATGATGCCTTTGACATGCATTCTTCTAGGGATAATAGTGACGTCCAATTGCAAGGCAAAAGCTAATCTCCCTACAAAATATAGTAAAATAAAGCTATTATCCCTGAAAAAACATGTGTTTGAAATGATCACATAATCAGACATAAATGATATATCAATTTTCCATAATCCATATTGATTATTGCTACCTGATTTTTGGATTCGATTGTGTAAGAATTTTTGCATCAACGTTTCAGATCACATTCTATGATCCAACATCAAGATCAAGAAGACATCATCAATAATCATGATGTTAGATCATGAAGTCTGATTTGCAATGTTGATGCAAAAATTCTTACGCAATCCAATCCAAAAATCAACTAGCAATGATAAGCAGACATGTCTTATCCCCAAAGAAGGGCAATACATTATCATGTGTAAGCCATGTCGCAAGGAGATCACCTTCTACAATTGGGAGCAAGCTATTCTCCCTAGAAAAATGCATGTCACATGCATCATAACAGTCATCTTGTTTTCAAAATAATTGTTCGGCATGGACAAAAAGCCCAAAACATATCATTGAAAACCATTATTTGCAAATAGGAAAAAGCCCAGACGAGGTCCCATTTTTGCCACCATTTTCAACAGCTACATTTTGCAGGTTGGTAGAGAGCAACGGGAAATATGAAATTTTGCAATTTCCTAATGAAATAACTGACAACCCATTGTGGAAATATGAGTGAAATTACCAAATAATGTTTAGAGAAATCAGAAACCATGCACAATATGTAAGAGTTTTGTTTCAGTTTTCTCCAAGAATTTAATGAAGTTCACTTGCAAATTTCACTTTGCTACTGTTGAAATCTCATTTCACTTTCTTCATCTCATTGGAACAAAACACCTCAACGGAAAAGGTGGCCGGACAGATAAATAGCACTGACGGAAAGACTTGATGGTCAGACGTTAACTCCGTGGCCTGTCCTGTAGCCGGGAAAATGTATCAGCACCAGCGGGTTTTCAAAACCATATTTTTGAATGGAGAAAAACCTAGAAAAACATGGCATTCGAAACCATTATTTGCAAATACCAAAAAGAGGTGCCAAGAATGTAATGAAGTCCACTTTCAAATTTTGGAACAACTCTTTGGTATAGTCCAAATGTCATTTTGGTTTCTTTATCTGATTGGAACAAATAAAATGCTCGCATTATTTGCAGTGTTGGAAAACACACTGTCTCTTCTCACTTGCAGAGGGTTTTAGAACAGTATATGCATTGTTTGTTTCTTAACAACTAGGGTTTTCCAACATGCATACTTACTAAATAGAAACAATATCTTCAAGAGCTTTTGTAATATAGACAGTCTCAATGTATTCAAAAGCCCTTTCAAAATTTATAAGGACTTTTAATTTGGGAAAAAATTGCATTTAAATTTTGCATGACTGAAAAAAAAAGTGCACAAAATAATTGCATTTTGGAAAACCCAATGTTGGGTTTCAGTTATTTCAATGTCCTTGTTTAAATGTAAAGGGTTGTCTCATGGTGGGTTGCTTGATTCTTAACACCCACGATTTTGCAACATGGAATGTTACAAGACAGTATGAATGTCTTCGAAATCACACATTCGATTGTTGTGTTTAAATTTCGCACCATTGAAAAAAAAAAGGTGCAGAAAATAATTGTAAATGGGAAACACAGTGTTGGGTTTCAATTATTTGAATCTCCCTATTTAAATGTAAAGGGTCGTCTCATGGTGGGTTGCTTGCTTCTTAACACCCACGGTTTTACAACATGGAATGTTACAAAATAGTATGAAAGTCTTCCAAATCACACCTTCCATTGTTGTGTTTAAGTTTGAAGTATATAACAAATTGCATGCTTCATAACACACTGCATTTTTCAACCTCCACATCACAACATACCCAAGCCCTTTCTGGTTTTTAAACCAGTATATCTAGGTGTGCATTACAAAAAGCAAGAACACCAATTTCTTTCCATTATTGGCAATAATGAATAAACTTGTTGAAAGTGATGAACATTAGTGCATGTTGGAAAACACAATGTGTTTTGAAGCTTGCCTTTACTTATACCCAACCTTTGTCTTGTAATGCAAATATACAAACGTATAGTTGGTCTTGTATTTGATGAAATAGCACATCTGTCATTTAAGGGGGACTCTATTAACCCTCGACACATAGTGTGATTTGCATTATGCACTTCATTATGTTTTGCAACAATTCATGTTGGAAAACCCTAGGTGTTAAGAAACAAGCAACCCAAATAGTGTTGTAAAACCCTCTGCAACACTATTGGATACTACTCGTCACCTCAATTTGTTCGGTATTCTCCTCCAATTCATCCATGTGCACTCAACCTTCAACTTTCCCTTTCAATGTGTAGACTGTAAACAAATAGTATTTTCACCTTTCTTTCTTGAAACATAAAAGATCCCCGAAAAGGCCCACGTCATTCTCCAATTTTCCCATGCCAGACAAAAGAAACTTGTTGAGAAAGCTTTTATGCCCGCCTTTTCCCCCTGGCAACAGGCAAGAAAACCCACCTGACAGTGTCATTAACTCCTACCTAACCATCACCCAAACATTTGGTCCCAGCTACTGCTTTTGTCACTTTTTCTTTCCATGTATGTTGTTATTCTAATAGCTCTTTTACAATTTTTCTATTTGTCTATAATATTTAGTGCCAAGTAATGTAGGCCAAATTTTCAATTAAGTTTGTGGTGTTATACCCATTTTGCACAGGTTATTGCTACCCATTGGCTTTACGAGTTCTATTTAATATAGTGCATAGAACTATTTCAAGTAATTACTTGTTATATCTGCACATCTTTTGTGGTGTGGTGGTCAGATCGAAACATACTGAAAAAAAGCAGAAATAGGATATAGAAATAGCATTCTACAAAATTGCCATCAGAAGTTGTTAAAAATGTACCATTTATAACTTACTAAATATTCTAGACAAATAGCGAAATTGTAAAAAGAACTATTATGAAAAAACTTAAGAACCACAAAAAAATGAAAGATGATGGAAAACTAACATTAAATAGAACTTTTAAATATGGAGAAATATTCAACTCGAGAGATAGAAAGGACATATAAATTAGGGCAGGATCATAGGATGGAGTGTCAAGAGGATGTATTCTGACCATTTCGTAAAATAGGAAATACTCACAAAAGCCTCATACCGTTGCTCACATTTCAAAGTGAAGAACGTAGTTCAAGTGAAGAACCCAGTTGAAATGAAGAAATTGTTGTTACACCTTGTCTAGATACTGATACAATTTCAGGTAACCATGAATATGGTCCAAACTCAAGATATGTACATGCATTTCCCTTGAACCAAGTTCTTCCTTCAATTGGGTTCTTCACTTTGAATGTTGTTTGTAAGTAATTTCACATACTTACATGTCCACATATGAACTCTTTTGGTGAAAGATTTCAAATTAGCGCAAAACACTTAAGAATCACATGAAAATGATAGCTGATTGAAAGCCCCAACATTTCACAATTTCAAACAAATTGGAACTTCTAAATGCATAATAAATTTTGGAAATTTAATTGTCCACTACACTTGCGATTAAAGCTATGGCAACTAGAATCACCTATATTTACTGTAGAAGGTTCACATCTCCTGAAGCATCCTTCTCAATCCACCTGCCCTTGTTTTGTTCAATTTTCTTTCCTTGCCTATATCAACCACCTGGAAGAAAGATAAGTGTTAGCGATAGATTAAATTGGCAAATTAAAGACATTTGGTGCTAGAAATAATTTTTTTATTCCAAATTTCACGAATATACAATGTATATGTTCTGTTGAGTGCAAAATTCCAGCTTGCACAGACAATAAACAAACATATTAAACTGTACATTGGGAATTTAATTTCCAATTTAACCTATCGCCAACACTAGTATATATATTAGCAATCATATCTTCCATTTTTCCATTCTGCTAGAACTGTGAAGCAATGAATGTTCATTCTGTTGGAGCAATTCATTTGTTCCAATAAGGAGAAAGCTAAATCGTAAACTGTAGACATGCAAAATTGGCATCATGCATTCCTCATATTTAATTAAATCATATTCATCTATTAATTAAATAAATCAAGTTTATTTAATTAATATCCTAAAGTCATCCATTTAAATTAAATAAATTCATCTTTATTTGATTTCACACTAACATCATCCTCTTTGAATCTTAAATAAATCAAATCTTTATTTAATTAAATCTAAAATCATTTTCTTCTCATTTTGATTTATTTTAATCCTAAAATCTAAGTCAAAAGTCAAAATCACCTAATCTCCTATTAAATTAATCAAATCTTGATTAATTTAATCCTAATCACCTGAATCCTCTAGCTTTTGCCACTTGCACAATAAATCAATTTATTTGATTTATTATTTCATCTAATTTCATTCAAAAAGGGCATCAAGAGGGAATATTCTCCCAATTTGAATTTTCCCTCCCACATGACTTGTCCATCCAACAAAGCATTTAAGAGCTCTTACATGTCTCTTACACAAGTCAAACTTGGCATTTAACTAATCTTTCATCCCCCCTAAACATGTCACTTCATCAAATTCAAAATTCAAACTTGCCACATTGATCAAAATGTGCTCAACCTTCATCCTCTCACATCTTGACAAGTGGCATCTTGTCACTGGCTCAAGATTAATCCCACATTGCTCCATTTTGCTCATTCCTCCATCTTGTCTTTCTATAAATGAAAGGCTTCTCTTTGTATTTTGCATCCACAATCATCCACAATCTTCATGCAAAGTTACTCTCTTCACATTGAGAGCTAATTTTGTCCACTTCATTGTCATAGCATTGCATCTTCATCATTGGCTTGTCAAGGGTTGGGAAAGGGCCACTTTTCATATCAAAGTGGCACCAATCCACTATGGGATAGGTATCCATTATGCTTTTTATGCTTTCAATTAGTCTATTATGTTATTTTGTTTATGAAGCATGATGGATTATTTCATAGGAGCACTATTATGTTTGCATAGTTTGAACTAACCCATGCTAATGAATGTTGAAGTTTAGGCTTTTTGCAGATTTGTGGTGCTCCACATAAACAAAAAGCACCTATGTATGTAACATGAGATCAAAGTGGCATTTCATTTTCCCCACCTAATTCGACGAAATAAGTGCTCACATTATTTGCAGTGTTGGAAAACACACTATCTCCATATAAGGTGTTCAGAAACAAGCAACCCTTATAGTTTTTGTAAAACCCTCTACAATTGAGAGGAGACAGTGTGTTTTACAACTATGCAAATAATGCGAACAATTCATTTGTTCCAATCAGGAGAAAGCTAAGTCATAAACAAAAAACACCTATTTATGTAACATGAGATCAAATTGGCATTTCATTAAATCCTCATCTAATTCGACCAAATAAATACTCACATTATCTGCACAGTTGGAAAACACGCTGTCTCCATATAAGGTGTTAAGAAACAAGCAACCCATACAGTGTTGTAAAACCCTCTACAACAGAGAGGAGACAACATGTTTTCCAACTGTACAAACAATGCGAGCAATTCATTTGTTCCAATCAGGAGAAAGCTAACTCGTAAACAAAAAGCACCTATGTATGTAACATGAGATAAAAATGGTATTTCATTTTCCTCATCTGATTCGACAAAATAAATGCTCACATTATTTGCAGTGTTGGAAAACACACTGTCTCCATTTAAGGTGTTAAGAAACAAGCAACACATATAGTGTTGTAAAACCCTCTGCAAAAGAAAGGAGACAATGTGTTTTCCAACTGTGCAAATAATGTGAGCAATTCATTTCTTCCAATCAGGAGAAAGCTAACTCATAAGTTACAAAAAGCACCTACTTAAATGTAACATGAGATCAAAATGGTATTTTAATTTCCTCATCTGATTCAACTAAATAAATGCTCACATTATCTACATAGTTGGAAAACACACTATCTCCATATAAGGTGTTAAGAAACAAGAAGTTCCCATATAGTGTTGTAAAACCCTCTACAACAGAGAGGAGACAGTTTGTTTTCCAATTGTGCAAATAATGTAAGCAATTCATTTGTTCCAATCAAGAGAAAGCTAACTCATAAACAAAAAGCACCTATGTATGTAACATGAGATAAAAATGGCATTTCATTTTCCTCATCTGATTCGACCAAATAAATGCTTGCATTATTTGCAATGTTGGAAAACACACTGTCTCCATATAAGGTGTTAAGAAACAAGTAACCCATATAGTGTTGTAAAACCCTCTGCAACTCAGAGGAGACAGTGTGTTTTCCAACTATGTAATCATTTAATTTGACCAAATAAATGCTCACATTATTTGCAGTGTTGAAAAACACACTGTCTCCATCCTTGACCGTAAGCCCCTCCCCAGCCAGCAAACTACAAAATCAAAATGCGGAAAATTCCTATGCACTACAACGAGCAATGCATTTGAGGGGTTTCTAGTGGTTCAACTGCCTACAACTCCATTTTCCTCGCCGGAGCATCCCTCCCACCCACCAAACTCGAGAAATGAAAAATGTGGAAAATGGCAATGTTAGGTGCATTTTGTCTAGCTTATTTCAACTTTAGACAAAAAAGCACCTATATATGTAACATGACATAAAAATGGCATTTCACTTTCCTCATATGATTTAACCAAAATAAATGGTCACATTATTTGCAGATTTGGAAAACATACTGTCTCCATATATATAGTGCTGTAAAACCCTCTACAACTGAGAGGAGACAGTGTGTTTTCCAACTGTGCAAATAATGCAAGCAATTTATTTGTTCCAATCAGGACAAAGCTAACTCTTAAACAAAAATCATCTATGTATGTAACATGGCATCAAAATGGCATTTTCATTTTCCTCATCTGATTCAACCAAATAAGTGCTCACATTATTTGCAATATTGGAAAACACAATGTCTCAATATAAGGTGTTAAGAAACAAGCAATGCATGTATTGTTCTAAAACCCTTTGCAAGTGACAAGAGATAGTGTGCTTTCCAACACTGCAAATAATGCAAGCATTTTATTTGTTCCAATCAGATAAAGAAAGTGAAATGACATTTGGACTGTAGTAGAGAGTTGTTCAAAACTTTGAAACTGAACTTCATTACATTGTTGGAGCATAGGAGCCAGCTAACTACTAGACAAAAAGCATCTATGTACATACAAAAACGCATGAAAAACATACATAACAACATACATGGAAACATACATAACATGATGAGATGTCATAGTGAGGGGCCTGCCAGACGAGCGATCATTGAGTAAAGCAACATATGGGAGCAAACATCTGGCGATGGTTAGGTAGGAGTTAATGGTGTCATCTGGTGGGTTTCCCGCATGTTGCCAGCAAAAAAGGAAAGCGGCTTAACTTTGTCAACAAGTTTCTTCTGTCTGGCACAAGAAAAGTGGAAGGGAATGACGTGGGCCTCTTCTGTTTCGAGAAAGAAAGGTGAAAATACTATTTTTTTCGTGGTATTGGGCCTTTTCTATTTCAAGAAAGAAAGGTAAAAATACTATTTCTAGCAATGAATAGTTGATCATTTCTTCAGTGTTCATGGTAGAATAGAAAAATGACACATACATAGAACGGATATACATACCTTAGGGAGTTCTGAACATTTGCAACTCTTCCCATTACTATCCACCAAAACATCGTTGTCCAAAAATGGAGAAAATGGGACCTTTTCTTGGCTTTTTGATATTTGCAAATAATGGTTTCAAATGCCACGTTTTTGGATTTTTGTCCATGCCAAAAAATTATTTTTGAAAACTCGCCAGCGCTGACACGTTTTCCCAGTGATAGTTGCAGGTATTGGGCCTTTTCTGTTTCGATAGAGAAATGTGAAAATACTATTTGTTTCCAGTCTGCACATTGATAGGGAAAGTTGAAAGTTTGAGTGGACATGGACAAGTTGGAGGAGAAAACCAACCAAATTGAGGTGACAGGTACTATCCAATAGTGTTGCAGAGGGTTTTACAACACTATTTGGGTTGCTTGTTTCTTAACACCTAGGGTTTTCCAACATGAATTATTGCAAAAGAGAATGAAGTGTGTACTATGAATCACACTATGTGTCGAGGGTTAATAGAGTCCCCCTTAAATGACATATGTGCTATTTCATCAAATACAACACTAAAATAACTGAAACCCAAGATTGTGTTTTCCAAATTACAATTATTTTGTGCACTTTTTTTTCAGTCATGCAAAATTTAAATGCAATTTTCACCCAAATTAAAAGTCCTTATAAATTTTTTAAGGGCTTTTGAATACATTGAGACTGTCTATATTACAAAAAGGTCTTGAAGACATTGTTTCTATTTAGTAAGAATGCATGTTGGAAAACCCTAGGTGTTAAGAAACAAGCAATGCATATACTATTCTAAAACCCTCTGCAAGTGAGAAGAGATAGTGTGTTTTCCAACACTACAAATAATGCAAGCATTTTATTTGTTCCAATCCGATAAAGAAACCGAAATGACATTTGGACTATACCAAAGAGTCGTTCCAAAATTTGAAAGTGGACTGCATTACATTCTTGGAGTAACGAAATAAAACTCTTCATAACAAACTAACTAAAATGGGACTGTGTGTTTTCCAACATTGCAAACCATCTATAACAACATTGTGCCTTGCAAGTATCATAATACCTACTGCTTTCCAATTTCATTACATTCTTGGCACCTTGTTTTGCTATTTGCAAATAATGGTTTTGAATGCCACATTTTTTGGGTTTTTGTCCATTCCAAAATATGATTTTGAAAATCCATCAGTCCTGACACGTTTTCTCGACGACGGGACAGGCCACAGTAGGTCGGAGTTAATGTCCGACCATCAAGACTTTCCATCAGTGCAATTTGTCCATTCGACCTTCTTTTCCGTCGGGGCGTTTTGTTCCAATCAGATGAACAAATTGAAATAACACTTGAACTGTACCAACAAATAATACCAAATGTCCAAGAAAGGTGGTAATAGTTAACTGACATAGGACAGTGTTTTCCAACACAACAAACAATGTATAACAATGTGTCTTGCAGGTTTCCTAATACCTGTTGCTTTCAAATTTCATTACATTCCTATTATCAAAATCATAAAAGGTTCTCCACACAATCACAAAACATACCAAATTGAGTTTAGGGGTGAGTAACCAATTGCGTTGTTACTTCTAAAGGCCCTTACAACACTCAGCTTTATGAAACACTGTATTTTCCAAAACGACAGTGTATAAAATGGTGGCAACAATGGGATGTCATCTGGGATTTTTGCTATTTGCATATTATTATTTTGAACGCCATGTTTTGCGCTTTTTTCTCCATTCTGAATAACAATGTGAACTATGGTGAACGTAGGATAGTATGTTTTCCAACACATCAAACAATCTATAACATTGTGCCTTGCAAGTTTCATAATACTTGTTGTTTTCCAATTTCATTACATTCCTACTATCAAAATCACAAACGGTTCTCCACACAATCACAAAACATACCAAATTGAGGTAAGGGGTGAGTAACCAATTGGGTTGTTACTTCTAAAGGGTTTTACAACAGTCTGAGTTTTAGGAGACAGTGTGTTTTCAAAAATGACAGTGTATAAAATGGCGGCAAATATGGGATGTTGTGTGGGCTTTTTGCTATTTGTGAATTTTTGAATGCCACGTTTTGTGCTTTTTTATCCATTCCAAATAACAATGTGAACAATGGCGACATTCTAGGTTTTATGTGATTTTCAAAATATAGCATTTCATTGCAAAACCCACAGATTCTTCTTTTTATAAATGTTATTTAGTAATTTCACTCATATTTCCACACTGGGTTGTCGCTTATTTCATTCGACAATGGAAAAATTTGAAAACCAGCATACGGAGAGGAAATGAAACAAAAATTTAAAAAGCCATCGACACAAAAAAAACATTATCAAACCTGCATTTCAACTAAATAGCCCTTTTCCCAACAAAAACCATGCAACATTCAAAATAAGAATGTGAACAATGGTGACGTTCTGGGCTTTATGTGATTTTCACAATAGTTTGTGGTTTATGTAAATCTTATTCAATTATTTTTATTTTCACAATGGTTTGTGGTCTCTGTAATCCTTATTCAGTTATTTCACTCATATTTCCACGATGGGTTGTCATCTATTTCATTCAACAACCATAAATTTTCAAAACCAGCAGACGAGAGGAAACAAAAATTAAAAAACCCTCAACAGAAAATCACAAAACGAAAACCCCACAAAAAATAGTTGTTTGTTTCTTCAGTGTTCATGGAAAAATGGCAAAATGACACATACACAAAGTGGATATACATACCTTAAGGAGCTCTAAACGCCTGCAACTCTTCCCGTTGCTATCCACCAAAAATTTGTTGTCCAAAAATGGAGAAAATGGGACCTCGTTTGGGCTTTTTGATATTTGTAAATAATGGTTTTGAATGCCACGTTTTTGGATTTTTGTCCATCCACGCTGAAAAATTATTTTGAAAACCCACTAGCACTGACACATTTTCCTGGCGACGAGACATTAACGTTGGGTCGTCAAGTCTTTCCGCCGGCTACTTTTCCGTCCAACCACTTTTCCGTCGTGGGTCTTTTGTCCACCACAGGCCCCGCCATGGTATGGGTACGATATAACATATTCTATATGTTATATACATATGTGAATTTTGTTTAGGAGTTAGCTTTCTTCACTAACACTGCTGCCTAGCCACATCCAAACCCATTAAAAATTAATGGTTTCCTATTGTTGCAAAGTCAAAGATAAACTCTTTCCTAATAGTCATGATATGCATGATAGCTTAATCCTCGAATGTCCATATGGCAAGAGATGGGGGCAGGTACGTGGAAAGCTGGAGTGGAATAGTCAAAATATCAGTGGTCTTGGTAGTAGCAGCAATAATTATGGTCTTCATTTCAAGAGGAGAGTGCATTGGATTCTGGGAATATCTAAAATGAAAATATATTATTTATTATTTATGTTGAAAAAGTAAACTTTATTCCTAAAAATTTAGGCACAAGAATAGTTCACCTTTATTTTTCCTTAAAATCTGTCAATAACACAACTTTTTTAACCAATCATATGGTCAAAAAATATTTTTTATAATTTGTAAACTTAAATAATCTACAAATTCACTTTTATAAAATTGAATTTTATTTTATTTTTCAAAAAAATCATTGATTTTGATTGGTTGAAAGCAAGTTTAATAATAACTAATTAAGTAAAAAAAATAAAACTCATTGCAATAGTATGCCTCACGGCAAGTACTAATAAATAATCTAAATTAGTATATGATTAAGAATAAAATTTCATATTTATAAAAAATAATAGTTACATGTAATGGTAATTATAAACAAACTTTTAAATTGGGGTATTCACTGAAAGGATTCAAATTATGGACATGTATGGTGCAAATTCATTCCAGGAAGCTTGGAGTACATGTACACCATCCCACACAAAATTCTTGATAGGAAATTAAGATTAAAGAAATGGTGACATCAAAGCACCTCAAATAACTCATTTATGAATAAATCTTAACTCATCTTTATCAATTTATTAAAGGTGCATAAGGAAGGGTTTCAAGGACTATTTTATGGAGTAGGGGATCTCATGAAACAAAACAAAAATCTACAATATTAATTAGAATCTTTTTCTCATAAAAATAATCTCTTAAATTTTAGTTTGTTACTTAAAGGGAGTGTATTTAGAATGCAGCTAGAAATTTCTACCACATCTGAAATTTTTTAATTCTCACCAATTCATTTTCTTATCATTTTATATTTATATAATATTTTGGATTGAATATACAATATAATAAAGTTCATGAGATAACCAACTTCAACTTAAACTTTTAATCTTAAAATACACTACAAAATAAACAAAACCACTCAATACTCTTGAAAAATCTTTTTCTTAAAAAGCCTCTTCGAAATGATTATGTTGGGTAGTTTGTGTCTGCTGCATTATATTAATTATAATTTTCTCTAATGGAAGCCTATATCTATCCAGTGTGTAATTTTTATCCAAAATAATTTACTCTACTTTTATTTTAATTTTTTTGACTAGTAAAAAATTTAATTAAGTCAATACTTCTTTAAACAATTACAGAGCAAAAAAAAAAAAAGCTCTATCAGAACAATAATCACTCAGCCTATGAAAAAGGCCTGTAACAGCACCAAAAGAGCAGCTACGGGCCTTTTAAAAAACAGCAACAAAATGACACTTTGCTAGACTGAAAATGACACTTCACCATGTTTCTTGGATAAACGTATAAGTATTACTCATTTTGGGTAGTTTTATTGGGGTCTGTGAGCCACTGAGTCTTTTTTTATCCCATATTTGTGTTCAGATTGTACAATACCAACCAATGTGGAAGGTGTTACAGTTGTACTTTGCTGGATATTTATTTACTGTTTAACATCGCTGTCCATTTTTTGTTTGTTTGATTTATTGTACTTCCTACACAGTCACAGATGTAATTTGTTGGGTATTCCAGTAATTAACATGCACGGTCTATATTTTCGTTTGATTCTTAGTAAGTACTTCCAGCAGTGCTCCACTACAAATTGTACAGTTATATTGCAGCGAAAGAATTCTTAGTACTGACATTTCATTTATGTAAGCGCTTGGTACAATATATTTTTCAAGACTCTATTCTTTGAGTAGCGTACAACTTTTACTGTAATCAGATTACCACATGGCTAGCCGTTACTTGTTTAATTTTCGGTACTTGTTCAGATCACGTGCCACCGATTTTCCGCTGTTGTATCGGAAGTACAGTGAATGTTAGCTGAGGACTATGCATTAGGTATTATTATTAAATGTAAATTAACTTAGAAAAGATCAACAAAAAAAATATAGATGTAATCTAGATTCGTCTTAAAATAATCTCACAATTTCTATGGTGCAATCTCATGGATCTTAAGAGCATAAATCATAGTGGCCTACACTATGAGTGCAGATCAATGGCCGCAACATGGAGAATTTACTTAGTGGTTGGGTTTGAAACCAAGTGTTTAATGAACAATTAGAAACATTTAAGACATTAACATTATCAGTTCGAAAAAATCAATCAATCTTAAATGGCACTAACATGTGATAGGATTTTCTCTAACCTTAACTTAAAGTGTGATAAAAAAGAAATTAACATCACCCCTAAAAAATGATTATCAATATCATAAGATGTGTAGCATGCTCACTCATGCCACTTCACCTCTAATGTTCTAGAAAATTTAAATTACTCTTCTTTTACTTATAATGTCATATATATGCTTGAGTTCTACATCTATGAAATTCTCAACATTGTTTAGATCTCCCAAGAATTCACCTTTGATTACTTCGCAAATATTTTAAATATAAATTTGTTTGATTTTTAAATTATGAATCCTTTAAAAATATGATGGAGGCATCGAAAGGACTTAAAAATCGGTTGGAATTTAAAATTTTGGCTGAAACAATTATGCATTTAAGTTTAGAAGCTCATATAATATATTTTTATTGGTTGAATCCTCAACTTTTGAGTTCTTCCTCCTCATCTATCAAACTAAAGGCCTTAAATTTTGACAAGACATGATAAACTTAACTAGTTTACTCCTTACTCCTTGACCCCCTAGACTTATTATTTTGGTTGAATGTTGAGCAAGTTGTTTAATGTCACTTGTCTTAGAGGTCCTAATGTTGAACTAGTTGAGTGCTTTAAAATGATCACATATTGTTAATGTCAATTATATGATACACACTTGATCAATGTTCCCTAGGTACAAGTCCTTAAACCCTTAGCCTTAAATTAAAAAATTCTCGATTCAATGCCCTTGTTGTCTCAAATTGACTAGATTAAAGTTAAACCCCCTAATATTATGAACCTTGATCTTTAAAATTTATATCCCTTAATCCTTGATCTCCCTAGCCTCAACCATAATCATTATTCCCTCATGTATACTTTACTTGATCTATTTAACTTCAATTCATCTTATTTTAAAAAGAATGTATAATATAAATTAATTTGTATCGATAAGTTTTCGTGTGTATTTAGTTTAATTTATAATATAATAGTATATCAATAAATAATATTTTAAAATATTCATTATATTTCTAATTAATTTATATGATTATACGATAGAAGTATGGGTAATAGTATAGGATTTTGTATTAATATAGAGGAGATAAAATATTTTTCATGCCCTATCCCATTTAGTTTTAAGCCCATTTTGATGAAATGAGGATATAATTACATGATAATAATCGACACACTCTTGTGTTAAGTTTGGATTATTTCCCAATCCTTATCCATCACTATTTACTCTAAACTCTATGCATTTTCATACATTCAACCTTGTCCCAATTCCATTTGCACCTATTTCCACAAGTTTACCTTATTATTAATTGAAACATCAATACACCTAACCCTAATCCAAAGATTTGCATTTCTCTATTTGTAGTCATTCTCATGGAGCTCAAGTTTGATCATGACCTAAATGAGATTGGTCCTACAGTTATTTTAAGTTCAAAATTTCTCACTCCCACCCTTTTCTACCATTAATGTTTGAAGTTGACTTGGTACATCTTTGTGTAGCTATTTGTTAATTCTTTGTACATTTAAATACATTCATTTATGCAATATGAGGATCATCCTAAATCATATAAATATAAGGCAACTAAAAGGAGAAATAATTATATTCAAACACTTCAATTTGAAGCATAAAATGAAGGCATGTATAGTAAAATCAATGTAAAGGACGTTACATGCTTGCTTATCTTCCAAATTTTTCTTAAGGTTGTAAAATTGACTTAACAAGAGGGTTGATCAATAAGAACTTGACCTTAAAATTTGATAACTTCTCTTTACATATTTATATAAGCCACATGTCCTTACAATACTTTCTGAATACTAGAGATGAGAGTGAATCTAGTTTTACATTTTTATAGTCTCACAAATCAATCCTATGAATTACAAGATAATTTTATGTCTTGGATCACTTCTATACCACTTAAAATAAACATAAAAATAAATAGAACCTACACAAAATCTAAGATAATAAATATACCAACAACATCAATTTATAAATTATTGGTAAATAAAAATTATATGAGATCATTAATCAATTTATCATTTATTGTGATGAAATAAAAACTAATTTTCCATCTTGTTTAAACTAATGTGTGTAATAAGTGGAAAAATCAATCCCATTTTGATAGACTTGAACTAACTCAACATTCTTAATATTTTTTAACATGGATCATAGTTAAATGCGATAAACAATCAATAAACTAAAATTTACCTCACATTCTTTATATTTGTAAATATGGATCAAAGTCAAATGTAACCCATAATTGGTACATGACAATTCACTTAACATGTTTAAAATTCATAATTGTGGATCATCAAAGTCAAATGTAATTTGCATAATAGGTATATTGCAACTCACTTGACATATTAAAGGTTTATCAATAGGAAACATGGTTAAGTATATAACCTATCATCAATATCATACAACTTTTGTCACTTTATCAAGCTTTTAAACATGGAAATAGTTAAATTAGTACCATACATATTCTCCATTGTCTTAAAAAATTTAAGTGTGGACTGTATTCAATAAAATTTACTTCATAATTGATACACTACAACTCATCCTACATTCCTAATATTTATAAGCATGGATCACAATCAAATGCAACCCATAATTGGTATGAAAACTCACCCCAAATTATCAAGGCTTAAAAGCCTAGATCACATGCAAATTGTTACCATTAAATATATGTTCACATTATTCAAAATTATAAACAAGGTTTAAAATCAAAGATAATTGCATAATGGGTTCAATAAGAGATCCTATTAATTCTCAGTATTTTAAAATCTCTTTTATTCAAAGATTACACACATTAAGAAAGACTAATATTTTGTATACTTCTTATAAGAATTATTTACTTAGTCATTAGATGAAAGAGATTTATTAGGAAGGAGAAGGATTTCTTTCTTTTCAATTTAATATATACTGAATCCTAATTTGTTTCACATTAACAAATAACTTATCTCGTCATCAACATATAGGGATATGAAGGAGAGGGAGGGACAAATAAAGAGGGAGGAATAGATTGAAAGGGATAGAGAGATTAGGTCTGATAGTTTCACCAAGTCAATACAATAAAATCAATTTCAATCAATTTCCATAACATTAAAGGATTAGATCCAAGGCTAATTGACTCACCTTTTAGATTGCAAGACAATCTAATCTCCTTATTGATCTATATCCTAATGTTCATTGAAAAATGAATGATCTTAGTGATCTATGCATTAAACTTAGGGTCCCTTTTTCATCAAAATAACAACATGAATTTTCCACCATTCATGATATCAATATGCATAGATTTTTAGATTTGATTATGTAACATTTTTAAACATCAATGGTTCTGATCATACTCCATGATCCATCATTCTCTTCGTTGTCTCTATCTTATCTTGATGATAGATCATTGAGTATGATTCAAAATGTTGATGTTAAAAAATGTTACGTGCAATCATATCAAAAAATCTAAACATATTAATCTCAAGATATCTTAGACATTCCCTTTACCTTGGGATCTCACAAATGATTTTCTAAAAACTCAAAAAAAAACTTCAAAATTATTGAGTAACAAGTTTCTTTCTATTGTTGATCACATTTCAATGGCTAATAAGACTATCCTTGCAAGCCATGCTCATGTCTCAAATTGTTAGCTTCCCTCCAAGAATTGATTAAATAACTCACTCAACTCATTCTAGGATTCCTTTAGTCTGGGTGGGATAAGAAGAAAGACATGATAACTTCTTCATTGCTTCACTAGGGGAGAGGACCCATTAGTTGAGCACCCTAACTTCGCGCTTCTAATTATCCTACGTGGAAATTTCAAATCACTCCCATTTTTTTACAGCAGCTTACTTGGCAAGTCTCCTGCTTATAACTAAGGTTTTAGGTCGACATCATCAAATATGATGCCACATCAGCATGCTTTTTATCAAGGTGTCCAAAAAGGCCCAAAAAAAAGTGAGACCAATACTTGTACATTCACAACATGTTTAATTGAGTGCTAATGCAGAATCACATGATTGATTGCTTTTCAGATAAATGGAATACATTTTGTTTAATTATGAGTAGTCATCATCAACACTAACAACTTTAAAGTCACAACTACTGGTCCAATATTGATAAAAATATTGGACATTATTTAAACAACTACTATCACAACTATTTAAACATGCTCACGTAGTGGGTCCTCTCCCCTATATTCATCCCAAAAATCTAGTGGTCTTGGTCTTCATGATCCTCACACATACTATACTTAAGGGAGTGCCATGGGTCGGGGATAGTAGTTGAATTTCCTATTCATACATAAATTGAACGACATATTGTTTTTCAATCGCCACCGTAAGATGCAAGGTGGAACGTCAATATCTAGAACAAATCTTGTCACGTGACATATCTAGAAGCCAACTACGTCATTTTCCTTATATATCTAGCGTCCCTCCACAGGACGTAACGTAATGAATGCTGCTCATTCAATGCACTTCCAGAAATCAGAATATTGAAGTTCGAACAACGACAGACTCGGAGTGCAATGCCCTTTTGATGTATACACAATGTGTATATTAAAAGAATTGACCCACAACTTATTAATTTTAATTAAAGTAGAAAGTAGGCCTGGTGGCATCATGTGCCTGCAACCTATAAGTTATTTTTTTGGCCTGCTGGACTTTTCAGTGGTGGGGGAAGTGTCAAGAAAGTGTTGTTGGGTTGGCATTTCTTCTTAGTTTTATTATACAGATTCTCTCTACCACTTGGCTGCTTTTTCTGACGAAAGATGTCGAAAACAATGGACTCCACGAGTTGAATTAGTTGCCACAAATCTGGTTTTTTTTTAAATTTTGAATTCCTGTGGGCATCCATCGAATAGTAAAGAGTAAATCCACGTCAATATTCATATACGAGCATAAAAGCTTATGGATCTTCTTGGAATCTGCCCTACCACTACTTTTGTCACACCTGTATTGTTTTTCTTTCAGTTTTATATTCTGATTTTTATTTTAATGAATCTTAATATATAATTAAACTAGCACTTGCACCGGAGGGGGTGCAAGGGTTACGCCGATAGAAAAATATAGAGAAGTAAGAGGGTGTGTGACATGCAGTTTAGCACTTGTATAAATTTGTATGTATATTTTTACAAAGTTGCATGTAATATATATTTGGAGATAAAGCCAACCACCAGTACTAGAACAAACAAAGTTTTAGTCTCACAATAGAAAATAGAAATTATGAAAAGATAATGGGTGTATAACCATCTGTATCAGAGAATAAAGAAGTAAACATAAAATGTGTTCATTCTAGCTTGTTCGAATTATATAGAAAATGTCAGTAATATGTAGAGTTCTAACACCTTTGGCATTTATTTTGTACTCCCAAATATATACAATTTTGTTTGAATTAAATACAAATTGCTTGTAATATATAGAGAACACCTCTAGCATGTTTTGCATAATCCTTTATTATTTGAAAATAATATATGTATGTGTAAACTAAGATGTAAGTATTTGCCCCTAGTTTGTAGCAGTGTATGGAATGTAATGGGTGGATGCACAGATAAATGAATGGATGAATGGAAGTGTGAGGCATGCAAAGGATGCCAAGGATTACAATTTGGATTGTGAATGGTCATTTGGAGAATTGTTGATGGCTCAGATAACGGTGGGTATGGTGAATGATAACGACCCATGTCAAGAAATTTACCATAAGCAAGTGTTAAGTGTACAATAAACGTTGACCAAGATCAAGATTGATTTTGATTATGAATGGCGATGGGTGAACATGGATTTGATAGATCATTCATGGGTGAACAAATTTATTATGGATAAGATGGACAGAGTGTTGGATTTATTATGGATGTGGTAAGATGCTTCTACCTGATTTGGTGCACGTAGATGTTCGATTTTACACATGACACATTTTTGCCACTGTAGTGGTTCTCATTGAAGGGTGATTTTTTTTGTGTATTTTCTTGTTTTCTTTTTTTTTTGCACATATAAGAGTCATCTAGATGCACACATCACGATAGGGATCCATTAGAGTCCTTATGATAAAGACTTGTTGTCAACACACGATTAATGCGAGCTTTGGATATTATGGATGTCAAAGTGTATGGTGGTGTACGTTGAGAGATATGAGATGTAGATTGTTTGGTTGACGGTTTAGATATGTTTTTTCCAAACTTGGGAGGATGAGCAATGGTAGGTGGATATGGAGATTCGGTTGGAACAAACTTTTTCATATGTCTTGTAGTTCGCTCTTGAAGCTTTCTTGTGCAATGTTGGACTTTTTTTTATGGATGAACTTCCCTTCTTGATTTTTTCCCCATAGTTTCTTTGACTAATGGAGGTTGATAGGGATAATTTTGTTTTGTATTTTTTGGTATCCATTTGAATTTTACTTGTCCATTTTTCTTCAATGATTATTTTACCTCAGCCATTTGTTCCTTTCTTTGATATACATTGTTCTCATGTGGTTGGGCAAAACTTATGGATGGGATGATGCGTGAATGGTGATTGAAGTTATGAATAGTTGTAGCATTGATAGCGGTTTTATCATAAGGACTCTACATTCTCCCCATGTTGGTGTTTGCACTAGACAAAGTTCCCTCTAGTGTTTAAGAGTTATCTCTATTCCTTAATTGCTATGAAACCAAGAAGTTGCACAAGATTGCTGATATTTAAGAGTAGAAGAATCTTGCTCATTGATAATGATGTTTAGAGTAGGAGACTCTTGTTTTTTAGAACATCTAAATGTACATTTAGGAGTAAGCATCCCATGGGTAGATGGACTTGAGTAGGTGGTATATGGATATGATCATCATTTGTGAGACATTGTATGGATTGGAGAATTTTCATAAGATCATGGTAGTATATTGGAGGTACAGTTAATAATTCGGTGGCAATTTAATACTCATTAGATCAATAAATTGTAAAATCTTGGTGATTTGGAGCCCCATCTATTTTATTATATTTTCTAAAATTGAATTGACCTATATAAACTATTTTCTAAATGACAAAGATTCACCACTAAGAAGTTGCCATCAAATATAGATTGAATCCATGGATGAAATTCATTTCCACAAATGAAAGAATTAGTTCCATTAGCCTAAATCCAAACTTGGACAAAGAAAAATACAACCAAACATTGACCAAATTTAAATCTGATTACCGAACACTATTTGAATCATTGAATGACTATTACACTTATATTTCAATTATTGTTCCAATTCTTAGCTTTAAAATATTTAAATATTATTACTTAATTAATATTTTATTTCTTTAAAAGGAAAATAAAAATAGCGATGCTTTATGATGAGAGAGTTGCTTTGACAATCATCAAAAGTATTATTTAGTTTTTATTATCTCTGTGTCCTCCCGACGTGCCCCAAAATAAGTTTGATGGAAAGTGAAAACTTGAATGCACGAACAGAATCATATTTATCCTCCCTAAGGCTAACTATGTATTCACTATTCGTATATATACACCTGCCTCCCCAACCACATACTCAATTCAACTGATTTGAAGTTTATAGCTTTCAGAAATAGATGTGCTCATTATAAGGATATTGGCTGTAATTTTCATTTTAATAAACATTCTCTAAAACCCTCGTGGAAACCTTATTTTCAGGCTCTAGGTCACTAATTTGGAGAAGCGAAAGGTCAATAATAGCGAGCAAGAGTTTGGAGAAGTGAATGGTCAATACCAGAGAACTAACACCATAAGAAAGAACTAAAAGAATGGCATAACATATTCAATGGAGAGAATCAATCGCGGCCATTGGAGTGTACGCTGTGTGAGGTCGCTCTTTATCTTACATCAAGATTGGGTTCATCTTATACAGAAATACATAAAGTAGGCCGAATGACTGGTATTTGTTAGGGAAATGAAGTTTTACCCAGATGCTATAAAGAAGGGATATGTGAAATATGACATGGAAGCGAGAAAAAACCATAATGACAAGCTAATACGATACCTGTTATCATAAAACAAACACTAAGGTCATTTGTCTTCACTTGTTTTCTTTGTATTCTTTCACCGTACGCACCATTATCTTGTCTTCTTTATGTTCTTTCTCCCGCAGCTTGCATCCACTAATATCTCTATCAGAGCTATGTGTTTGTGTTGAATAGATTCATTCTTTTTTTGTAGGGTTAATAAGCGGTGAATTCTTAGATATTTACCAACAATAGTAGATGGGGAAGATACAAATTTATGACGACTGAGCTGGAGGTTGGTATTTTTATGGCACACATCACGGACAAGAAGATGGACACCCTCATTTATGCCCAACTAACTCAACAATTAAATATGGTCGGTGCTAATGTGGAAGAGTAATCATTCGTGCTCTATTTAAACAATCATGAACTAAGCAAGACTAGGCCTCTAGAATGAACCGAGACAGTAGCGTGAAGCCCCCTTCACATCGTTCCAGGTTACATAATGCTTGGTCACACGATTTTGCAGCTACTCAAATCTTGTAATCTGGCAAGAACTATGTGGAATTTTGCTTGTCCCAAAGACCCAAATATTTGTAAGCATGTTGTATGTACCTTAGGAATTGTCCTATGTGCCATGTGGACCAATAAAATGCTGACACGAAGGAATTGTAGCTGCACCAGACCCCATCATAAAGATCGAACTGGGATAGTTGCACCATAGCGTCGATCTTAAAACAAGGAAAATACCCAACTGACAACTATTTTATCCACACTTATCTTGCAAAACATTCACATGGCCATAAACGAGAACGACTAGCTCCACCAACACAAAACAAAAACAACTTGCAACTAATCGTATCGTTTGTAGTATTTCGGCATGAGATTGACGGCAAACCACGGTTGTTTTATGGTGTGATACTTGTTTCAGGCCAAAATCTCATGCATAATATAGCCTATCAGCTAATTAAATTGTAATAATAATATTCTTTATCTTGAAAGAAAAAGATTGTCAAATTTCTCAGAAGTTGAAGGCAAAGCATCATTCTTGTTATCATTCACCGACTCAACTCTAAAGATGTCTAATTTAGATAAATTTGGTGTAGTAGTTGAGAGCTTATTATCCTCACCACCATTTTTAATGTTGTATCTTTTTATTAAATGTTTAATTAAAACAATAAAGAGAAACAAAGTGTAAAGGTGAACATTGTTTATATGTTCTTTTGATTTATTTTGATCAGTGCCATAAATGTAATAAGGGAGAGGGTCTAAAAGTTGAGTGAGGTCCTATAGTGGAGTATTTAATTAATTAAAACATATTCAAATTCTTCTTAAAATGTAGATAAATCCAGACCAACCAATGTTCACATTATATTTGTTTTATAATTAGTATTTATTTGTCCCAAAAAGGTGGTGGACATAAAAGTCTTACAAGTTAGACAAAATATGATTTGGATCTCACCTAAATTGTGTGCATACCACACTCCTAAAATTTCCAACCTTTTCTATAATATTATGCATATATATTAAAAATATAGACTAATAGTTCCACCTACATTTGTTACGATCATCCATAATAAAGTTCTATATAAAAAAACAAATTGCTTTGTCAACAAAATCCATGCCCAAGTATCTCATCATACAATCTGATATGTCTCATAATACATTATTGTTTTCCAAATATAAAATTCTCTTTAAACAAAAAACATGGTCAATGTCTCATCAATCATGCTCAAACATCAAACTTTTGGTCACTTCCTCCTTTAATACCTACATGCACCACACTTGAAGTTGTAAGATACACTAATGAAGCCATCAAAACAAATGATAGAAAATAGGCAATTCAAACCATGCAAACATTCAACAAAATCAATCAACTCTCAAACTTAATTTCCAAACAATTTTTTTCTAAAACTTGCAAGAAACACAATCAATAGTGTAAGACTCGCAAATCAAGAGAAGAGGACAAAAATTTAAGACTTCATACCAAACAAACATTCAATTAGATCAATCATTGCTTATTAATATTACCAGCTCAAATTTTTAAATATCCATTAAATTCATTCATTTATCTCATTTCAATCGACCCTAAATTTCATTATGTATTATGTTATCCCTTTTCTCCCTCATTCTATATTATACTGGTGGAAATGACATAAGAAGAGGAGACATCAATAGAAGATTGACAAAAAAAATCATATTCTTCTAGGTATTATACTGATTTACCATATTTTATTGTATATTATCTATGTATATATATTCTATATCATTTTTATGTTGTAGCCACTATACTATAATTGCATTTATTTAAATGTCAGTTTTTCTATTCTATATATGCCTTTCTATTGTATAGAATGTAAATGTTGTAGCCACTACACTATAAGTGCACATATATATATATATAGTAAAGAATGTAAATACAGTAGCCACCTATTGTAAGTGCATATATGTTGTTTTTAGTTATATTGTAAGTGCCTATTTAGGCTTAGGCTTTGTAGTTATATAGTCAATGCTTATCTATTGTTTTTGGTTATACTATAAATTCCCATTTCTTTTGTAGGATGTAAATATCGTGGCCACTAAACCTTAAGTGTGCATATGTAGATATCTATTATATACTGTTAATGCCTATATGTTTTATACGTTGTAAATGTTCTAGCCATTGTATTATAAGTGCATATTAATTGAACACTCGTTAAAATATTTATTTTTATGTCCGTGATGGAACTGCTAAGGCGGCAACTAATTTTATTTTATTTTTTATCCACGTGACACTCCAGATGGACCCCAAAAGTTAGCCCACTCCACTATGGGCTTTTAGTTATAATTTTGGTGCTTATTTCTTATATACTATTGATGCCTTTCTATTCTATAGGATGTAAATGTTGTAGTTAGTGTGGTGTATGTGCATATATGAGGTTTTTAATTCTACTATTAATGCATATCTATTCCATGTAGTGTTAATGCATATCTATTATATACTGTTAATGCCCATATGTTCTATAGGATGTATTTAAGCTAATAACTTTTTATTTTTTTTGTGAAAAACTAACCAATTGCTTGAAAAATAAAATGGTGTGTATAACAAACTCCATTGTTGCACCCCATTGACTAAGGTTGGGTATCAATTTAATATAGGGTAAATCCCCATCCCCTAAAAACCTATCCCTCGCAATCTTGTCACTCCCATCACTGTCACCAAAACACCTAAGAGCATGGTATAAGTGTAGTATTTAAAATGATAATGAGGGACACTAAAGTAAAACTAGTCATGTTATCCTAAAATATTAGATGACAACAATCAAAACCAAAATGTGTATTTAAGAAAAAATCCCAAATGATTTGTAATAAAAGAATTAGTTTTTATCAGGACCATAAAGGAATTTAGGAAGACATTGGTCTTTGGTACATTGGGAAATCTTGGAACTTAGGCACATACTAATCCCTCAAGCATATTAAGAAGAAAATATCAAAAGCATGTATTTTAAATTATAAAGCATAAAAAAAGATAAAAATAGGGCTTCATGAAGTTGATTAAGGAAAAAATTCACTTGTCACCAGAAGAAACCATTACAAATCCATTGCAAATGGTAGAACCAAAAGAAACTTAAAGGGGCCCAAAGTCTAGATTAATTAGTTGACCTTGATAAATGGTAAACTAAAATGTACAAAAAAAAAATACAAAGAAAAGTGGCATAGAGCACTAGAATCCTTCACTAATAGTAAATACACTTGTGGTATTCCAAACAATAAGTGGACCAAATAGATGAGTTGATTTCCTAAATTATACTTAAATAAATCTAACAACCTCATTTGTTAAATTTATTAATATAATTCTATATTTCCAATTCCATAATTAAAATGTTAGTAAAGTTCTCATTATGGATGAATATGAAACTTATAAGTCCTTCGAGTGGTTCATCTTATGACAAAGAATGAAAAAACAAAGGTAATCTCAAAAAATAATATAATGATCTAAAATTGGGCAATGTTTAAATATTTATCTAATATTAATTGCAACTAATGAAGCCAAGATGAAAAAACAAATTTTGATCAAGCATTAAGAGATTAACATGCAGAACCCTATAAACTTAAGGATTAATATGTAGAATGTTGTATACTAGTTGAACTTTAAGTATAGTTCAAAATAATGAATTGGGTTTTAAATCTAAAAGGAAGAATAAAGAAGCAAACTTATAAAGTAAAAAAATCTAAAAGAAATTGCAAAAATGTAAGCATCAAAGTAGTTTATCTGGGGTGATGTCATGGAAGTTGAAGTCTCACATAGCTTTTCATAAATTAATATCCTCCCAATGAACAAAAAGAAAGTATACTACCATAAGCATGGGTTAAAAAATTCAATTCAAATACCAAATATACAAACATAATTGGTACCTTTGGAAATTTATTAATGGTATCCACCTTGGCTAATCAAAAACATGTGGAGCTATATTCTCTTATACAAAATGCTCAATCCTTTGTTTGGACCGCAAAAAATATTTTAACATATCAAAATATACATTAACATGCATATTATATTAACAAAAAATAAATAATATTTATTGAACTATTTTGAAAAAAACTATTCCATTATATATGATTTTAGTAGACAAAATATACTTCCAAGAACATTTCTATTAAATTGGGAGACATGAACATCACTCGCTACTTAATGAAAGAATATTGGACACAAATGAAAGTTCAAAAAAAAGAGTAAAGGCTCCCACCTCCCTCCACCTCCACCTCTAGGGTGTGTGTCATTGGTTTTCAAGGTCAAAGAAGGATATATGTTTAGGAATTCAAGTAGATACATTTTAGATTATCCTCAAGATATTTTTCCCCTTGCTTTGTAGGGAGATGAAGATGACTGTCCAGATGAATGGACACATGTTTTATATAGTGAAGTTAAATTTCAAAAGAAGTTTAAATGGAAATGGTTGTAGTTTGACTTTTAGCTAGTTCTCCATTGATTGTTTCCTGGTTTTGTGTGACCTAGTTTGGCTCACATGCCTACTTATTGTTGATCTTGCTATGATTGATGGTTGACCGTCAATAAGGTTTCCACTAATTTTTTTTCTAGTTATGTGTGGCCTACTTTAGTTTGTAGGCCTAATTGTAGTTGGTCTCATATATGTGTTGTCACATTTCTATCAATTTTTTACAAGGTTCTAGGTCCTTTCAAAATCATGGATTTTACTCTTATCAAAACAAAAAAAATCATAAAATGCATCCAATATGAAAAATTCAAACAATTAAAAATGAGGGAAAACTAGAAGAAAAATATACATCAATGAAATTAGTCGCTCTTGCTATAATAAAATTTTCTCAATATCCCTTAATAAGATAAAACACTCCATCAATAAAATATCATTGATCTCATGTATATAAATACACAAGTACTTAAACTATTATCCAATAGGAAGTAATAATCTTTTATAACAAATCAAATTATTAATAATATCCATGAACTGTATTCTACTAGAGGGATTAATGCAAGTATGTACTAAATGATTGGGACAATTAAGAATCCCCATCCATGAGCTTCCAATAACTAAACTCTAATGGTGCTTCCAAAGGAAACCTAACAAAGTTGATATACAACAAAATTTAAGGGATTCAATGTGAGGGTGGAGGCCTTATATGATCTAGATTTATTTGCATCAAGGAACAACATGGTTGAGGTCCCTTCTCTTCTCCATATAAATAAATTTACTCTAACCAAAGGTATATATTTAATCTAGAGTACAATGAATAATGAAGTAAGGTCAAAGTTTGGATGTGACATTAAACTTCATTGTTGAGTTAACCTCTATCCTCAATTCATGGTTTCCTTTATTTCCTTTCATCGTACTTATAGAAGTAGTGGCAAGGTAGTTGATTCCCTTCTAGCCACCTTCTAGAGCTAATGAAGGAATAAGGCATGCAAACTCTGTATGGGTCCTTAGAGAGCTTTTCATTTTTTAGGTGTTCTCATCTTTATGTAAACTGGAATTATTCTCCATAGTTGCAAATCATGAAGCAAACTAGCTCTTTTCATTATTCTTTGTTTCCCTTAATAGTTTCACCCAATATTAGCAATGTTTGGGTCATATGTGATGTCTTTGGATGTAGTATCATGCCACTTAGAATCTTATGTTGTTAGGACTAAAACAATTTGAAAAGAAAAGAAAAAAAAAAAAAAATTCTCCAAACAAATATACCTATATATTTTTTGTGCAATTTGTTATATCAAAAAAGATCCTACTATATAAAGCAAAATATTAAAACAACCATAGCTATATTTTTTTATGTTATTTTCCTTTTGATAGATAATATAAGATGCAGCATTATTTAAAGTTTCCCATTTCCAATAGGGCATTTCTATGATATAATGTATATGTTTCCATACAACACTGTCCAATAAGAAAGAAAGAAAAACAGGCAGCTGTTATTCTGACTGCCTGCCTCGGTGGTGAGTTACCAAAGTCCCCTGAAATCGTTAGTCTTAAATGATATTAAACTTGACATATGAGGCCAGTAGGAACATAGGTAAGTTTTTGATATACATAAATGATATTAAACTTGACCTTGGACCATTGTTAGACATAGGTAAGGGAAGCGGCTATGCAGTCCCACTGTTCGGTTACCTGTTATTTTCAATATGACGGGTCTTTTTAATGATGTTGCTTAGTGGGAAAGCCTAGGGATATTCATATCGGGAAACCAGTGACGAGGAGTGACAGCGTAAAGGGATTTTCAGATATGCAGAAAAAGAGTTAATCAGAAAAAAAAAAAAATCATCCAACCCGTCTCCACCACATTTGTGCGATTTTCTGATTTTTGCATTGAGATGGCATCGGAGAATGGGCGGAGCTACGCAGAGAGCGATGTTGTGCCTCCGCTGGAGGCCGGGATTGATGGCTGTGCAGAATTTGTTTTGCAGTCCAAAGGTATTTATTTGGCCTGACCATTTCACCTGTCATGTCAATTTAGGGGGGAGAAAATGGTGGATTCTGCTAAAATTAGAAGTATCACTTTGTTATAACCAACTCTCTTAGTAACGGGACACATAAGGTCTGAAAAACCTACATTGCAGCATATAAAATCTGATAAAAGCATACCCTGTCAGAAGGTTTTAAAAACTCCAGACTTAAAGTTCGACGTATTGATCCTGATAAAAATGCAACCTTTAGTATGATTTATATTTTTGTTTTGTTTAAATTTTAGTAAAAACTCTCTTGCCTGTGCTAAATTTTATCTTCAATTCCATTATACAATAATAGTTTGAATTTTATCATAAGAAAGAGGATTAATTAGGGATATGGTGCACTTTGCAGGGACATGGTGGCACGCCGGGTTTCATTTAACGACTGCGATAGTTGGGCCGACTATTCTGACGCTGCCCTACGCTTTCCGAGGCATGGGATGGGCGTTGGGGCTCTTCTCCCTCTCCACCGCTGCAGCAGTCACTTTCTATTCAAATCATAGCAGCTGCGGTCATAATACTGTTCTCTCAGCTACCGTCGTTTCATTCTCTGCGCTACATCAATTTGGTGTCACTGCTGCTGAGTTTGGGGTACACACTGTGCGTCGCTATTTCCTGGATACACGCAGGTAACATCACTTATGACCCAAAATTCTGTCTTCTGTCAAAATAAGGCTAATAATTTGTTCATGATTCACATTGGGCAGCGTATTCCCACCACCCCCCTCACCCACAAAGGGACTACTCGCTCAAAGTTTCAAAACTGGTGCGGGCATTCAATGCATTTAACTCCATGTCTATCCTCGGAACTGTATTCGGCAACGGGATTCTTCCAAAGATTCAGGTCATTTTCCTGCACAGAATTCTCATCTTACCTATAATTTAATTGAAAATTTGGTTTATTGGGATTTAGTGAATGATAAGATGGATATTTATTGAAGTTTTGCTATGGTTTTAAATCTGGTGGGTAGTGCTGTACTGGACTGCGATAATGGAATTTTCTTTTTTCTTTTAGCACGATTCCCATCAAGAAAAGGAAATCTTCTTAATTAAATCATATTCTGGAATAAAAGAGCAAATTATTTGGGAAAATTTCGAAAAAAGGCCGGTAAAAGAAAGTTCTTGAGTAGGTAGGATTTGTTTAATGTCTGTAAGAAAATAGAAATTAGATATTGATATAAATTGCAGAGCCTGTTGACCTTATCTACAAGGTAAGGTGAAATCTGTAAGATTTATCATAGGAAGCGTAGTGTATAAAGCCAGTTCCGTGGAAATACGTATGGATCTCACAATTTTAGCTGAAGTACTGGTCGAAGGTGTAGCCCTCAGAATTTAAGCTCAACTAGATTTTTTAATAATCTTATTAAACTACTAATAGAGTTAATGATACCTATTCATAATTCTGATCGCACACAGTCTAATTCAGAAACAACACGGAGGCAATTGATCAAAATACACAGAAATGATACTCTACTTTAATGCATTACCCTATTAGATGATGTAGCAATTTAGACTAGTTGCTGCAATTTTTTATTTTTTATTTTTTTAAATCCTACCCATGTTGCCTTACATAAATGACAAAGTAGAAGTGAGGAGTGAGAAGCAGAGAAAGTGACCATCACCGGCCAGCCACTGAGCCGAATCTCAATATGAATATCATTCCAAGTACACTGTCCCTTGCAAGAGTTATTTGAACGACTGTAGGCATTTCTGAAAATAAAGTTCCCCATCAAACTGGTCATCTATACTTTAGATTTTTAATATATATATTATTATATTATATTCCTCTTCAATACTTTCAAACTGTCATTTAGGTAAGGCAACATGGGTAGGATTCTAAATTTAACATTTGCTGAATCTATTTAGAACAAATCAGCTGCAACAAATCTCCTTGCAGCTGTTTATTGCTGTTGTATTTTGTGTTTTGCTGCTATGTTTGTTGCAGTCTGTTTTGGATGTTAGTCCGGATTGTTTAATTGGTGTTCTATTGTTGTAATATCTTTATCGCAGCTGTCAGTTGCCTTCTATTTGTATTTTTTCACATTGATTCAATTAAAAACAAAAAAAAAAAAATGGATAGGAATTTAGTTTTTACCAAAAAGGTGTCGAATAACTAGTCTAAATTTAAAAAATGATTAACACTATAAGTTTCATGAGCAACAAGAACACCATCAAAAGTTTCATAGTTTGGAGCAAAGCTTATGAACATATATCTACTTTAAAAAATGATTAATGCTATATAAGTAAAGGCAACCTAGAAGAAATTGATTTATAAAATATTTTGTAAATGGTATTACAGAGAACTATTTCCCTAAACTCTACAAATGAAGAAGGACAATAATTATTTGGGATCAAAGTAAGAAAAGTAGAATTCATTTGTTTCAAGCTATTCTTGTGCTTTCTTGCTTCTTGTAGTGCTAGTAGTAGATCCCTATCATTAAAATCCCAACATTTATGAAAGAAAAGGGTAGTGCATGCATAAGATCAAAGCTTTTATATGAAGACATGTAGAAAATAATCCCTTTTAATTATTTCAAAGTGATTTTCACCGTAAGAGATTTGTTTTGATTTTCAAAGCTTATCTTAAGAATATGAGATAGGATCTGCTTAGAATTATTTATATCTAAAAATAATTCGTTCATTTTTATTTTTTTCTCTTTCTAAGAGCAATTGACCGTTAAAGGAGGAAATAAATTTTGCAATATTATTGATATGCCTTCTGATCTTGGTAGAAACATGAAAGAAACTAATGTTCATATCATTCTTTTAAGGAGAGCTCCATTGATTTTGAATCTAGTAAAAAAATTTCCATGTACAAAATCTCTTATAATTGTGATTCGAGAAAGTTTTTTTTCTCAAGAGATTCATTGTTCATACCAGATTGAATTGTCTTACTATTTTTGGCTGATAAAATTTCCTCGAAATAGATCTTCTTAGCAAAATTATTTATGAAATGAGATTTATTCTGTTCCTCTATTTGTTCTTTCATGAAACATAACTTGTGACAGAAAAAACATTCTTGATCCTTGGATAAAAGGGGATTTTAAACTAGGATATGAGAAGGGGGAGCAGTTTGATTTCCTCAAGCACACAAATTCAAATTTGAACGATAATTTAACAAGAGCTCCATCTCTCAAAATTATTAGGGGCATTGGATAATCTTTTAATAGGGTTGACAATAATTTGTTTGATAAGAGAAATCTGTCAGTTCTTTTTGTTATTTGATGAAAAGATTTATGTCTATTTAACTAGGTCAATTTACCATTTTTTGGACACAATCATATAGAAATTTAAATGATATGAAATCTCTAAAATCTTATATAATATTTTGGGGAGAGATTATTCCCTTGATTTATCATTTGCATCTAATATTGTATTAAAATCCCCACCAAGAATTACATGTTCCTCTTAAGGTGGACAAAAAATAGAACTCATATAGCTCCAAAACTTCTTTTGAGTTTTGGAAGATGAGACATAAGTGCTAAGGATCCAATACATCTGAAAACAGATTACTATGTTGACTCTAATTATTTAAACATCATAAATATGATTTTATCATATATTAATAGTGTACATTAAATGAATAATAAATATTCTTTTGTTCTTATATTTAAGATAAGTTTTCATTTAGAATTTTATATTTTATGATTGGAATATTGATGTATTGTTATTGGCCTACTTTCAACTCTATCCTTTTTTTCTTTACTAACATACAAAATTTTTAAACAGATAAAAAAATTGATATAACTAATCAAGATTCATGATCTAAAAAGTTAAACTATTTATTCTTAATACAGTATAAAAAGTGCCAATTACTTTGAAGTAGTCCTTCCATAAAAATAACATTAATAATACAAGGCCAAATCTCCACAAATTATTAAGAGTTTAATTCCATGTTTGTGAGCAATATTTAACCCTAGCAAGATGGTCTCATACTCAGTTATATTATTAGTTCATTGGAAAGTTAGCATATATGAGAGCTTGTAGTTTTTCTCATCCGAGAGATATTAAAATAATACCTACATCACCAATTTTTTTAAAGCAATCCCCATCAAAAAAATAGTCCAAAGTCCACCACTAAGTTTCTTATGAACATACGATAGAGCAGGAACATCCTTTGCAATGTCTAGGTTCATCACAATACTCAAGTGCTCTTCTCTTGTCACCATATTTTTTCCTTAGAATTTTAATTTTTTTCCTCTAATTGCATTCTTGATATTAAGTGGGGTAAATTTGGATGCCAAAAAAAATCTAAGTACTTATACCTTTCAATGCCAAACAGTTGCTTGAATGGTACAGATATTTGATCCTCTCTATGAGCTTGATCAGAATTGCTTTTAAGTTTTCCTCCTTGCTAATTGTGAAAGTTTTGATTGTGAGGCATGGGTATCTATTGTTCTTTTTTTTATGTGTAGCATGAGAATGCGCTTAATGTATTTGATCGAATTCGACTCAAGAAGTCAATTTATCCTTCTTATAGCTTGGTCAATCAAGTCCAATTATCTATTTAGGATTCGTTCCCTTTCGTTAGCTTCATTCCAAGTTTGTTGATTGGCATTTTAGAAGGTTTGGTCATGTTCGGACCTATGTGAATTTGTAGGTGATATTTATTTTGGTCAATCTAGTGTTCTTTCATACCTTGATCAGACATGTCGTATGTTCTTACATTTATATTTCTTGGCGAACCTCCACCTATTTTACTAGTAACTATATTGTTCCTTATTACATCATAGCCATTTGCATTTGTAATTCTCCTCTTTTTGAGTAACTAATTAGTAGAGTAATCAAAAGTATATAGTCAACAAAGGCATTACCTCTACTTAAGGTACCTAACTGCTCTATGTCATTTTATCTAGATGAACCACTTTCATATTTTTTCCATTTAGTACATTGATCTTACATTAGTTGAACTTCCTTCTTGTGTAAGTTGATATACATATTATCATATTATATCCATGGCGATATATGGTAGATAAAATCAACATAGGTTACCACAATAGACTCGTCACTTCCCAAAATAGAAAGATAAAATTTTCTTGATAATAGTATATTACTACAACTGGAAAAAACATATGCATACAAATAAATCCTTATGATTTTGTAATGATTCTAGCTTTTTCACAAATTTTCCCTAGCAATGATGCCATTCTATTCATTTCCAAACTATTGCTCTAGTTTCTAGAATATAATTTTAGTTTCAAGGCAAGGTTGTCATCATAAAAGTGAAACTTGCTCATCCACAGGCCATGGTGGGTTGAAGGTCAACTCTATGAGAGTGATTTTAATCTACTACTCATTTATCTCAACTTAGACTAAAGAGGGTATTCCTAAAGGTTTGATAAACAAAACACTGATAGCTAAACTCACTCTATTGTCTTGACTCCAAAAATGGTAACTATGCAAAGAACAACTAGCTATCTAAACACCTTTATATATTTGATTTCATCAACATTGTAGAAAGTGCAAGTTGGGTTCAAGATACATGACTCACAAGGTGAATTAGATGTGAATTTTATGACAACTATTCCCTATATTTCATGAAATCATGAAGTACTTGAAAATTAGGATTGAACTAAAATTACTAATTTAGATTTGTTCTTTTATTTTTTTGATTGAATAAATACATTCTCAGATTGGTGCCTATTAATAGGTTACAAAGTCACATTTAACAAGAAGGAATTTTCATGAAAAATAAGTGTAGAATATTTTATCAAAGCATGAAAATGCATCAAGGTTTGGGTATCATAGAAATAGATAGTCAAACATTACTAAGCTACACAAATCCATGTGTAAATTATACAAAATGATTATTACAAAGATTGTAATAATTTAAAAAATAATCACATTTATCAAATCAAATTTAAATTCATAACATTCATTGTGACATATAGAGGAAACACTTTCTACATTTAGAAATTCCCCTAAAAGTATACCTACAATCTTGGAGACATGAAACTTGCAATACTCTATGCAATATTCTCTTCTAACACTTTAATAGATCCACTGCCTCCTTGCAACGAAAATTCAATAATTGAAACACTAAAAATATTTCACACTAGCTACGTCTACTCAAAATAATCATTGACCAATCCTTCAAAATGAATCAAAACATCCTTTTTAACTATTTGGGTCATATCATAGGAAAAAATACAAACAATTTAAAATTAATGACCTAGATGCAATCCCTCCAAAATGATCACCCAAGATATAAATAGATTGAATGAATTCAATGCAGTAGCTAGAGGATTATTTATCGTAGCCCAGGAAGCTCTTGCATGGCGAGTAGCTAGGAATGGGTGAAGGAGATATGTGTCATTTCACTTGGTGCTCAACGTTTGAACAAATATTAAAATATTTTCCACTTAATATTATCAAGTTTCCTTAGGTCTTTACACTTTTAAAATATTTTCCTTTTATATTATTTGGCCATAAGATAAATAGTGCTTTAATATTTCAAGAGCTCCAATAGATGCAAAGGCACTCATTATATACAATTGTGACGTCCTTCTAGATGATCAAACCCGCCACCATATGTTAGACTTGGAACGGAGCATATCCCTCTTTGAAAGTCTAGTGAATAACTATACACTCCTCTATGAATTGGGCTAGTAGAATTGGGGAGTCAAGAGTAATGGGGAAGTCATACTAGAGGGTATTGATGGATGAGGAAGTTTGAAAGTCTGGCGGATATAAAAGTTAAAATTTTAATGAAATTTCAAGCTTTAGAGCTCGAGAATGCCAAGGGGATGGTATTAAGAGATGGGAAACTCTGATACCTCGATAAAATGACACATACAAATTTTTAACAAGGAATTGAGTGGGTTGTTGGGATTTGTAAGGAAGGCATGCAAGTATGGACAACCCTAAAAGTCTGAGAGGTCAATAAACACAAGGAAAACACAAGTATGTCAAACATCCTTGAATTTCGATGCTTATTAAGAAATTATGAGTAACCCTAACACTTTAGCAATTACACACGCCTTTAGGATTCTTAGGATTTAAATAACAAAGGATAAAAATTTTAATGCAATTTTAGGGGTATAAATAAGCATGAAAAAAAGATAATAATTTTAACTTTGAAAAAGGACCTAAGAGAATGCAAAGGGATTGAAATATTTCAAAGGGTTGGGGAAGGTATGAATGGAATGCAAGTTTGAAAGTTTACAAATAGACTTATAAAAATTTCAAAGGGTAGGAGATTAGGCTATGGGGTTTGGCAGGTAAATGGTACTTAGGGAAGGAAAATTTCAAATCTATGTTTTAGAGGAAATAAATCTAAGGAATTTATTAAACTAAAAGCAACCATGTATGATCCAAAATGTTGATG
>VDFB02271358.1:919005093-919195456 GCA_007258455.2 Sequoia sempervirens
ATTTAATTTGACAAATAAAGTTCACATTATTTGTAAAAGTTGAAAAAACACCTCCATCCTTGACCGTAGTCCTCCCTGTACTAGCAACCACAAAATTAAATGCGAAATGCCTATGCACTGCAACGAGCAATGCATTTGAGGGGTTTCTAGTGGTTCAACTGCCTACAACTCCATTTTCCTCGCCGGAGCATCCCTCCCACCCACCAAACTCGAGAAATGAAAAATGTGGAAAATGGTAATGTTAGGTGCATTTTGTCTAGCTTATTTCAACTTTAGACAAAAAAGCACCTATATATGTAACATGACATAAAAATGGCATTTCACTTTCCTCATATGATTTAAGCAAAATAAATGGTCACATTATTTGCAGATTTGGAAAACATACTGTCTCCATATATATAGTGCTGTAAAACCCTCTACAACTGAGAGGAGACAGTGTGTTTTCCAACTGTGCAAATAATGCAAGCAATTTATTTGTTCCAATCAGGACAAACCTAACTCTTAAACAAAAATCATCTATGTATGTAACATGGCATCAAAATGGCATTTTCATTTTCCTCATCTCATTCAACCAAATAAGTGCTCACATTATTTGCAATATTGGAAAACACAATGTCTCAATATAAGGTGTTAAGAAACAAGCAATGCATGTATTGTTCTAAAACCCTTTTCAAGTGACAAGAGATAGTGTGCTTTCCAACACTGCAAATAATGCAAGCATTTTATTTGTTCCAATCAGATAAAGAAAGTGAAATGACATTTGGACTGTAGTAGAGAGTTGTTCAAAACTTTGAAACTGAACTTCATTACATTGTTGGAGCATAGGAGCCAGCTAACTACTAGACAAAAAGCATCTATGTACATACAAAAATGCATGAAAAACATACATAACAACATACATGGAAACATACATAACATGATGAGATGTCATAGTGAGGGGCCTACCAGACGAGCAATCATTGAGTAAAGCAACAGATGGGAGCAAACGTCCGGCGATGGTTAGGTAGGAGTTAATGGTGTCATCTATTGGGTTTCCCGCATGTTGCCAGCAAAAAAGGAAAGCGGCTTAACTTTTTCAACAAGTTTCTTCTGTCTAGCACAAGAAAAGTGGAAGGGAATGACGTGGGCCTCTTCTGTTTCGAGAAAGAAAGGTGAAAATACTATTTTTTTCGTGGTATTGGGCCTTTTCTATTTCAAGAAAGAAAGGTAAAAATACTATTTCTAGCAATGAATAGTTGTGTTCATGGTAGAATAGAAAAATGACACATACATAGAGCGGATATACATACCTTAGGGAGTTCTGAACATTTGCAACTCTTCCCATTACTATCCACCAAAACATCGTTGTCCAAAAATGGAGAAAATGGGACCTTTTTTGGGCTTTTTGATATTTGCAAATAATGGTTTCAAATGCCACGTTTTTGGATTTTTGTCCATGCCAAAAAATTATTTTTGAAAACTCGCCAGCGCTGACACGTTTTCCCAGTGATAGTTGTAGGTATTGGGCCTTTTCTGTTTCGATAGAGAAATGTGAAAATACTATTTGTTTCCAGTCTGCACATTGATAGGGAAAGTTGAAAGTTTGAGTGGACATGGACAAGTTGGAGGAGAAAACCAACCAAATTGAGGTGACAGGTACTATCCAATAGTGTTGCAGAGGGTTTTACAACATTATTTGGGTTGCTTGTTTCTTAACACCTAGGGTTTTCCAACATGAATTATTGCAAAAGAGAATGAAGTGTGTACTATGAATCACACTATGTGTCGAGGGTTAATAGAGTCCCCCTTAAATGACATATGTGCTATTTCATCAAATACAACACTAAAATAACTGAAACCCAAGATTGTGTTTTCCAAATTACAATTATTTTGTGCACTTTTTTTTCAGTCATGCAAAATTTAAATGCAATTTTCACCCAAATTAAAAGTCCTTATAAATTTTTTAAGGGCTTTTGAATACATTGAGACTGTCTATATTACAAAAAGGTCTTGAAGACATTGTTTCTATTTAGTAAGAATGCATGTTGGAAAACCCTAGGTGTTAAGAAACAAGCAATGCATATACTATTCTAAAACCCTCTGCAAGTGAGAAGAGATAGTGTGTTTTCCAACACTACAAATAATGCGAGCATTTTATTTGTTCCAATCCGATAAAGAAACCGAAATGACATTTGGACTATACCAAAGAGTTGTTCCAAAATTTGAAAGTGGACTGCATTACATTCTTGGAGTAACGAAATAAAACTCTTCATAACAAACTAACTAAAATGGGACTGTGTGTTTTCCAACACTGCAAACCATCTATAACAACATTGTGCCTTGCAAGTATCATAATACCTACTGCTTTCCAATTTCATTACATTCTTGGCACCTTGTTTTGCTATTTGCAAATAATGGTTTTCAATGCCACATTTTTTGGGTTTTTGTCCATTCCAAAATATGATTTTGAAAATCCATCAGTCCTGACACATTTTCTCGACGACGGGACAGGCCACAGTAGGTCGGAGTTAATGTCCGACCATCAAGACTTTCCATCAGTGCAATTTTTCCATTCGACCTTCTTTTCCGTCGGGGCATTTTGTTCCAATCAGATGAACAAATTGAAATAACACTTGAACTGTACCGACAAATAATACCAAATGTCCAAGAAAGGTGGTAATAGTTAACTGACATAGGACAGTGTTTTCCAACACAACAAAAAATGTATAACAATGTGTCTTGCAGGTTTCCTAATACCCGTTGTTTTCAAATTTCATTACATTCCTATTATCAAAATCATAAAAGGTTCTCCACACAATCACAAAACATACCAAATTGAGTTTAGGGGTGAGTAACCAATTGCGTTGTTACTTCTAAAGGCCCTTACAACACTCAGCTTTATGAAACACTGTATTTTCCAAAACTACAATGTATAAAATGGTGGCAACAATGGGATGTCATCTGGGATTTTTGCTATTTGCATATTATTATTTTGAACACCATGTTTTGCGCTTTTTTCTCCATTCTGAATAACAATGTGAACTATGGTGAACATAGGATAGTATGTTTTCCAACACATCAAACAATCTATAACACTGTGCCTTGCAAGTTTCATAATACTTGTTGTTTTCCAATTTCATTACATTCCTACTATCAAAATCACAAACGGTTCTCCACACAATCACAAAACATACCAAATTGAGGTAAGGGGTGAGTAACCAATTGGGTTGTTGCTTCTAAAGGGTTTTACAACAGTCTGAGTTTTAGGAGACAGTGTGTTTTCAAAAATGACAGTGTATAAAATGGCGGCAAATATGGGATGTTGTGTGGGCTTTTTGCTATTTGTGAATTTTTGAATGCCATGTTTTGTGCTTTTTTATCCATTCCAAATAACAATGTGAACAATGGCGACATTCTAGGTTTTATGTGATTTTCAAAATATAGCATTTCATTGCAAAACCCACAGATTCTTCTTTTTATAAATGTTATTTAGTAATTTCACTCATATTTTCACACTGGGTTGTTTCTTATTTCATTCGACAATGGCAAAATTTGAAAACTAGCATACAGAGAGGAAATGAAACAAAAATTTAAAAAGCCCTCAACACAAAAAAACATTATCAAACCTGCATTTCAACTAAATAGCCCTTTTCCCAACAAAAACCATGCAACATTCAAAATAAGAATGTGAACAATGGTGACGTTCTGGGCTTTATGTGATTTTCACAATAGTTTGTGGTTTATGTAAATCTTATTCAATTATTTTGATTTTCACAATGGTTTGTGGTCTCTTTAATCCTTATTCAGTTATTTCACTCATATTTCCATGATGGGTTGTCATCTATTTCATTCAGCAACCGTAAATTTTCAAAACCAGCAGACGAGAGGAAACAAAAATTAAAAAACCCTCAATAGAAAATCACAAAACGAAAACCCCACAAAAAATAGTTGTTTGTTTCTTCAGTGTTCATGGAAAAATGGCAAAATGACACATACACAAAGTGGATATACATACCTTAAGGAGCTCTGAACGCCTGCAACTCTTCCCGTTGCTATCCACCAAAAAGTTGTCCAAAAATGGAGAAAATGGGACCTCGTTTGGGCTTTTTGATATTTGTAAATAATGGCTTTGAATGCCACGTTTTTGGATTTTTGTCCATCCACGCTGAACAATTATTTTGAAAACCCACTAGCATTGACACGTTTTCCTGGTGACGAGACATTAACGTTGGGTCGTCAAGTCTTTCCGCCGGCTACTTTTCCGTCTGACCACTTTTCCGTCGCGGGTCTTTTGTCCACCACGGGCCCCACCATGGTATGGGTACGATATAACATATTCTATATGTTATATACATAGGTGAATTTTGTCTAGGAGTTAGCTTTCTCCACTAACACTGCTGCCTAGCCACATCCAAACCCATTAAAAATTAATGGTTTCCTATTGTTGCAAAGTCAAAGATAAACTCTTTCCTAATAGTCATTATATGCATGATAGCTTAATCCTCGATGTCCATATGGCAAGAGATGGGGGCAGGTGCGTGGAAAGCTGGAGTGGAATAGTCAAAATATCAGTGGTCTTGGTAGTAGCAGCAATAATTATGGTCTTCATTTCAAGAGGAGAGTGCATTGGATTCTAAGAATATCTAAAATGAAAATATATTATTTATTATTTATGTTGAAAAAGTAAACTTTATTCCTAAAAATTTAGGCACAAGAATAGTTCACCTTTATTTTTCCTTAAAATCTGTCAATAACACACACAACTTTTTTAACCAATCATATGGTCAAAAAATATTTTTTATAATTTGTAAACTTAAATAATCTACAAATTCACTTTTATAAAATTGAATTTTATTTTATTTTTCAAAAAAATCATTGATTTTGATTGGTTGAAAGCAAGTTTAATAATAACTAATTAAGTGAAAAAAATAAAACTCATTGCAATAGTATGCCTCACGGCAAGTACTAATAAATAATCTAAATTAGTATATGATTAAGAATAAAATTTCATATTTATAAAAAATAATAGTTACATGTAATGGTAATTATAAACAAACTTTTAAATTGGGGTATTCACTGAAAGGATTCAAATTATGGACATGTATGGTGCAAATTCATTCCAGGAAGCTTGGAGTACATGTACACCATCCCACACAAAATTCTTGATAGGAAATTAAGATTAAAGAAATGGTGACATCAAAGCACCTCAAATAACTCATTTATGAATAAATCTTAACTCATCTTTATCAATTTATTAAAGGTGCATAAGGAAGGGTTTCAAGGACTATTTTATGGAGTAGGGGATCTCATGAAACAAAACAAAAATCTACAATATTAATTAGAATCTTTTTCTCATAAAAATAATCTCTTAAATTTTAGTTTGTTACTTAAAGGGAGTGTATTTAGAATGCAGCTAGAAATTTCTACCACATCTGAAATTTTTTAATTCTCACCAATTCATTTTCTTATCATTTTATATTTATATAATATTTTGGATTGAATATACAATATAATAAAGTTCATGAGATAACCAACTTCAACTTAAACTTTTAATCTTAAAATACACTACAAAATAAACAAAACCACTCAATACTCTTGAAAAATCTTTTTCTTAAAAAGCCTCTTCGAAATGATTATGTTGGGTAGTTTGTGTCTGCTGCATTATATTAATTATAATTTTCTCTAATGGAAGCCTATATCTATCCAGTGTGTAATTTTTATCCAAAATAATTTACTCTACTTTTATTTTAATTTTTTTGACTAGTAAAAAATTTAATTAAGTCAATACTTCTTTAAACAATTACAGAGCAAAAAACAAAAAAAGCTCTATCAGAACAATAATCACTCAGCCTATGAAAAAGGCCTGTAACAGCACCAAAAGAGCAGCTACGGGCCTTTTAAAAAACAGCAACAAAATGACACTTTGCTAGACTGAAAATGACACTTCACCATGTTTCTTGGATAAACGTATAAGTATTACTCATTTTGGGTAGTTTTATTGGGGTCTGTGAGCCACTGAGTCTTTTTTTATCCCATATTTGTGTTCAGATTGTACAATACCAACCAATGTGGAAGGTGTTATAGTTGTACTTTGCTGGATATTTATTTACTGTTTAACATCGCTGTCCATTTTTTGTTTGTTTGATTTATTGTACTTCCTACACAGTCACAGATGTAATTTGTTGGGTATTCCAGTAATTAACATGCACGGTCTATATTTTCGTTTGATTCTTAGTAAGTACTTCCAGCAGTGCTCCACTACAAATTGTACAGTTATATTGCAGCGAAAGAATTCTTAGTACTGACATTTCATTTATGTAAGCGCTTGGTACAATATATTTTTCAAGACTCTATTCTTTGAGTAGCGTACAACTTTTACTGTAATCAGATTACCACATGGCTAGCCGTTACTTGTTTAATTTTCGGTACTTGTTCAGATCACGTGCCACCGATTTTCCGCTGTTGTATCGGAAGTACAGTGAATGTTAGCTGAGGACTATGCATTAGGTATTATTATTAAATGTAAATTAACTTAGAAAAGATCAACAAAAAAAAAATAGATGTAATCTAGATTCGTCTTAAAATAATCTCACAATTTCTATGGTGCAATCTCATGGATCTTAAGAGCATAAATCATAGTGGCCTACACTATGAGTGCATGGTTGGGTTTGAAACCAAGTGTTTAATGAACAATTAGAAACATTTAAGACATTAACATTATCAGTTCGAAAAAATCAATCAATCTTAAATGGCACTAACATGTGATAGGATTTTCTCTAACCTTAACTTAAAGTGTGATAAAAAAGAAATTAACATCACCCCTAAAAAATGATTATCAATATCATAAGATGTGTAGCATGCTCACTCATGCCACTTCACCTCTAATGTTCTAGAAAATTTAAATTACTCTTCTTTTACTTATAATGTCATATATATGTTTGAGTTCTACATCTATGAAATTCTCAACATTGTTTAGATCTCCCAAGAATTCACCTTTGATTACTTCGCAAATATTTTAAATATAAATTTGTTTGATTTTTAAATTATGAATCCTTTAAAAATATGATGGAGGCATCGAAAGGACTTAAAAATCGGTTGGAATTTAAAATTTTGGCTGAAACAATTATGCATTTAAGTTTAGAAGCTCATATAATATATTTTTATTGGTTGAATCCTCAACTTTTGAGTTCTTCCTCCTCATCTATCAAACTAAAGGCCTTAAATTTTGACAAGACGTGATAAACTTAACTAGTTTATTCCTTACTCCTTGACCCCCTAGACTTATTATTTTGGTTGAATGTTGAGCAAGTTGTTTAATGTCACTTGTCTTAGAGGTCCTAATGTTGAACTAGTTGAGTGCTTTAAAATGATCACATATTGTTAATGTCAATTATATGATACACGCTTGATCAATGTTCCCTAGGTACAAGTCCTTAAACCCTTAGCCTTAAATTAAAAAATTATCGATTCAATGCCCTTGTTGTCTCAAATTGACTAGATTAAAGTTAAACCCCCTAATATTATGAACCTTGATCTTTAAAACTTCTATCCCTTAATCCTTGATCTCCCCAGCCTCAACCATAATCATTATTCCCTCATGTATACTTTACTTGATCTATTTAACCTCAATTCATCTTATTTTAAAAAGAATGTGTAATATAAATTAATTTTTATCGATAATTTTTCGTGTGTATTTAGTTTAATTTATAATATAATAGTATATCAATAAATAATATTTTAAAATATTCATTATATTTCTAATTAATTTATATGATTATATGATAGAAGTATGGGTAATAGTATAGGATTTTGTATTAATATAGAGGAGATCAAATATTTTTCATGCCCTATCCCATTTAGTTTTAAGCCCATTTTGATGAAATGAGGATATAATTACATGATAATAATCGACACACTCTTGTGTTAAGTTTGGATTATTTCCCAATCCTTATCCATCACTATTTACTCTAAACTCTATGCATTTTCATACATTCAACCTTGTCCCAATTCCATTTGCACCTATTTCCACAAGTTTACCTTATTATTAATTGAAACATCAATACACCTAACCCTAATCCAAAGATTTGCATTTCTCTATTTGTAGTCATTCTCATGGAGCTCAAGTTTGATCATGACCTAAATGAGATTGGTCCTACAATTATTTTAAGTTCAAAATTTCTCACTCCCACCCTTTTCTACCATTAATGTTTGAAGTTGACTTGGTACATCTTTATGTAGCTATTTGTTAATTCTTTGTACATTTAAATACATTCATTTATGCAATATGAGGATCATCCTAAATCATATAAATATAAGGAAACTAAAAGGAGAAATAATTATATTCAAACACTTCAATTTGAAGCATAAAATGAAGGCATGTATAGTAAAATCAATGTAAAGGACATTACATGCTTTCTTATCTTCCAAATTTTTCTTAAGGTTGTAAAATTGACTTAACAAGAGGGTTGATCAATAAGAACTTGACCTTAAAATTTGATAACTTCTCTTTACATATTTATATAAGCCACATGTCCTTACAATACTTTCTGAATACTAGAGATGAGAGTGAATCTAGTTTTACATTTTTATAGTCTCACAAATCAATCCTATGAATTACAAGATAATTTTATGTCTTGGATCACTTCTATACCACTTAAAATAAACATAAAAATAAATAGAACCTACACAAAATCTAAGATAATAAATATACCAACAACATCAATTTATAAATTATTGGTAAATAAAAATTATATGAGATCATTAATCAATTTATCATTTATTGTGATGAAATAAAAACTAATTTTCCATCTTGTTTAAACTAATGTGTGTAATAAGTGGAAAAATCAATCCCATTTTGATAGACTTGAACTAACTCAACATTCTTAATATTTTTTAACATGGATCATAGTTAAATGCGATAAACAATCAATAAACTAAAATTTACCTCACATTCTTTATATTTGTAAATATGGATCAAAGTCAAATGTAACCCATAATTGGTATATGACAATTCACTTAACATGTTTAAAATTCATAATTGTGGATCATCAAAGTCAAATGTAATTTGCATAATAGGTATATTGCAACTCACTTGACATATTAAAGGTTTATCAATAGGAAACATGGTTAAGTATATAACCTATCATCAATATCATACAACTTTTGTCACTTTATCAAGCTTTTAAACATGGAAATAGTTAAATTAGTACCATACATATTCTCCATTGTCTTAAAAAATTTAAGTGTGGACTGTATTCAATAAAATTTACTTCATAATTGATACACTACAACTCATCCTACATTCCTAATATTTATAAGCATGGATCACAATCAAATGCAACCCATAATTGGTATGAAAACTCACCCCAAATTATCAAGGCTTAAAAGCCTAGATCACATGCAAATTGTTACCATTAAATATATGTTCACATTATTCAAAATTATAAACAAGGTTTAAAATCAAAGATAATTGCATAATGGGTTCAATAAGAGATCCTATTAATTCTCAGTATTTTAAAATCTCTTTTATTCAAAGATTACACACATTAAGAAAGACTAATATTTTTTATACTTCTTATAAGAATTATTTACTTAGTCATTAGATGAAAGAGATTTATTAGGAAGGAGAAGGATTTCTTTCTTTTCAATTTAATATATACTGAATCCTAATTTGTTTCACATTAACAAATAACTTATCTCGTCATCAACATATAGGGATATGAAGGAGAGGGAGGGACAAATAAAGAGGGAGGAATAGATTGAAAGGGATAGAGAGATTAGGTCTGATAGTTTCATCAAGTCAATACAATAAAATCAATTTCAATCAATTTCCATAACATTAAAGGATTAGATCCAAGGCTAATTGACTCACCTTTTAGATTGCAAGACAATCTAATCTCCTTATTGATCTATATCCTAATGTTCATTGAAAAATGAATGATCTTAGTGATCTATGCATTAAACTTAGGGTCCCTTTTTCATCAAAATAACAACATGAATTTTCCACCATTCATGATATCAATATGCATAGATTTTTAGATTTGATTATGTAACATTTTTAAACATCAATGGTTCTGATCATACTCCATGATCCATCATTCTCTTCGTTGTCTCTATCTTATCTTGATGATAGATCATTGAGTATGATTCAAAATGTTGATGTTAAAAAATGTTACGTGCAATCATATCAAAAAATCTAAACATATTAATCTCAAGATATCTTAGACATTCCCTTTACCTTGGGATCTCACAAATGATTTTCTAAAAACTCAAAAAAAAACTTCAAAATTATTGAGTAACAAGTTTCTTTCTATTGTTGATCACATTTCAATGGCTAATAAGACTATCCTTGCAAGCCATGCTCATGTCTCAAATTGTTAGCTTCCCTCCAAGAATTGATTAAATAACTCACTCAACTCATTCTAGGATTCCTTTAGTCTGGGTGGGATAAGAAGAAAGACATGATAACTTCTTCATTGCTTCACTAGGGGAGAGGACCCAGTAGTTGAGCACCCTAACTTCGCGCTTCTAATTATCCTACGTGGAAATTTCAAATCACTCCCATTTTTTTACAACAGCTTACTTGGCAAGTCTCCTGCTTATAACTAAGGTTTTAGGTCGACATCATCAAATATGATGCCACATCAGCATGCTTTTTATCAAGGTGTCCAAAAAGGCCCAAAAAAAAGTGAGACCAATACTTGTACATTCACAACATGTTTTATTGAGCGCTAATGCAGAATCACATGATTGATTGCTTTTCAGATAAATGGAATACATTTTGTTTAATTATGGGTAGTCATCATCAACACTAACAACTTTAAAGTCACAACTACTGGTCCAATATTGATAAAAATATTGGACATTATTTAAACAACTACTATCACAACTATTTAAACATGCTCACGTAGTGGGTCCTCTCCCCTATATTCATCCCAAAAATCTGGTGGTCTTGGTCTTCATGATCCTCACACATACTATACTTAAGGGAGTGCCATGGGTCGGGGATAGTAGTTGAATTTCCTATTCATAAATAAATTGAACGACATATTGTTTTTCAATCGCCACCGTAAGATGCAAGGTGGAACGTCAATATCTAGAACAAATCTTGTCACGTGACATATCTAGAAGCCAACTACGTCATTTTCCTTATATATCTAGCGTCCCTCCACAGGACGTAACGTAATGAATGCTGCTCATTCAATGCACTTCCAGAAATCAGAATATTGAAGTTCGAACAACGATAGACTCGGAGTGCAATGCACTTTTGATGTATACACAATGTGTATATTAAAAGAATTGACCCACAACTTATTAATTTTAATTAAAGTAGAAAGTAGGCCTGGTGGCATCATGTGCCTGCAACCTATAAGTTATTTTTTTGGCCTGCTGGACTTTTCAGTGGTGGGGGAAGTGTCAAGAAAGTGTTGTTGGGTTGGCATTTCTTCTTAGTTTTATTATACAGATTCTCTCTACCACTTGGCTGCTTTTTCTGACGAAAGATGTCGAAAACAATGGACTCCACGAGTTGAATTAGTTGCCACAAATCTGGTTTTTTTTTAAATTTTGAATTCCTGTGGGCATCCATCGAATAGTAAAGAGTAAATCCACGTCAATATTCATATACGAGCATAAAAGCTTATGGATCTTCTTGGAATCTGCCCTACCACTTCTTTTGTCACACCTGTATTGTTTTTCTTTCAGTTTTATATTCTGATTTTTGTTTTAATGAATCTTAATATATAATTAAACTAGCACTTGCACCGGAGGGGGTGCAAGGGTTACGCCGATAGAAAAATATAGAGAAGTAAGAGGGTGTGTGACATGCAGTTTAGCACTTGTATAAATTTGTATGTATATTTTTACAAAGTTGCATGTAATATATATTTGGAGATAAAGCCAACCACCAGTACTAGAACAAACAAAGTTTTAGTCTCACAATAGAAAATAGAAATTATGAAAAGATAATGGGTGTATAACCATCTATATCGGAGAATAAAGAAGTAAACATAAAATGTGTTCATTCTAGCTTGTTCGAATTATATAGAAAATGTCAGTAATATGTAGAGTTCTAACACCTTTGGCATTTATTTTGTACTCCCAAATATATACAATTTTGTTTGAATTAAATACAAATTGCTTGTAATATATAGAGAACACCTCTAGCATGTTTTGCATACTCCTTTATTATTTGAAAATAATATATGTATGTGTAAACTAAGATGTAAGTATTTGCCCCTAGTTTGTAGCAGTGTATGGAATGTAATGGGTGGATGCACGGATAAATGAATGGATGAATGGAAGTGTGAGGCATGCAAAGGATGCCAAGGATTACAATTTGGATTGTGAATGGTCATTTGGAGAATTGTTGATGGCTCAGATAACGGTGGGTATGGTGAATGATAACGACCCATGTCAAGAAATTTACCATAAGCAAGTGTTAAGTGTACAATAAACGTTGACCAAGATCAAGATTGATTTTGATTATGGATGGCGATGGGTGAACATGGATTTGATAGATCGTTCATGGGTGAACAAATTTATTATGGATAAGATGGACATAGTGTTGGATTTATTATGGATGTGGTAAGATGCTTCTACCTGATTTGGTGCACGTAGATGTTCGATTTTACACATGACACATTTTTGCCACTGTAGTGGTTCTCATTGAAGGGTGATTTTTTTTGTGTATTTTCTTGTTTTTTTTTTTTTTTGCACATATAAGAGTCATCTAGATGCACACATCACGATAGGGATCCATTAGAGTCCTTATGATAAAGACTTGTTGTCAACACACGATTAATGCGAGCTTTGGATATTATGGATGTCAAAGTGTATGGTGGTGTACGTTGAGAGATATGAGATGTAGATTGTTTGGTTGACGGTTTAGATATGTTTTTTCCAAACTTGGGAGGATGAGCAATGGTAGGTGGATATGGAGATTCGGTTGGAACAAACTTTTTCATATGTCTTGTAGTTCGCTCTTGAAGCTTTCTTGTGCAATGTTGGACTTTTTTTTATGGATGAACTTCCCTTCTTGATTTTTTCCCCATAGTTTCTTTGACTAATGGAGGTTGATAGGGATAATTTTGTTTTGTATTTTTTGGTATCCATTTGAATTTTACTTGTCCATTTTTCTTCAATGATTATTTTACCTCAGCCATTTGTTCCTTTCTTTGATATACATTGTTCTCATGTGGTTGGGCAAAACTTATGGATGGGATGATGCGTGAATGGTGATTGAAGTTATGAATAGTTGTAGCATTGATAGCAGTTTTATCATAAGGACTCTACATTCTCCCCATGTTGGTGTTTGCACTAGACAAAGTTCCCTCTAGTGTTTAAGAGTTATCTCTATTCCTTAATTGCTATGAAACCAAGAAGTTGCACAAGATTGCTGATATTTAAGAGTAGAAGAATCTTGCTCATTGATAATGATGTTTAGAGTAGGAGACTCTTGTTTTTTAGAACATCTAAATGTACATTTAGGAGTAAGCATCCCATGGGTAGATGGACTTGAGTAGGTGGTATATGGATATGATCATCATTTGTGAGACATTGTATGGATTGGAGAATTTTCATAAGATCATGGTAGTATATTGGAGGTACAGTTAATAATTCGGTGGCAATTTAATACTCATTAGATCAATAAATTGTAAAATCTTGGTGATTTGGAGCCCCATCTATTTTATTATATTTTCTAAAATTGAATTGACCTATATAAACTATTTTCTAAATGACAAAGATTCACCACTAAGAAGTTGCCATCAAATATAGATTGAATCCATGGATGAAATTAATTTCCACAAATGAAAGAATTAGTTCCATTAGCCTAAATCCAAACTTGGACAAAGAAAAATACAACCAAACATTGACCAAATTTAAATCTGATTACCGAACACTATTTGAATCATTGAATGACTATTACACTTATATTTCAATTATTGTTCCAATTCTTAGCTTTAAAATATTTAAATATTATTACTTAATTAGTATTTTATTTCTTTAAAAGGAAAATAAAAATACCGATGCTTTATGATGAGAGAGTTGCTTTGACAATCAATAAAAGTATTATTTAGTTTTTATTGTCTCTGTGTCCTCCCGACGTGCCCCAAAACAAGTTTGACGAAAAGTGAAAACTTGAATGCACGAACAAAATCATATTTACCCTCCATAAGGCTAACTATGTATTCACTATTCGTATATATACACCTGCCTCCCCAACCACATACTCAATTCAACTGATTTGAAGTTTATAGCTTTCAGAAATAGATGTGCTCATTATAAGGATATTGGCTGTAATTTTCATTTTAATAAACATTCTCTAAAACCCTCGTGGAAACCTTATTTTCAGGCTCCAGGTCACTAATTTGGAGAAGTGAAAGGTCAATAACAACGAGCAAGAGTTTGGAGAAGCAAAAGGTCAATACCAGAGAACTAACACCATAAGAAAGAACTAAAAGAATGGCATAACATATTCAATGGAGAGAATCAATCGTGACCATTGGAGTGTATGTTGTGTGAGATCGCTCTTTATCTTACGTCAATATTGGGTTCATCTTATACATAAATACATAAAGGAGGCTGAATGACTAGTATTTGTTAGGGAAATGAAGTTTTACCCAGATGCTATAAAGAAGGGATATGCGAAATATGACATGGAAGCAAGAAAAAACCATAATGACAAGCTAATACGATACCTGTTATCATAAAACAAACACTCAGGTCATTTGTCTTCACTTTTTTTTTTGTATTCTTTCACCGTACACACCATTATCTTGTCTTCTTTCTGTTTGCATCCACTAATATCTCTATCAGAGCTATGTGTTTGTGCTGAATAGATTCATTCTTTTTTTGTAGGGTTAATAAGCGGTGAATTCTTAGATATTTACCAACAATAGTAGATGGGGAAGATACAAATTTATGACGACTGAGCTGGAGGTTGATATTTTTACGGCACATGTCACAGACAAGAAGATGGACACCCTCATTTATGCCCAACTAACTCAACAATTAAATATGGTTGGTGCTAATGTGGAAGAGTAATCATTCATGCTCTATTTAAACAATCATGAACTAAGCAAGACCAAGCCTATAGAATGAACCAAGACAGTAGTGTGAAGCCCCCTTCATATCGTTCCAGGTTACATAATGCTTGGTCACACGATTTTGCGGCTGCTCAAATCTTGTAATTTGGCAAGAACTATGTGGAATTTTGCTTGTCCCAAAGACCCAGATATTTGTAAGCATGTCGTATGTACCTTAGGAATTGTCCTATGTGTCATGTGGACCAATAAAATGTTGACACGAAGGAATTGTAGCTGCACCAGACCCCACCCTTCATAAAGATCGAACTGGGATAGTTGCACCATAGCATCGATCTTAAAACAGGGAAAATACCCAACTGACAACTATTTTATCCACACTTATCTTGCAAAACATTCACATGGCCATAAACGAGAACGACTAGCTTCACCAACACACAACAAAAACAACTTGCAACTGACCGTATCGTTTGCAGTATTCCGGCATGAGATTGACAGCAAACCACGGTTGTTTTATGGCGTGATACTTGTTTCAGGCCAAAAGCTCATGCATAATATAGCCTATCGGCTAATTAAATTGTAATAATAATATTCTTTATCTTGAAAGAAAAAGATTGTCAAATTTCTCAGAAGTTGAAGGCAAAGCATCATTCTTGTTATCATTCACCGAATCAACTCTAAAGATGTCTAATTTAGATAAATTTGGTGTAGTAGTTGAGAGCTTATTATCCTCACCACCATTTTTAATGTTGTATCTTTTTATTAAATTTTTAATTAAAACAATAAAGAGAAACAAAGTGTAAAAGTGAACATTGTTTATATGTTTTTTTGATTTATTTTGATCAATGTCATAAATGTAATAAGGGAGAGGGTCTAAAAGTTGAGTGAGGTCCTATAGTGGAGTATTTAATTAATTAAAACATATTCAAATTCTTCTTAAAATGTAGATAAATCCAGACCAACCAATGTGCACATTATATTTGTTTTATAATTAGTATTTATTTGTCCCAAAAAGGTGGTGGACATAAAAGTCTTACAAGTTAGACAAAATATGATTTGGATCTCACCTAAATTGTGTGCATACCACACTCCTAAAATTTCCAACCTTTTCTATAATATTATGCATATATATTAAAAATATAGACTAATAGTTCCACCTACATTTGTTACGATCATCCATAATAAAGTTCTATATAAAAAAACAAATTGCTTTGTCAACAAAATCCATGCCCAAGTATCTCATCATACAATCTGATATGTCTCATAATACATTATTGTTTTCCAAATATAAAATTCTCTTTAAACAAAAAACATGGTCAATGTCTCATCAATCATGCTCAAACATCAAACTTTTGGTCACTTCCTCCTTTAATACCTACATGCACCACACTTGAAGTTGTAAGATACACTAATGAAGCCATCAAAACAAATGATAGAAAATAGGCAATTCAAACCATGCAAACATTCAACAAAATCAATCAACTCTCAAACTTAATTTCCAAACAATTTTTTTCTAAAACTTGCAAGAAACACAATCAATAGTGTAAGACTCGCAAATCAAGAGAAGAGGACAAAAATTTAAGACTTCATACCAAACAAACATTCAATTAGATCAATCATTGCTTATTAATATTACCAGCTCAAATTTTTAAATATCCATTAAATTCATTCATTTATCTCATTTCAATCGACCCTCAATTTCATTATGTATTATGTTATCCCTTTTCTCCCTCATTCTATATTATACTGGTGGAAATGACATAAGAAGAGGAGACATCAATAGAAGATTGACAAAAAAAATCATATTCTTCTAGGTATTATACTGATTTACCATATTTTATTGTATATTATCTATGTATATATATTCTATATCATTTTTATGTTGTAGCCACTATACTATAATTGCATTTATTTAAATGTCAGTTTTTCTATTCTATATATGCCTTTCTATTGTATAGAATGTAAATGTTGTAGCCACTACACTATAAGTGCATATATATATATATATATATATTGTAAAGAATGTAAATACAATAGCCACCTATTGTAAGTGCATATATGTTGTTTTTAGTTATATTGTAAGTGCCTATTTAGGCTTAGGCTTTGTAGTTATATAGTCAATGCTTATCTATTGTTTTTGGTTATACTATAAATTCCCATTTCTTTTGTAGGATGTAAATATCGTGGCCACTAAACCTTAAGTGTGCATATGTAGATATCTATTATATACTGTTAATGCCTATATGTTTTATACGTTGTAAATGTTCTAGCCACTGTATTATAAGTGCATATTAATTGAACACTCGTTAAAATATTTATTTTTATGTCTGTGATGGAACTGCTAAGGCGGCAACTAATTTTATTTTATTTTTTATCCACGTGACACTCCAGATGGACCCCAAAAGTTAGCCCACTCCACTATGGGCTTTTAGTTATAATTTTGGTGCTTATTTCTTATATACTATTGATGCCTTTCTATTCTATAGGATGTAAATGTTGTAGTTAGTGTGGTGTATGTGCATATATGAGGTTTTTAATTCTACTATTAATGCATATCTATTCCATGTAGTGTTAATGCATATCTATTATATACTGTTAATGCCCATATGTTCTATAGGATGTATTTAAGCTAATAACTTTTTATTTTTTTTGTGAAAAACTAACCAATTGCTTGAAAAATAAAATGGTGTGTATAACAAACTCCATTGTTGCACCCCATTGACTAAGGTTGGGTATCAATTTAATATAGGGTAAATCCCCATCCCCTAAAAACCTATCCCTCGCAATCTTGTCACTCCCATCACTGTCACCAAAACACCTAAGAGCATGGTATAAGTGTAGTATTTAAAATGATAATGAGGGACACTAAAGTAAAACTAGTCATGTTATCCTAAAATATTAGATGACAACAATCAAAACCAAAATGTGTATTTAAGAAAAAATCCCAAATGATTTGTAATAAAAGAATTAGTTTTTATCAGGACCATAAAGGAATTTAGGAAGACATTGGTCTTTGGTACATTGGGAAATCTTGGAACTTAGGCACATACTAATCCCTCAAGCATATTAAGAAGAAAATATCAAAAGCATGTATTTTAAATTATAAAGCATAAAAAAGATAAAAATAGGGCTTCATGAAGTTGATTAAGGAAAAAAATTACTTGTCACCAGAAGAAACCATTACAAATCCATTGCAAATGGTAGAACCAAAAGAAACTTAAAGGGGCCCAAAGTCTAGATTAATTAGTTGACCTTGATAAATGGTAAACTAAAATGTACAAACAAAAAATACAAAGAAAAGTGGCATAGAGCACTAGAATCCTTCACTAATAGTAAATACACTTGTGGTATTCCAAACAATAAGTGGACCAAATAGACGAGTTGATTTCCTAGTTTATACTTAAATAAATCTAACAACCTCATTTGTTAAATTTATTAATATAATTCTATATTCTCAATTCCATAATTAAAATGTTAGTAAAGTTCTCATTATGCATGAATATGAAACTTATAAGTCCTTCGAGTGGTTCATCTTATGACAAAGAATGAAAAAACAAAGGTCATCTCAAAAAATAATATAATGATCTAAAATTGGGCATTGTTTAAATATTTATCTAATATTAATTGCAACTAATGAAGCCAAGATGAAAAAACAAATTTTGATCAAGCATTAAGAGATTAACATGCAGAACCCTATAAACTAAAGGATTAATATGTAGAATGTTGTATACTAGTTGAACTTTAAGTATAGTTCAAAATAATGAATCAGGTTTTAAATCTAAAAGGAAGGATAAAGAAGCAAACTTATAAAGTAAAAAAATCTAAAAGAAATTGCAAAAATGTAAGCATCAAAGTAGTTTATCTGGGGTGATGTCATGTAAGTTGAAGTCTCACATAGCTTTTCATAAATTAATATCCTCCCAATGAACAAAAAGAAAGTATACTACCATAAGCATGGGTTAAAAAATTCAATTCAAATACCAAATATACAAACATAATTGGTACCTTTGGAAATTTATTAATGGTATCCACCTTGGCTAATCAAAAACATGTGGAGCTATATTCTCTTATACAAAATGCTCAATCCTTTGTTTGGACCGCAAAAAATATTTTAACATATCAAAATATACATTAACATGCATATTATATTAACAAAAAATAAATATTATTTATTGAACTATTTTGAAAAAAAGTAATCCATTATATATGATTTTAGTAGACAAAATATACTTCCAAGAACATTTCTATTAAATTGGGAGACATGAACATCACTCGCTACTTAATGAAAGAATATTGGACACAAATGAAAGTTCAAAAAAAAGAGTAAAGGCTCCCACCTCCCTCCACCTCCACCTCCAGGGTGTGTGTCATTGGTTTTCAAGGTCAAAGAAGGATATATGTTTAGGAATTCAAGTAGATACATTTTAGATTACCCTCAAGATATTTTTCCCCTTGCTTTGTAGGGAGATGAAGATGACTGTCCAGATGAATGGACACATGTTTTATATAGTGAAGTTAAATTTCAAAAGAAGTTTAAATGGAAATGGTTGTAGTTTGACTTTTAGCTAGTTCTCCATTGATTGTTTCCTGGTTTTGTGTGACCTAGTTTGGCTCACATGCCTACTTATTGTTGATCTTGCTATGATTGATGGTTGACCGTCAATAAGGTTTCCACTAATTTTTTTTCTAGTTATGTGTGGCCTACTTTAGTTTGTAGGCCTAATTGTAGTTGGTCTCATATATGTGTTGTCACATTTCTATCATTTTTTACAAGGTTCTAGGCCCTTTCAAAATCATGGATTTTACTCTTATCAAAACAAAAAAAATCATAAAAGGCATCCAATATGAAAAATTCAAACAATTAAAAATGAGGGAAAACTAGAAGAAAAATATACATCAATGAAATTAGTCGCTCTTGCTATAATAAAATTTTCTCAATATCCCTTAATAAGATAAAACACTCCATCAATAAAATATCATTGATCTCATGTATATAAATACACAAGTACTTAAACTATTATCCAATAGGAAGTAATAATCTTTTATAACAAATCAAATTATTAATAATATCCATGAACTGTATTCTACTAGAGGGATTAATGCAAGTATGTACTAAATGATTGGGACAATTAAGAATCCCCATCCATGAGCTTCCAATAACTAAACTCTAATGGTGCTTCCAAAGGAAACCTAACAAAGTTGATATACAACAAAATTTAAGGGATTCAATGTGAGGGTGGAGGCCTTATATGATCTAGATTTATTTGCATCAAGGAACAACATGGTTGAGGTCCCTTCTCTTCTCCATATAAATAAATTTACTCTAACCAAAGGTATATATTTAATCTAGAGTACAATGAATAATGAAGTAAGGTCAAAGTTTGGATGTGACATTAAACTTCATTGTTGAGTTAACCTCTATCCTCAATTCATGGTTTCCTTTATTTCCTTTCATCGTACTTATAGAAGTAGTGGCAAGGTAGTTGATTCCCTTCTAGCCACCTTCTAGAGCTAATGAAGGAATAAGGCATGCAAACTCTGTATGGGTCCTTAGAGAGCTTTTCATTTTTTAGGTGTTCTCATCTTTATGTAAACTGGAATTATTCTCCATAGTTGCAAATCATGAAGCAAACTAGCTCTTTTCATTATTCTTTGTTTCCCTTAATAGTTTCACCCAATATTAGCAATGTTTGGGTCATATGTGATGTCTTTGGATGTAGTATCATGCCACTTAGAATCTTATGTTGTTAGGACTAAAACAATTTGAAAAGAAAAGAAAAAAATAATATTTTTTCTCCAAACAAATATACCTATATATTTTTTGTGTAATTTGTTATATCAAAAAAGATCCTACTATATAAAACAAAATATTAAAACAACCATAGCTATATTTTTTTATGTTATTTTCCTTTTGATAGATAATATAAGATGCAGCATTATTTAAAGTTTCCCATTTCCAATAGGGCATTTCTATGATATAATGTATATGTTTCCATACAACACTGTCCAATAAGAAAGAAAGAAAAACAGGCAGCTGTTATTCTGACTGCCTGCCTCGGTGGTGAGTTACCAAAGTCCCCTGAAATCGTTAGTCTTAAATGATATTAAACTTGACATATGAGGCCAGTAGGAACATAGGTAAGTTTTTGATATACATAAATGATATTAAACTTGACCTTGGACCATTGTTAGACATAGGTAAGGGAAGCGGCTATGCAGTCCCACTGTTCGGTTACCTGTTATTTTCAATATGACGGGTCTTTTTAATGATGTTGCTTAGTGGGAAAGCCTAGGGATATTCATATCGGGAAACCAGTGACGAGGAGTGACAGCGTAAAGGGATTTTCAGATATGCAGAAAAAGAGTTAATCAGAAAAAAAAAAAATCATCCAACCCGTCTCCACCACATTTGTGCGATTTTCTGATTTTTGCTTTGGCTGTGGAGTGAGGAGGTTGCAGGGAAAGTTAGGGTTGATTATTTGCATTGAGATGGCATTGGAGAATGGGCGGAGCTACGCAGAGAGCGATGTTGTGCCTCCGCTGGAGGCCGGGATTGATGGCTGTGCAGAATTTGTTTTGCAGTCCAAAGGTATTTATTTGGCCTGACCATTTCACCTGTCATGTCAATTTAGGGGGGAGAAAATGGTGGATTCTGCTAAAATTAGAAGTATCACTTTGTTATAACCAACTCTCTTAGTAACGGGACACATAAGGTCTGAAAAACCTACATTGCAGCATATAAAATCTGATAAAAGCATACCCTGTCAGAAGGTTTTAAAAACTCCAGACTTAAAGTTCGACGTATTGATCCTGATAAAAATGCAACCTTTAGTATGATTTATATTTTTGTTTTGTTTAAATTTTAGTAAAAACTCTCTTGCCTGTGCTAAATTTTATCTTCAATTCCATTATACAATAATAGTTTGAATTTTATCATAAGAAAGAGGATTAATTAGGGATATGGTGCATTTTGCAGGGACATGGTGGCATGCCGGGTTTCATTTAACGACTGCGATAGTTGGGCCGACTATTCTGACGCTGCCCTACGCCTTCCGAGGCATGGGATGGGCGTTGGGGCTCTTCTCCCTCTCCACCGCTGCAGCAGTCACTTTCTATTCAAATCATAGCAGCTGCGGTCATAATACTGTTCTCTCAGCTACCGTCGTTTCATTCTCTGCGCTACATCAATTTGGTGTCACTGCTGCTGAGTTTGGGGTACACACTGTGCGTCGCTATTTCCTGTATACACGCAGGTAACATCACTTATGACCCAAAATTCTGTCTTCTGTCAAAATAAGGCTAATAATTTGTTCATGATTCACATTGGGCAGCGTATTCCCACCACCCCCCTCACCCACAAAGGGACTACTCGCTCAAAGTTTCAAAACTGGTGCGGGTATTCAATGCATTTAACTCCATGTCTATCCTCGGAACTGTATTCGGCAACGGGATTCTTCCAGAGATTCAGGTCATTTTCCTGCACAGAATTCTCATCTTACCTATAATTTGGTTGAAAATTTGGTTTATTGGGATTTAGTGAATGATAAGATGGATATATTGAAGTTTGGCTATGGTTTTAAATCTGGTGGGTAGTGCCGTACTGGACTGCGATAATGGAATTTTCTTTTTTCTTTTAGCACGATTCCCATCAAGAAAAGGAAATCTTCTTAATTAAATCATATTCTGGAATAAAAGAGCAAATTATAAAAGAATTTCGAAAAAAGGCCGGTAAAAGAAAGTAAGAGTATGGGATTTGTTTAATGTCTGTAAGAAAATAGAAATTAGATATTGAGCAGCTGTTGTTGACTTAGACCTAAAGGTAAGGTGAAAATCTGTAAGATTTATCATAGGAAGCGTAGTGTATAAAGCCAGTTCCGTGGAAATACGTATGGATCTCACAATTTTAGCTGAAGTACTGGTCGAAGGTGTAGCCCTCAGAATTTAAGCTCAACTAGATTTTTTAATAATCTTATTAAACTACTAATAGAGTTAATGATACCTATTCATAATTCTGATCGCACACAGTCTAATTCAGAAACAACACGGAGGCAATTGATCAAAATACACAGAAATGATACTCTACTTTAATGCATTACCCTATTAGATGATGTAGCAATTTAGACTAGTTGCTGCAATTTTTTATTTTTTATTTTTTTAAATCCTACCCATGTTGCCTTACATAAATGACAAAGTAGAAGTGAGGAGTGAGAAGCAGAGAAAGTGACCATCACCGGCCAGCCACTGAGCCGAATCTCAATATGAATATCATTCCAAGTACACTGTCCCTTGCAAGAGTTATTTGAACGACTGTAGGCATTTCTGAAAATAAAGTTCCCCATCAAACTGGTCATCTATACTTTAGATTTTTAATATATATATTATTATATTATATTCCTCTTCAATACTTTCAAACTGTCATTTAGGTAAGGCAACATGGGTAGGATTCTAAATTTAACATTTGCTGAATCTATTTAGAACAAATCAGCTGCAACAAATCTCCTTGCAGCTGTTTATTGCTGTTGTATTTTGTGTTTTGCTGCTATGTTTGTTGCAGTCTGTTTTGGATGTTAGTCCGGATTGTTTAATTGGTGTTCTATTGTTGTAATATCTTTATCGCAGCTGTCAGTTGCCTTCTATTTGTATTTTTTCACATTGATTCAATTAAAAACAAAAAAAAAAAAATGGATAGGAATTTAGTTTTTACCAAAAAGGTGTCGAATAACTAGTCTAAATTTAAAAAATGATTAACACTATAAGTTTCATGAGCAACAAGAACACCATCAAAAGTTTCATAGTTTGGAGCAAAGCTTATGAACATATATCTACTTTAAAAAATGATTAATGCTATATAAGTAAAGGCAACCTAGAAGAAATTGATTTATAAAATATTTTGTAAATGGTATTACAGAGAACTATTTCCCTAAACTCTACAAATGAAGAAGGACAATAATTATTTGGGATCAAAGTAAGAAAAGTAGAATTCATTTGTTTCAAGCTATTCTTGTGCTTTCTTGCTTCTTGTAGTGCTAGTAGTAGATCCCTATCATTAAAATCCCAACATTTATGAAAGAAAAGGGTAGTGCATGCATAAGATCAAAGCTTTTATATGAAGACATGTAGAAAATAATCCCTTTTAATTATTTCAAAGTGATTTTCACCGTAAGAGATTTGTTTTGATTTTCAAAGCTTATCTTAAGAATATGAGATAGGATCTGCTTAGAATTATTTATATCTAAAAATAATTCGTTCATTTTTATTTTTTTCTCTTTCTAAGAGCAATTGACCGTTAAAGGAGGAAATAAATTTTGCAATATTATTGATATGCCTTCTGATCTTGGTAGAAACATGAAAGAAACTAATGTTCATATCATTCTTTTAAGGAGAGCTCCATTGATTTTGAATCTAGTAAAAAAATTTCCATGTACAAAATCTCTTATAATTGTGATTCGAGAAAGTTTTTTTTCTCAAGAGATTCATTGTTCATACCAGATTGAATTGTCTTACTATTTTTGGCTGATAAAATTTCCTCGAAATAGATCTTCTTAGCAAAATTATTTATGAAATGAGATTTATTCTGTTCCTCTATTTGTTCTTTCATGAAACATAACTTGTGACAGAAAAAACATTCTTGATCCTTGGATAAAAGGGGATTTTAAACTAGGATTTGAGAAGGGGGAGCAGTTTGATTTCCTCAAGCACACAAATTCAAATTTGAAAGATAATTTAACAAGAGCTCCATCTCTCAAAATTATTAGGGACATTGGATAATCTTTTAATAGGGTTGACAATAATTTGTTTGATAAGAGAAATCTGTCAGTTCTTTTTGTTATTTGATGAAAAGATTTATGTCTATTTAACTAGGTCAATTTACCATTTTTTGGACACAATCATATAGAAATTTAAATGATATGAAATCTCTAAAATCTTATATAATATTTTGGGGAGAGATTATTCCCTTGATTTATCATTTGCATCTAATATTGTATTAAAATCCCCACCAAGAATTACATGTTCCTCTTAAGGTGGACAAAAAATAGAACTCATATAGCTCCAAAACTTCTTTTGAGTTTTGGAAGATGAGACATAAGTGCTAAGGATCCAATACATCTGAAAACAGATTACTATGTTGACTCTAATTATTTAAACATCATAAATATGATTTTATCATATATTAATAGTGTACATTAAATGAATAATAAATATTCTTTTGTTCTTATATTTAAGATAAGTTTTCATTTAGAATTTTATATTTTATGATTGGAATATTGATGTATTGTTATTGGCCTACTTTCAACTCTATCCTTTTTTTCTTTACTAACATACAAAATTTTTAAACAGATAAAAAAATTGATATAACTAATCAAGATTCATGATCTAAAAAGTTAAACTATTTATTCTTAATACAGTATAAAAAGTGCCAATTACTTTGAAGTAGTCCTTCCATAAAAATAACATTAATAATACAAGGCCAAATCTCCACAAATTATTAAGAGTTTAATTCCATGTTTGTGAGCAATATTTAACCCTAGCAAGATGGTCTCATACTCAGTTATATTATTAGTTCATTGGAAAGTTAGCATATATGAGAGCTTGTAGTTTTTCTCATCCGAGAGATATTAAAATAATACCTACATCACCAATTTTTTTAAAGCAATCCCCATCAAAAAAATAGTCCAAAGTCCACCACTAAGTTTCTTATGAACATACGATAGAGCAGGAACATCCTTTGCAATGTCTAGGTTCATCACAATACTCAAGTGCTCTTCTCTTGTCACCATATTTTTTCCTTAGAATTTTAATTTTTTTCCTCTAATTGCATTCTTGATATTAAGTGGGGTAAATTTGGATGCCAAAAAAAATCTAAGTACTTATACCTTTCAATGCCAAACAGTTGCTTGAATGGTACAGATATTTGATCCTCTCTATGAGCTTGATCAGAATTGCTTTTAAGTTTTCCTCCTTGCTAATTGTGAAAGTTTTGATTGTGAGGCATGGGTATCTATTGTTCTTTTTTTTATGTGTAGCATGAGAATGCGCTTAATGTATTTGATCGAATTCGACTCAAGAAGTCAATTTATCCTTCTTATAGCTTGGTCAATCAAGTCCAATTATCTATTTAGGATTCGTTCCCTTTCGTTAGCTTCATTCCAAGTTTGTTGATTGGCATTTTAGAAGGTTTGGTCATGTTCGGACCTATGTGAATTTGTAGGTGATATTTATTTTGGTCAATCTAGTGTTCTTTCATACCTTGATCAGACATGTCGTATGTTCTTACATTTATATTTCTTGGCGAACCTCCACCTATTTTACTAGTAACTATATTGTTCCTTATTACATCATAGCCATTTGCATTTGTAATTCTCCTCTTTTTGAGTAACTAATTAGTAGAGTAATCAAAAGTATATAGTCAACAAAGGCATTACCTCTACTTAAGGTACCTAACTGCTCTATGTCATTTTATCTAGATGAACCACTTTCATATTTTTTCCATTTAGTACATTGATCTTACATTAGTTGAACTTCCTTCTTGTGTAAGTTGATATACATATTATCATATTATATCCATGGCGATATATGGTAGATAAAATCAACATAGGTTACCACAATAGACTCGTCACTTCCCAAAATAGAAAGATAAAATTTTCTTGATAATAGTATATTACTACAACTGGAAAAAACATATGCATACAAATAAATCCTTATGATTTTGTAATGATTCTAGCTTTTTCACAAATTTTCCCTAGCAATGATGCCATTCTATTCATTTCCAAACTATTGCTCTAGTTTCTAGAATATAATTTTAGTTTCAAGGCAAGGTTGTCATCATAAAAGTGAAACTTGCTCATCCACAGGCCATGGTGGGTTGAAGGTCAACTCTATGAGAGTGATTTTAATCTACTACTCATTTATCTCAACTTAGACTAAAGAGGGTATTCCTAAAGGTTTGATAAACAAAACACTGATAGCTAAACTCACTCTATTGTCTTGACTCCAAAAATGGTAACTATGCAAAGAACAACTAGCTATCTAAACACCTTTATATATTTGATTTCATCAACATTGTAGAAAGTGCAAGTTGGGTTCAAGATACATGACTCACAAGGTGAATTAGATGTGAATTTTATGACAACTATTCCCTATATTTCATGAAATCATGAAGTACTTGAAAATTAGGATTGAACTAAAATTACTAATTTAGATTTGTTCTTTTATTTTTTTGATTGAATAAATACATTCTCAGATTGGTGCCTATTAATGGGTTACAAAGTCACATTTAACAAGAAGGAATTTTCATGAAAAATAAGTGTAGAATATTTTATCAAAGCATGAAAATGCATCAAGGTTTGGGTATCATAGAAATAGATAGTTAAACATTACTAAGCTACACAAATCCATGTGTAAATTATACAAAATGATTATTACAAAGATTGTAATAATTTAAAAAATAATCACATTTATCAAATCAAATTTAAATTCATAACATTCATTGTGACATATAGAGGAAACACTTTCTACATTTAGAAATTCCCCTAAAAGTATACCTACAATCTTGGAGACATGAAACTTGCAATACTCTATGCAATATTCTCTTCTAACACTTTAATAGATCCACTGCCTCCTTGCAACGAAAATTCAATAATTGAAACACTAAAAATATTTCACACTAGCTACGTCTACTCAAAATAATCATTGACCAATCCTTCAAAATGAATCAAAACATCCTTTTTAACTATTTGGGTCATATCATAGGAAAAAATACAAACAATTTAAAATTAATGACCTAGATGCAATCCCTCCAAAATGATCACCCAAGATATAAATAGATTGAATGAATTCAATGCAGTAGCTAGAGGATTATTTATCGTAGCCCAGGAAGCTCTTGCATGGCGAGTAGCTAGGAATGGGTGAAGGAGATATGTGTCATTTCACTTGGTGCTCAACGTTTGAACAAATATTAAAATATTTTCCACTTAATATTATCAAGTTTCCTTAGGTCTTTACACTTTTAAAATATTTTCCTTTTATATTATTTGGCCATAAGATAAATAGTGCTTTAATATTTCAAGAGCTCCAATAGATGCAAAGGCACTCATTATATACAATTGTGACGTCCTTCTAGATGATCAAACCCGCCACCATATGTTAGACTTGGAACGGAGCATATCCCTCTTTGAAAGTCTAGTGAATAACTATACACTCCTCTATGAATTGGGCTAGTAGAATTGGGGAGTCAAGAGTAATGGGGAAGTCATACTAGAGGGTATTGATGGATGAGGAAGTTTGAAAGTCTGGCGGATATAAAAGTTAAAATTTTAATGAAATTTCAAGCTTTAGAGCTCGAGAATGCCAAGGGGATGGTATTAAGAGATGGGAAACTCTGATACCTCGATAAAATGACACATACAAATTTTTAACAAGGAATTGAGTGGGTTGTTGGGATTTGTAAGGAAGGCATGCAAGTATGGACAACCCTAAAAGTCTGACAAGGTCAATAAGTGAAAACATCAAGTATGTCTAAACATGGATTGAATTTCACTTTTAAAAATTATGAGTAACCCTCATTAGCAATTTTAAATTAAGGATATATCTTTTTAGGGGTTGATAAATTGAGGAGATTTTAAAAAAGGGAAGGAAAATAAATAAATTTTAATGGACGATGGGGATCAGTGGATGGTATAAAACAAATAATGTTAACTTGTATGGTAACAAATTAACCTGGTAATGGAAGGTATTGAAATTCTATTTAAAAATTATGAAATCAAGGCCAAATTAATTGTTAATCTAAACAAAAACATAGATTACATAAACATTAGTATAATAATAATTTTTATAATATAAAAAAAATTAAATCTATATAACATTAAATATCAAATACTTTAAGATAACTACTAACATGTGATCAGTTTTTGAGGTTAAAAGAGATTATTCTTATCAATTTGTCGTGGAATTTGGCCATGGCAGAATTTGACTGAAAACCCAATTATATTGTATGAAATAAAAATCAAAGACCAATGTTACCCTATACATCAAACACGTAAAACCAATTCAATAAAATTCGGGAAATGGATCAAAGAAAAAAAAAAATACAACCCCTTAGACAAATTAGTCCGTATTTGCTACCGCAAAATTTGAGTACAGCTGACAGCCAAGGTGAAAGGCTGATATTATATTTTTATTTTGCATTTTTATTTAAGTTTTTTGACAAGCATTACTGTTAATCTGAAATTTTATACATTTGAACAAAATTTTACCAAGATCACACTGTTCCAGTTTTAAGTTATCTTTTATCTTTGTCGTTTTGGCCATGGCACGCTGAATCGACCAAAGTAGAAACTTTGTAGCAAAATGATAAATAAACAAAATACAAATATTTTGAGATCTTTCCATTCAAGAAATAGTTCCAGTCCCATGACGCAGAATAATCTCCGTCAATAAACGCCTCTACTGGCTGCAGTGTCATCAAAGACTGCAAATTGCGCATAATCCGCAAAATCGTCCTCCAAATGCCAGTTACCAAGAAAGTACCACAACCCTCCTCATCTGAACAAGACGCAGGACTACAGACATTTTGATGGACAGGACGGGCAGAAGACCTTTGCACGAACAATATTTCAGAGTTAAAGTAATTGATATTTGCTATGTTTGGTTAAGGTAATATCATTTCCTCATTTAAAAAAGGACTGGTCTGCATTAATACTCTGCATACGTTTTTTTGGGAACTATGGTACTTTCCTTTCACGTGAAGCTTTTGAAATGTGTATTCATTACTCTTGGCGTTTCCTTTATGAACAAAAACGATCTGTTTTTCAATCAGCGGTCGAAAATACTTAAACGATGCAAGACGATATAATACATCTGCTCCGTTTTTCGTGATTTTCGAATCGTTTTTATTATTATTACGCGAAGGCGTTCCCTATGTGAAGGGAACCGTCTGACTTCGGATATCAACGGCGCATACTGATCGTTGGATTTTGATTGTTTTTCATTCGCCGTAAGATTTCGCAAGGCTACTCCTCCACCGTCTCCAATGGCTTCGCTTGGCTCGACTACTATTGACGAAGCCACCCTTTAACTTCCTTCATTGAATGTAAGTAATCCTCTTCATAACATTCTTGATGATGGGCATGGGGATTTTACTCTTATGTTAACTGTGTCAAGATATTTTCCTGTTGAGAAGAGAGGGTTTGTACACTGACCCGTCTCGCCTCTTGTATTGGGGAGCATACCTTTGATTAAAGAGATTCACAAGTTCCGTACTTCAGCAGTAAGGAATGACATGTACAAAGCTCAACGTTGAGCTTACAATATTGATTCTATACTTAATCTATGCAAAGAATACGTGTATGCATAGACAGAATGCATTTTCAAAATAATCCTTAACAAGAAAAATGTGATCTCCTTGAATATCTTCCTCCCCGAAAAATGCGCCTCCCTCCTAAAATAAAAACCTCTCTCCAGATGTTAAGCGCCATATATTTTATTATTATTATTATTAAATCTGAAATTTCCCCAAGTGACCATGGCAAGCGTGTATATGCTGCACGAGGAGGACCTCACATTTATGGACATCAGGTTTGAAATCTATAGGGGATTTTTATGTCTACCTGAAATTCCACTTCACTGAAAATTGTCATTGCCTACCGTTTGAACCAATGGCTGCTATTACACTTGCAGCGTTTACAGTTGAATTAGAGCACATAGCCGTCCAGGATGCTGCCAACCGTAATGACAAATCTTGTGTGCCTTTCCCGACGCGATTTCACTGGGTTTTCATGGTTTTCAATGCCCAATTTATGAGCGGCTGCGGCGGTGATAAATTTTAGCTGAGGATTATGAGTTTCTTTTTTGCCTGCGAATTACTTATGTTTCTTTGGGTTTTGATGTCTGTTTAGTAATTTTAGCAAAGAAATAGACATAACATATGTTGGAAAGTGATGTATGAGCCTCACTGTCATGCAATTTATCGAGGATGCCATGTACAGTTATAATAAACAATTAGTTTTAATAACTGTATCTGTAATGTGCATTCAGACAAACTATTTCAGTTCAATGTTTCTATGAGTTATGTGCATGAACTATATTGAGAATTGTAGTGGAAAACCTCTATAAAGAGAGGTTATTGTAATAGATTTAATTATGAGAAATAAAGAATGCTGTGTGTTTGTGTTAAAATGTTTCTGTCTTTGTTTTCTTGTCTGTGTTTTGAAATCTACATTTGGTATCAAAGCATGGAATGGACGATCTAAGAAAGATTGTATGAAGATTAATTATGGATGGATTGATGGATCCAGTTGGAAAAAAGTTACAAATATGTTCAAAAGGTTGTACAAGCCTAAAGGTTGGCATGTTAAAAGCAATAGTTGTCAAACAAAGTTTGGAGGTTTGAATCAAGTGGTTGATGATTGCTTGTTATGATTGACATATTGAAAGTTGTCATGTGATTTGAGAGACAGTGAGTCTTCTCTATGTGAGAGAAAGGAAGGGCAAACCTTGTGATCTCTCAAGAGGGAGAGAAATGAGTAAATGTACACTTATCTTCCACAAGTTGTGTACTAAGAGGGTCTATAAGACTAGAGTGATAGCAATCTTGCACACTGAGTTGCTCAAATTTAGTTTGCAAAACTTCAAGACCATATTGTGAGTCTTGACATCAAAGGGGAGTATGTTGGAAAGTGAGCATGAGCCTCACCGCCATGCAACTCACTGAGGATGCCATGCACATTTATAGTAAACAACTAGTTTTAATAACTGTTTGTAAGTGCATGTTGACTGTAATTGTCATGTGCAGTCTTTTTATCAGACAAACTATTTTAGTTCAATGTTTGCATGAGTTATGTGCATGAACTATATTTAGAATTGTAATGGAAAACCTCTATTAAGAGAGCTCATTGTAATGGATTTAATTATCAGAGAAATAAAAATTGTTGTGTGTTTGTGTTAAACAATTCTTTGTTCTCTATTTTTGTCTTTGTTTTCTTGTTTCTTATCTGTGTTTTGAAATCTACAACATACCAGCGAATTCAAGTGAGAAAGTATTTGAAACTCTTCATTATTTTGAGTTTTTTATTTTTATTTTTTTTAAGAGAGAAAAAAATCATTGCTTTTGTTCTCTGTTTATGTTATATGCTTGCAAAATCTCTCTGCTATACCTTGCTTGTAGTTAGAAGTAGGAAACTGAAGGATATTCGGTTCATCTAGACTCCTCATGTGAACATAAATTTCTTTCAAGGCGCCTCTAATGTTTCCATTCATGTCACTTAAGTTCTTCAACAGTTTGGTGGATGCTGAATTTGCCAATATTATTTCTAGAAGTATCTTCTTAGATGCATTTGCACGTTCCTTGACGTAATTGCTTTCGCAACTATTTGTTTTGATCAATTTCATTATCTTATCTAGTGAATGTCTGTACTGGCACCTTTCAATTTTGTGGAGACTCAATTCAAATGTAACTATTAGATCGTCGTTCTCAATTATTTTGAGTTATTTTGTCAATATAGCTTTATTGAACCTTTGACTTTATAGTAGTCTATTATCTTGACATCCAAATTATTTATATTAGTCTACATTATTATTCTAGGAGCACCAGATTGTTTGGAAGATCAAGTAGTGTTTTTGGACCTCAACATCATCAACAAGAGCTTGAATGGACAACTTTAGAGAAGCTTCCGACATACGATCGCATAAGATCATCCATCTTCAAAGATTCCAAGAGAGAAGACAATGGAGCCAGCCAAGGACGTTAGGCCTAGGTAGCAGGCTCTCTAGAGAGATGTATCATATACTGTAACAAGCACACTATAAATTGTAATGGAAACCCGTTTGAATAGTGAAGTATAGACAAGTTTCATAAAAGGGCCTAAGAAAATCATAGGATATTCTACTATTGAGTTAATTTTGGACTTTGCAACAAAAGCTTGCCCAACAAAAATTATAGTCATATAGAAACACTAATAGAAAAGACATCATAGAAAAAAGGCCTACACTGACTGCCACATTCTTCCCTGTTTGAAATAAATTATTTCGATTTGCAATTAATTTTTAAAATAGAGAAAAAAGGTTAGTGAAAGTGAATAAGTTTCCTGACCTGTAACTGGAAATGTCGCAATATGGTGGGCGTTGACTTGAAATAAAATCTGCTCTTTATGTGCTAAAGTGTTGCACCATAATGGGGGCTTGGAGGAGAATAGGGCGTCCATCCAAAACATAAAGGAAAATTGAAAATAATCATATATTATAATTGCAGTAGCTCTAGTAGACATGTAGGGAAACTCGTAAGCAGAACCAACCACGCAAACTAGTAACAAGCAATCAATTAAGGGGGCATAGACAATGTTCATAGAAGTCTTAGGAAATACATTGCTTGCATGGATGCCCAAGAATAACATGCCAGTCACGCAATCGACAGGCATAAAGCCATATTCCCTACTTTAATTCCTGTCGCCTGAGCCTAAAATTTACACATTGGGCGTGTATGCAAAATAGTCTTTGTCATTTTCTTTTTGCAGCATAGTTCAATTGCTTAATTTAATTATGTATATATATATATTTTTTGGGGAAGTCATAGTACAAAATTATGAGCCTCTGCGAGTTGATTATATACAAGAATGTTGAAGTTTGGTTTCTTATTTGTGCAGGCATGCGTTTAAGGCGGAGATTTGGAGCTTTTTCAGGTGATTATTAGTGGCGTTCCATTCATGTCTGAAGGTAAAGCTTGAGGATTTTTTTTTGCACTCTCTGGGTTTTTGTTTGAGAAGTTTTTTGTGTTTACCATGTAAAAATATGCAAGGGTTTGGTAGGATTTATTTTAGGCTTCTTTTTCAGAATTATTTCTACATGGTTTGGACTGTGAATTAAACTGATTTGTTAATTATGTAGTAGTATTTTGAATTTTTGAGGTGCACGTTGCAGTTAATTTCTCTAGTTTTTTCTCCAATTGAATGAACATTAACAAAGCAAACTATATTAGGAATTAGAATCATAAATTTACATATTATTTTTTGTTTAAGATTCCTTAAAATCTTCAAGAATTCAGTAATCATTAAAAGGAAAAAAGAAAAGGAGATTTAATTAGTGTGAAGTTTAATCTTGGATCATTGCTATTAGCAAGATAATGTTTAAAGTAATAGAGATACTCTTACAACAAATTAACACATTATTAACAAATAAATCAATTTCAAGGGGATATTACCAGATTGTAGTTTCAACTTAGTATTGGTACAAACAATTTCAGTTCAAAGTTTGGGCAAATAAGGTGTTGTGTTCAATTTCCTTAGGGTATGGAAATGAGGTTGTAGCCTCACATCAATAGAAAAAAAATTTCAACCGGTTCTTTTTCTTTCTAGAGCTTTATTTTTGCAAGTGAAATACACAATGTTGAAGGTGCATTGCATTTTTTGAGCTTATAGAAGATAATTTTTTATTTTAAATTCAAAAGACTTGCTTAGACCTTTCTCAGCGAACATCTTGAATTGGCAAGTTACTAGTTATGGAATATTAGAGTAGTCAAAAGATAAGAATTTTATCTTCGACCCTGTTGAGAAAACGACAGCTTATTTTTTAGTCCGTAGAATCTGTTGGCAAAAGTAAGGACAAACAACTGAGAGGGGGAGGTGAATCAGTTGTCATAGAAATTTAAACTTTACAAACTTAACTTTAATCTCAGATCTGACGAATAAACAATTAACCATAAGCAATTAACACATTAGAGAGACAAAGAACACCAAGATTTTTTACGTGGAAAACCTGTTGGGGGAAAAACCACGGTGGATGTCAGTCCACAAGATTATACTCTATTAAAAGTATAAAGGAAAATAAGGTGAATGCACATGCATTCAAGCTCACTGCCTAGAGCTCATTGCTCAATTACAAATAGAAGACTCACTGTCGTATAGAAAGATTCAGATTAAAACCATCCAAAAATTTGAACTGAGAGAATGGCTTTTGTCCAAGCCTAATTACAATTCCAATTAGGCACAATACTTCTGCATACTTCTCTCAACCTTCTACACACTTGCTCTTCAATGATATTCGCACTTACGCACACAAGAGCACATAACGCATACTTAGCACACTAACCACACTTCGCATACTACCATATTATTCACACAATTGCTTCTTATATATCCGCTAGAAAGATTTCACCATAACAAAGTCGGCCAGAGGAAAATAATATATTTTCAATGTTGGCTCAAATTCACAATTAAATTTTCAATGCGCACCCACCAAGGTCGGCCACAACATAGTGGGGACCCAAATTCACTTATCCAAAATAAGAATACTCCAATTAATCATGCCTCGAACATCCACAACACGCTAACATCAACATGTCGGCCAAGAACAAGAAAAACCGAACATGCCCAAGAAAAGATTTTCAATCACGAGCTTCACCGAATCATGTGGACGTACCACAAAGATAGAGGATGAACTAGAGACATATGAAAACACCAAGAAATAGTAGAGAGACATCCACGACAATCAAGATAACTAGGAACATACAATCTTCACTCAGAAACTCTGACAAAGACCAGCAAAACATTGTCAGACCACAACTTGCACACGAATTCATGCGGACCTATGAAACTTCTGGTAGATGATCTAGACATACTCAACATTAAGCCCTTTGATTCACAACAACTAACCTTTTACATGCATAATGTAATTCCTTCATAACCTGCACAGTTCAGCACAGTTCCACTAGGAACCTGGAACACATTCACTTATAATTTTCTCAATATCCTCGACATATACAACACTTAGAACATAAAATGCTAATAGTGTTGACATCAATGACAACCATGTATCAACACCACACCACGCCATCCAACAATTTCCCAACAGAATCATTTTGAAAAATTTGTGGCATATTTTGGGTAGCACCTATTTATACACCCATAAAATAGTATTATCTCCGACTAATTTGATTAATAATAATTAAAAGCTTATCTTTTGACAAACCTATTTGTAAGGGAAAAAGTTTAAATGGTTCATGTGTTAGAAAAAATAAACTAAAAACAAATGCCAGTACACAACGAATAAACCAAAAATTATAATACTGAACAATGAAACTGTGTTAAAAACACAGAGGCGAAGAGCTTTAATCTATTATATTTACTCAGGAAAATGTAACAAAATGTCTTCACAACTTTATTGAGAGAAAAGAGAAATATATACATAAACAACAACAATTGAAAAGTTTTTAACAGCCACATTGGGAAACTTTCCCAACTAGAAAAAGTAAAAGCAGAAATGATGGGAAACTGTCCCACTGACAACAGTTAATAACATATTTTACTTATCTTAACATCCTAAAATTTGATTTGTGGGACAACTTCTCATCCCTAAAAGATTCTTCAATCCATTGAAATCTTCTTCCTTCAGAGGTTTCGTCAAAATGTCAACAACTTGATCTTTGGACCTGCAATAAGAAAGTTTGTTTCCATTATTTTTAACTAGCTCTCCGATGAAATGAAATTTGATGTCTATGTGCTTGCTTCTTCCATGAAAGATTGGATTTTTAGAAAGTGCAATGGCTGATTGATTATCACAAAATATAATTGTTTCTTCCATTTGAGGTTTCATCAATGCTTCAGGAATCCTTCATAACTAAATTGCTTGACAACTTGCTAAAATGGCTGCCACATATTCTGCTTCTACTGAGGACAATGCAACAATGGGTTGTTTCTTTGAAGACCATGAAATTACCCCTGAACCAAGAGTAAAAACATACCCAAAAGTACTTTTCCTATCATCTTGGTTTCCAGCCCAATCACTATTTGTATAACCAGATAACTTCAAAACACCCTTCTTTTCATAAAATAATCCATGATTTGTAATCACTTCACATACTTGAGTATTCTTTTACCTGCTTGTAGATGAGTATTATGTGGATTGTCTATGAACCTGCTTATCAAGCTTACTGCATACATGATATCTGGTCTTGTTGTAGTTAAGTACATTAAACTTCCAATCAAACTTTTATACAAAGTAGAATCTACTTTTTTGCTTTCAACCTTTTTGCTCAACTTCACACCCATGGCAATAGGTGTAATTGCAGGTTTGCTATTTTCCATCTTGAACCTTTTCAAAATATCATTTGCATACTTTTCTTGTGAAATGAAAATCCCATCACTATCTTGAGTTACTTCAAGGCTAAGATAATAATGCAACAAACCAAGATCAGTCATATCAAATTTACTCTTCATAGCCATTGAAAATTCTCCAAGCATGTTTTCATTATTCCCACTATAAAACAAATCATCAACATAAATGCAAACTATCATAACATCTCCTTATTGATTTTGTTTTATGAATAAAGTGGGCTCATAAGGGCATTTTTCAAAAAATATGATTCAATCCTTTCATACCAAACTCTAGGTACTTGTTTTAAACCATACAAAGCTTTCTTTAGCTTGAGCACTTTACCTTTATGACCTTTAATCTCAAAACTAGGTGGTTACTCGATGTAAATTTCTTCCTCCAATACACCATTCAAGAATGTTGATTTTACATCCCTATGAAAGAGTTTCCAACCTTTTTGTGCTAAAAGAGCTAAAATCATGCGAATAATATCCATTGTAGCAACAGGTGCAAAAACTTCATTATAATCAATACCTGATTTTTGTTTGTAGCCCTTCACTACCAACTTAGCCTTGTATTGATTTACTTTACCTTGCTCATTGTACTTTATTTTATACACCCACTTAACTCCAATTGGCTTTTTATGCTTGGGGGGGTCTACAGTTTCCCAAGTTTGATTCTTTTCTATGGCTGCAATTTCATCATTCATAGCTTTAACCCATTTATCATCATTTATAGCTTCTTCAAATGTAATAGGATCACTATCAGCAAAAAAAAGCAAAATGACAAATATCTTCATTTACCTCTTTTGTTTCTTGATATATGTTAGTCAAACTCCTTGTTTTCTGTCACCTTTTTGGAGATTTTGAGGTGGATGATGAAGAACTACTTGATGAAACATGTCTATGACTTGGTGGAGATGAAGAAGAGCTTCTTCTTAGTACTAATTGTTGAATGCTACAACTACTAGCTCCTGTGTTAACAACTGAATTTTGTTGTTGATTTGCAGCTTCACCTTCAATGTTAATTTGCTGATATTTGTCTTTCAATTTCCAACACCACTCCTGATTTATCACCAAATTTTTTGTCTCTGGATTGTACAACCTATATGCCTTGGATTCTTCACTGTACCTAACAAAGATACATGTTTCTGCCTTATCATCCAATTTATTTTTGATTACATTTGAAACATAAGAATAAGCAATACAACCAAAAATTCTTAGGTGATCTACCCATGGTTTGTATCCTCCCCAGGCTTCTTTTGGTGCATGCCCCAAACTGAGTTCGTAGGACATTTGTTCAAAATATAACCTGCACAACAAACTGCTTCAGCCCAAAAAACTTTGGGTAAATTCTTAGCATTAAGCATACTCCTTACCATATCTAAAATTGGTCTATTTTTTCTCTCAGCTACACCATTTTGCTGAGGTGTATACCTTGTTGTTGGCTTCCTTTTTATGCCATTTGCAATACAAAATCATATGAAATATACTCTCCACCCCTATCAGTCCTTAAAATTCTGAGAAAGTAGCCACTTTGCTTTTCAACTAATTCTTTAAATTCTCTGAAATTTTTGAAAGTATTTGATTTATTTTTCAAAGGACACACCCAGAGTTTCCTACTATAGTCATCTATAAATGTCAAAAAATATCTCATATGAGATAATGAAGCAACCTCAATTGGTCCACATAGATCTGAGTGTACTAGCTCCAATGGCTCTAAAGCTCTCCAGGAATCCCTTATTGGAAAGGGTTCTCTATGGTGCTTTCCAACAATACAACCTTCACATTCTTCATCCGGTCTTTGGATAAATGGTAAACATGTTACCATGTTCTTTTTATGCAAAAGATTTAGTCCACCAAAATTCAAATGACCAAATCTAAGATGCCATAACCACTGTGTCTTTTACAAGAGCACTAAAACTTAAATAAATATTGTTTCTGACACTAAAAGAAAACATCTTATTAGCAGTCATGGGTATTTTGGTTATCAGTTTGTTTTTACCATCAACAATAATTCATGAACCATTTTCAAATTTGACAGTGTGGCCTTTTTGCACAAGTTGACCTACACTCACCAAGTTATGCTTTAAGCCTGGTACATAAAATACATCACCAATATATTTTTTCTCACCTTGTCTTGTTGTGATTAATATCCTCCCTTTCCCCATGACCGATGCAATTGTATCATTTCCCATCTTGACTTCATATTTGATGGACAAATCCAAATTCTGAAATATATATATTTGTGTCTTGCCATATGATTACTGCACCCACCATCAACATACCATTTATCATCATTTACTTCCTCTTTTGTGCTACAAGCTAGCAAGACATATCCTTCCCACCCTTCACCTTCATTTGCATGGGCTTCCTGTTTACTTTCATCTACAATCTTTTTTCTACATTCAGATGCCAAATGTCCATGTTATACTTTTGACAATAATAACATTGAATAAAAGATTTATCATACCTCTAAAAACCTCTACCTCTTTGTTGAAAATTTTCTCTACCTCTGCCTCTTGCTTGAGTGAAACTACAATTTTCTTCATTAGTTCTATTGCTTCTTTTACCTCTGCCTCTTTGTTGAAAACGTCCTCTTCCTCTTTGTGCAGAAGATGCTTCTGGTGTGGCTTCTTTTTCTTTCAAGGGTAGCTTGCTTTTTAAAGCTTTCTTAAGTGGCTCCTTTGTTGATTTATTTATTCTATGCTCATGTGTGTACGATGAACCCATAAGCTCATCTACAGATAAAGATGTTAGATCTTTTGATTCTTCAATATCTATAATTGCAGGATCATATTTTGCAGGCAAACTTCTTAAAATCTTTTCAACAACTTTTTGGTCAGCCATAACCTCACCATTTGATTTCATTTGATTAACTATCCCCATTGTACGAGAAAAGAAATCTCCTAAACTTTCTGAATCTGACATTTGTAAATGAACTGTTTTTACTCTTTTTGTATCTTGAAATGATTGTGCAAGAAGATCCCATGCTTCTTTGGCCTTCGAAGTGGCTGTAACTCTTGGAAGGAGAGTTTCATCAAGACCCTGCACTATGAACAATAAAACTTTCTCATCTTTTTTCCGATTATCCTGCAGAAAATCCCTTTCATTTTTTGTGAGCGCTGCTAATGCTGTTGCATTTGCCGGTTTTGAATATCCATTCTGCACAAGATCCCATAGTTCCTGTGACACGTGCAAAATCTTCATTTGAAAACTCCAAAAATCATAAGTTTTCCCATTAAATTTAGAAATTCGCAGTTGTGTACTCTTAGCATTCGTTGTCATTTCAAACCTGCTTTGATACCATATGTTAGAAAAAATAAATATCAGTACACAACGAATAAACCAAAAATTATAATACTCAACAATGAAACTGTGTTAAAAACACAAAGGCAAAGAGCTTAAATTTGTTATATTTACTCAGGAAAATACAGCAAAATGTATTCACAACTTTAATGAGAGAAAAGAAAAATATATACATAAACTACAACTGAAAAATTTCCAACAGCCACGTTGGAAAACTTTCCCAACTAGAAAAAGTAAAAGCAAAAACGATAGGAAACTGTCCCACTAACAACAGTTAAAAACAAATTTTACTATCTGTAAGGAGCAAAAGAAGCCTGTGTCAATTACTATTTTAAACTATCTAATACTCATCTAGTAGGAAACAAAAATGGCAGAGCTCTGTGTAAAGACTTTCTAGTTTGGCCTTCATTCCATTCCGGGCCATCAATATTTCTCTTAAAGGGAATTTCGACCTGACATGAGCTGTTTTAATGAGTTTGATAAAGCTTTTTTGCCGGGTTTTAAATGGGTTTTGAGGGCTATTTTTTGCTTTGCAGTCCAACTGCGATTTTATTTTTCACGATAAACTTAAGATTTGTTCCCTATTATCTGCCTTGTATCTCCTGTTTGAATCGCAGGCAGAGCAAAACTATCATTGCGGGTGGTTTGTACTATTCAACAACACCAAATGCGTCGTTTCTTAGTGCCCAAAGTTAATGTGTATTACATATCTTCAGTGCCATCTCTAATGGCCCATATTTCTTTTCACAATATTTTTTATTGTGTTTGACCAAGAGTTCTGTTAACAAAAGATATTTCTTTGTCAGAAATAACCAACTTATAAAGCACATGAATACTTCTAAGAGATGAGGGTTTTAACACATCAATCTTATACAGATTTCAACTTAATAGGGGAGAGGATCTTGTAGTTGAGCACCCTAACTTCACACTTCTCAAAATTCTACTTAGAAATTTCAAAAAATTCTCAAATTTTTACAGCAGCTTAGTTGGTAACACCCCTACTTATAACTAGGCTTTCAGGCTTTCAGAGCCACATCATCAATATATGATGCCACATCAGCATGCTTTTTGTCGAGGTGTCAAAAAAGGTTAAAAAAAAAAGTAAGAATGATGCTTGTGCACTAAATCATGTTTATTGGTGCGCTGATATGGCATCACATGATTTGTTGGTTTTTAGATCTAAGGAGTACATATTATTCAATTATTGATAGTTATCATCAACACTAACAACTTTAAAGTCACAACTATTGGTTCAATATTATTAAAAATATTAAAACATTAAATCAACAAATGCTATAACTACTATTGAAACATGCTCAATTACTGAATCTTCTCCCTTATATCTCCTCACCTCTATCAGATTTGAGCTCACACCCCAGTATTGTGTACAGATTACTCTGTCACTGGGGCATATTTCATTGCTTCTTAGTAAAACGTGCTTGATGAAACCTAGAGAACGCATTCCCAAGGTGTTGTGCTTTTACATAAAGATCTGTACGAGAGTTTTTACCCACAAATTTGTAGGATTTGTAACCTGGAGGCTGTGAACCTCCTTAAATTACCCCTCAAATAAGTACAAGATTATAAATTCAATGTTTATTCCATACGGTCGTCAAGTAATTGTGCTATATAAATAAAAAATATTATTACCCTAGTTACATATGTGTGATTGTTTATAATCTAAGTCGATCAGCCCACGTATAATGGGCAACCAAAAATAATTACAATATCAAGGTTGATCGTAACCGAGTGAATGTAATTTTGGCAAAGGTGAATTGCATAAAATAGTGATTTTTCTTCTCATATGAGATGTGAGCAAGATCTCAGATATATTTAGCAAATAGATAGACCAGGGCAATTCACATCATCTGGGTTGCACTAGTTTTAAGTTGGCCTTCCAGCTTATTCTTCTTACTCGATTGTCTCAGTCCCATGAATTAAGCATTTGCAGTCTGAAATGTAAAGAGAACAATACATCTATAGCTTATTCTCACATTCTAGTTTCAGTTTAAATTTCTAAGCTTTTCCATCAATCTCAACTTTCCAGAGTTGAACCAAAGACAATGTACAAAGGTAGAGATCACCTTTATTGGAAAAAGCATCATACGTTCAAAAAGTTTGAGACCACCTTTGACAGGCATTTACATGACTAAAATATGATTATTCAAACTCTTCATCTTTCGTTGCAAATTAATATGTGAGCTTTGAAGCATGTTTTCTTTTATGTGCTTTCTAAATTAATTAGATGATGTAACTTATAGTACAAGGATGTAGCCAAATCTGAAGCTTGATCAGTTTACGATCCACAGTACACACTTCAACCCACACAAGTTGCCAAAGAACAGAAGAATCCCATTTTCACACCAGTTGACAGAAATAAAACAAAATGAAACAATGAAAACTATTAGAATCAATAACACCAAATTGTAGCATGATCCTATAAGGACTGGAAATCAATTGGAACGAAAATTATTTACAAGATTACATATATATCAAATCTAGCCTGCAATTTGTGGTGAATGAACTTTAGTGCTCATACACCAGTAAAAGTCTTTTTCAGCCTTAGCATGTTGTACAAAGTTACCAAATAAAAACATGCTTAGTTTCTTGCCCATGTATGTCCCTACAACTTGTTTCAGAAAAAGTTCTGAAATAACATGTAGAAATCAGAATGGATGTGCATATATATATGCTTCATATTTAAAAGGGAACTTGTTTGCAAGACTCTCCACACTTTTTTGCCTGTCATATTACACTGCTTTCTAATTCAAGCTGTGAAATTCTGGTTGCTAGCAAATGAACAGATTCAAATCAGTCTGACATAAGACCATTTGAGAATTTATATCAATCGTATAGGATTCAACAAAGGGGTATGAGAAAGAGATAAAATGTCCCACAAAAGAACATGTGGCATTCTCTACTAACACATGAATTACACAACCAAAAGAACGAACACCCAGTCAGGGCTTTAGCTGAAAATCAGCTACAACAACACCTCGACCCAAAAAAAAATTGCATGCCTAGTAAAGGGCAGGCTTCCAAGGAATAACCTTGCCTTGCGTGTTAGTAATTTTAGAACCCAAACCACTTTAACTCATTCTGAAAGAAGCATATGGCCTCTCTTCTTCCTCTAACTCGCTGAGGAAAAGGATGAAAAGTGTTTGATTAGATTAAGAATCTATCATTTTCCGAAAGTAACTCTTATTGTTCAAAGAAATTGATTATAATCTTCATGCAGCTATTATTATTCAATTACAATTGATTTATCTTCAAGGAAAAGATATATATATATATATATATATATTCAAAATAACAACCACCATTAAACTTAGAAAGATCTAGATTCATTTTATTGCTTTAATTTTTTATTTTTTTTATTACCTTATATTTTTTATAAGATTTGATTTTTGATTTACTATATTAATTGTTATCATTATCCAACACCACTTGCTAATTGCATTTGTATTACATGAAGTTTTCTAAATTCTTTCAACAAATCTATTTTGTGTGTAACCTACTACCATTTCATGGACCATTTCCTTCCATGAGACTACATTTATTGGGAAGTGAGATGTTTCTTTTCTTTTCTTTTTTCTTTTTTTATTTATTTATTTGAGTTTGCATGTATGGTCTATGCTTCCATATTTTGTATGGATGTTTACTAAGCTTATTGCATGGGTTGTGATCAAATCCATTTTATGTACATCCATTATCTCTATGACCCTTGATACCAACTTTCCTTTAGGCATTATGGTAAAAAATTTAATGCCCTATTTATGTTTTCTCATTTTTCTTACGTAATTACGAAGACATGGAGGAAGGTTGTGTAGGGAATGTGACTTAGTTTTGCAACCTAATAATCATATTGATTTACCTCCAATGAAACCAGATATATATAATATCTTCAAGATAACAACCACCATCAAACTTAGAAAAATCTATTTTCATTTTATTCCTTTAATTAATTTTTTTGTTTTATTGCCTTATATTTTTTATAAGATAAGATTTTTCATTTACTATATTAATTGTTATTTATCATTATCCAACACCACTTGCTAATTGCATTTGTATTGCGTAAAATTTTCTAAATTCTTTGAACAAATCTATTTTGTGTAACTTACTACCATTTCCTTCCATGAGACTACATTTATTTGGAAGAGGCATGTTTTTTTTTTTTTTTCAGTTTGCATGTACGATCTATGCTTCCATATTTTGTATCCATGTTTACCAACCTTATTGCATGGATTGTGATCAAATCCATTATTGCTATGACCCTTGATACCAACTTTCCTTTAAGCATTATGGTAAAAAATTCAATGCCCTTTCTATGTTTTCTCATTTTGTTTACACAATTATGAAGACATGGAGGAAGGTTGTGTAGGGAATGTTACTTGGTTTCGCAACCTATTAATCATGTTTGTTAAAAAGTTTTCAATCATTTTTATTTATCCATTATATGCATATATTCCAATCATGGTTGCCCATGGGATCACATTTCTTTGTCATTTTAGCAAACAATTTTTGTGCTTCTCTGCATTGCCTATTTGGTATGTGTGTCTACTAGAGTAGTTGCAACTATAACATTTGACAAATTTTGTTATCATTTATTTTTTGATGGATGTCCAAGTACCTAGTTCCAAAACCTCCAATACCATTGGCTATGGAGATGATGACTTTTATTTTGAGTTATTATGTCAATAGATTCATAGTTAGAATGTGATATGTGAAATTTTTATGTGAGACTAAAATGTTAAAAAATTATATTAGCCTATTCTAGGAATTTTTGTGTGAGTCCAAATGATGGACTATATTTAAGCCAACTTGAAAGAAGATGATAAGATTTTTCTAAGAATAGTATTTGGTATAATGTCTATTAGCATTTGCACCTATAGGAGGTTCAGGGGATATTTTGATAGGAGATGAAAGGTAAATTTTAAATATATTTTAACATTACATAATTAGTTATATAACAATATAAGTCCATGCATGTTTTGACAACAAATATTAATTTTGATTTGTATAAATAATCATTGTATCATATAATCAATCATATACTTTTGTTGAATTTCTTCATGTTTTTTGAAATAATTAGATTCCATTTTCCAATATATGAATAAAATGATAGAATTGATTGTGGCTACATTTGCATCACCTGGAATTGAAATTAATATTAGTATCCATTTTGCATTGATTAAAGTTACATAAGAGTGTCTTTTTTATCTCCTCTTTTAAAGTCTTTTCATTCCAATGCATTGGAACAAAATGTTCTCAGATGAAAAAAAACCTGCAAGATACACCAAAATAAGTAGTGCTAACAATTTATATCATGGTGAACTCGTTGGCTAAGCCCATCAAGGGTAAAGATTATGCAAAGAACAAAAAACCTAAGGTGGTGGATCATTCCTCATCGAACTCTGGTACTCATGATGGAGGTGATGAGGAGTGGAAAATGGATTCAAATGCCAAGTATGAGTCGGTGGATGTTCTTTCCTCCTCTCTCTCGGGTTCCAACTAGCACAAAAGAGGAAGGGGAGCTCTAAGAAGACACCCCCAAAGAAGAAGTCCAAGAAATCTTGCTCATGGATGGATGGCTCTCAAACTGGGGAGGATGAAGAAGACTAGAACTTGCATTTTCAAGAAGGGAAAGGTACCAGGTGTGATTTGAGCAAAAGACAGAGTGAGGGTTGATGAGGAGGAAAAAATGAGATATGTTGTAGGATCAAATACTACTCCAGTTTTGGACAAATATACGGTCTTGCATAGTGTTGGGATCTAGGATTACAAAACATGCTCATCTACTGCAAGGCAATGTTTAGAGCAAATCGAGGCTGGCTGTGAAATAGCTCAGGATATGTTATACCCTTGCTTCCTCTGATACAATACACACTCTTTTTTCAACTCTAGCGCAAGATTGCAACCACCTACTGAAATTCATCCGCCCATATTAAACAGTAAACACAACAACTTGTTTTTTAATCATTCATTTTTCCTAATTATTTTCTTAGTAGAAATCTTAGACAAAATTTCAATGCACAAATGTTGATAAGAAATATGAGTGCCCTATTTTCAATCAATAAGCATACTTATTTATTCTATAGAGAAATCCTCTAAAAAATTTCCCATAATATTGGGAATAATTGGAGGTGCGCTACTTGTGATGTTGTTTGTTTATTTATAGTGCGAAACCTAATAAAATCATCGGTTTCAAGGAGAGCAACAACCGTAATGACGTGGGATGAAGGTGATGATTCCATTTGCTTTTACCATTTGTTTATGGGTTTGGGTGATCTTAAATATACTATCACATTGTGCACTTCTATCTGACATTGACCCATATTTATATCTTTCATATAGATGAAGAAAAAGGCCTATTTCAAAAGTAGCAAGTTCTATTAACATTAAAAACATTAGCTGAAGCAATTGGGATTTTCATGATAATAACAGGCTTGGACAAGGAGGCTTTGGTCAAGACTCTTATTTGGAAAATACTCATACACAGACAACTTTTGCATTATCATGAAAATCCTCAGTTGCTTTAGCAAATGTTAATAATGGGAATACAATTTGCTGCTTTTGAAATAGGCTTTTATCTTCATCTATATGAAAGGTATAAAAATGGGACAATGTCAGATACATGTGCACATTATGATAGTAGATTTGAGATCACCCAAACCCAAAAAAAAATTTAAAAAACAAATGGAATCATCACCTTGATCTTGCATCATTATGTTTGTTGCTCTCCTCAAAATGCTGATTTTATTAAGCTTCACACTGTAAACAAACAGAAAACTATCCCAAGTAGCACACGTCCAGTTATTCCCAATATTATGGGAAATTTTCTAAAGGATTTCTCTGCAGAATAAATAAGTATGCTTATTGATTGAAACTATGGCACTCATATTTTTCTTAGCAACATTTGTCCAATGAAATTTTGTATATTTAAGCCAACTTCAAAGAAGATGATAAGATTTTTCTAAGAATAGTATTTGGTATAATATCTATTAGCACTTGCACCTATATGAGGTTCAGGGGATATTTTGATAGGAGATGAAAGGTAAATTTTAATATATTTTAACATTACGTAATTAGTTATATAACAATATAAGTCTATACAGTTGTCTATACACGTTTTGACAACAAATATCAATTTATATTTGTATAAATAATCGTTGTATCATATAATCAATCATATACTTTTGTTGAATGTCTTCTTGTTTTTTGAAATAAATAAATTCCATTTTCCGTTATATGAATAATATGATAGAATTAATTGTGGCTACATTTCCGTTATATGAATAATATGATAGAATTAATTGTGGCTACATTTGCATCCCCTGGAATTGAAATTAATAATAGTATCCATTTCTCAGTAATTAAAGTTACATAAGAGTGTCTTTTTAATCTCCTCTTTTAAAGTCTTGTCATTCCAATACATTGGAACAAAATGTTCTCAGATGAAAAAAGACTTGCAAGATACACCAAAATAAGTAGTGTTGACAATTTATATCATGGCAAACTCCTTGGCTAAGCCCATCAAGGGTAAATATTTTGCTAAGAAGAAGAAAGCTAAGGTGGTGGATCATTCCTCATCAAACTTCGGTACTTATGATGGAGGTGATGAGGAATGGAAAATGGATTCAAATTCCAATTATGAGTCGGTGGTTGTTCTTTCCTCCTCTCTCTCAGATTCCAAGTAGCACAGGAAGAGGAAGATGAGCTCTAAGAAGACACCCCCAAAGAAGAAATTCAAGAAAAATATTGCTCATAGATGGATGGCCCTCAAACTGGGGAGGATGAAGAATACTAGAACTTGAATTTTCAAGGAGGGAAAGGTACCGGGTGTGATTTGAGCAAAGACAGAGTGAGGGTTGATGAGGAGACAAAAATGAGATATGTTGTAGGATCAGATAACTAGTCCAATTTTGGATAGATATACGGTCTTGCACAGTGTTGGTGAGATATTTTGATCCAAGATTGCAAAACATGCTTATCTACTGCAAGGCAATGTTTAGAGCAAATGGAGGTTGGCTATGAAGCAGCTCGGGATATGTTATACCCTTGGTTCCTCTGATACAATACAAACTCATTTTTCAACTTTGGCGCAAGATGCCAACCTCTTATAGAAATTCATTCGCCCATATCAAACAATAAACACAACAACTTGTTTTTTAATCATTCATTTTTCCTTATTATTTTCTTAGTAGAAGTCTCAGGCAAAATTTAAATGGACAAATGTTGATAAGAAATATGAGTTCCCTAGTTTCAATCAATAAGCATACTTATTTATTCTATAGAGAAATCCTGCAAAAAGTTTCCCATAATATTGGGAATAAATGGATGTGCGCTACTTGGGATGGTTGTTTGTTTATTTATAGTGCAAAGCCTAATAAAATCATTGGTTTCGAGGAGAGCAACAAACGTAATGACGCAGGATGAAGGTGATGATTCTATTTGTTTTTACCATTTTTTAATGGGTTTGGGTGACCTTAGAAATACTATCACAGTGTGCACTTGTATTTTACATTGACCCATATTTATAGCTTTCATATAGATGAAGAAAAAGGCCTATTTCAAAAGCAACAAGTTCTATTCACATTAGAATCGTTGGTTGAAGCAATTGGGATTTTCATGATAATAACAAGCTTGGAGAGAGGCTTTGGAGAGGGAGGCTTTGCTCAAGACTCTTATATGGAAAATACTCATACACAGACAACTTTTGCATTATCATGAAAATCCCCAGTTGCTTTAGCAAACGTTAATAATGGGAATACAATTTATTGCTTTTGAAATAGGCTTGTTTCTTCATCTATATGAAAGGTATAAATATGGGTCAATGTCAGATACATGTGCACATTATGATAGTAGATTGAAGATCACCCAAACCCAACAACAAAGAAAAAAAATGGAATCATCACCTTGATCTTGCGTCATTATGTTTGTTGCTCTCCTCAAAATGTTGATTTTATTAGGCACTGTAAACAAATAGAAAACTATCCCAAGTAGCACACGTCCAGTTATTCCCAGTATTATGGGAAATTTTCTAAAGGATTTCTCTGCAGAATAAATAAGTATACTTATTGATTGAAACTAGGGCACTCATATTTCTTAGCAACATTTCTCCAATGAAATTTTGTATATTCAAGCCAACTTCAATGAAGATAAGTTTTTTCTAAGAATAGTATTTGGTATAATGTCAATTAACACTTGCACCCATATGAGGTTCAGGGGATATTCTGATAGGAGATGAAAGGTATAATGTTAAATATATTTTAACATTACGTAATTAGTTATATAACAATATACGTCTATACAGTCTTATATACACGTTTTGACAACAAATATGAATTTATATTTGTATAAATAATCGTTGTATCATATAATCAATCATATAATTTTGTTGAATTCCATGTTTTTTGAAATAATTAAATTCCATTTTCCATTATATGAATAATATGATAGAATTAATTGTGGCTACATTTTCATCCCCTGGAATTGAAATTAATAAAAGTATCCATTTTGTAGTGATTAAAGTTACATAAGAGTGTCTTTTTAATCTCCTCTTTTAAAGTCTTGTCATTCCAATACATTGGAACAAAATGTTCTCAGATGAAAAAAAACCTACAAGATACACAAAAATAAGTAGTGCTAACAATTTATATCATGGCAAACTCCTTGGCTAAGCCCATCAAGCGTAAAGATTTTGCTAAGAAGAAGAAAGCTATGGTGGTGGGTCATTTCTCATCGAACTCCAGTACTTATGATGGAGGTGATGAGGAGTGGAAAATGGATTCAAATGCCAAGTATGAGTCGGTGGATGTTCTTTCCTCCTCTCTCTCATATTCCAAGTAGCACAAGAAGAGGGAGGGGAGCTCTAAGAAGACACCCCCTAAGAAGAAATCCAAGAAATATTGCTCATGGATGGATGATTGAAATTGGGGAGGATGAAGAAGACTAGAACTTGAATTTTCAAGAAGGGAAAGGTACTAGGTGTGATTTGAGCAAAGACAAAGTGAGGGTTGATGAGGAGGCAAAAATGAGATATGTTGTATGATCAAATAACTACTCCAATTTTGGACAGATATATGTTCTTGCACAGTATTGGTGAGATATTTTGATCCAGGATTGCAAAACATGCTTATCTACAACAAGGCAATGTTTAGAGAAAATGGAGGCTGGCTGTGAAGCGGCTCAGGATATGTTATACCCTTGCTTCCTCTGATACGATACAAACTCTTTTTTTAACTTTAGCGCAAGATGGAAACCTCTTATTGAAATTCATCTGCCCATATGAAACAATAAACACAATAACTTGTTTTTTAATCATTCATTTTTCCTAATTATTTTCTTAGTAGAAATCTTAGACAAAATTTCAATTGACAAATGTTGATAAGAAATATGAGTGCCCTAGTTTCAATCAATAAGCATACTTATTTATTCTATAGAGAAATCCTCCAAAAAATTTCCCATAATATTGGGAATAACTGGAGGTGTGCATCTTGGGATAGTTGTTTATTTATTTACATTGCGAAGCCTAATAAAATCATCAGTTTGGAGGAGAGCAACAATCATAATGACGTAGGATGAAGGCGATGATTCCATTTTTTTTGCCATTGGTTTGTGGGTTTGGTTACTCATGATGGAGGTGATGAGGAGTGGAAAATGGATTCAAATGCCAAGTATGAGTTTGTGAAGGTTGTTTCCTTCTCTTTCTCAGATTCCAACTAGCACAAGAAGATAAAGGGGAGCTCTAAGAAGACACCTCCAAAGAAGAAATCCAAGAAATATTGCTCATGGATGGATGGCTTTGAAACTAGGGAGGATGAAGAAGAATAGAACTTGCATTTTCAAGAAGGGAAAGGCACCAAGTGTGATTTGAGCAAAGATAGAGTGAGGGTTGATGAGGAGGAAAAAATGAGATATGTTGTAGGATCAAATAACTACTCTAGTTTTGGACAGATATACGGTCTTGCACAGTGTTGGGATCCAAGATTGTAAAACATGCTTATCTACTGCAATAAAATCTTTAGAGAAAATCGAGGTTGGCTATGAAATAGCTCAGGATATGTTATACCCTTGCTTCCTCTGATATGATACACACTCTTTTTTCAACTCTAGCGCAAGATCGCAACCACCTACTGAAATTCATCTGCCCATATTAAACTGTAAATACAACAACTTGTTTTTTAATCATTCATTTTTCCTTATTATTTTCTTAGTATAAATCTTAGACAAAATTTCAATGGACAAATGTTGATAAGAAATATGAGTGCCCTAGTTTCAATCAATAAGCACACTTATTTATTCTACAGAGAAATCCTCTAAAAACTTTCCCATAATATTGGGAATAATTGGAGTTACGCTAATTGGGATGGTTGTTTGTTTATTTATAGTGCAAAGCCTAATAAAATCATCGGTTTCGAGGAGAGCAACAACTGTAATGACGTGGGATGAAGGTGATGCTTACATTTATTTTTACCATTTGTTTATGGGTTTGGGTGATCTTAAATATACTATCACATTGTGCTTGTATTTGACATTGACCCATATTTATATCTTTCATATAGATGAAGAAAAAGGCCTATTTCGAAAGCAACAAGTTCTATTCACATTAGAAATGTTAGCTGAAGCAATTGGGATTTTCATGATAATAACAGGCTGGGACAGAGAGGCTTTAGAGAGGGAGGCTTTGGTCAAGACTCTTATTTGGAAAATAATCATACACAGACAACTTTTGCATTATCATGAAAATCCTCAGTTGCTTTAGCAAATGTTAATAATGGGAATACAATTTGCTACTTTTGAAATAGGCCTTTTTCATCCATATGAAAGGTATAAATAAGGGTCAATGTCAGATACATGTGCACATTATGATAGTAGGTTTAAGATCACCCAAACCCAAAAACAAATTGCAAAAAAAAATGGAATCATCACCTTGATCTTGCATCATTATGTTTGTTGCTCTCCTCAAAATGTTGATTTTATTAGGCTTCACACTATAAACAAATAGAAAACTATCCCAAGTAGCACACGTCCAGTTATTCCCAGTATTATGGGAAATTTTCTAGAGGATTTCTTTGTAGAATAAATAGGTATGCTTATTGATTGAAACTAGGGCACTCATATTACCTAGCAACATTTGTGCAATGAAATTTTGTATATTTAAGCCAACTTCAAAGAAGATGATAAGATTTTTCTACGAATAGTATTTTATAATGTTTATTAGCACTTGCACCTATATGAGGTTCAGGGGATATTCTGATAGGAGATGAAAGGTAAATTTTAAATATATTTTAACATTACGTAATTAGTTATATAACAATATAAGTCTATACAGTTGTCTATACATGTTTTGACAACAAATATGAATTTATATTTGTATAAATAATCGTTGTATCATATAATCAATCATATTCTTTTGTTGAATTTCTTCATTTTTTTTGAAATAATTAAATTCCATTTTCCATTATATGAATAATATGATAGAATTAATTGTGGCTACATTTGCATCCCCTAGAATTGAAATTAATATTAGTATCCATTTTGCATTGATTAAAGTTACATAAGAGTGTTGTTTTTATGTCCTCTTTTAAAGTCTTGTCATTCCAATACATTGGAACAAAATGTTCTTAGATGAAAAAAACCTGCAAGATATTCCAAAATAAGTAGTGCTAACAATTTATATCATGGCGAATTCCTTGGCTAAGCCCATCAAGGGTAAATATTTTTCTTAGAAGAAGAAAGCTAAGGTGGTGGATCATTCCTTATTGAACTTTGGTACTTATGATGGAGGTGATGAGGAGTGGAAAATGGATTCAAATGCCAAGTATGAGTCGGTGGATGTTCTTCCCTCCTCTCTCTCAGATTCCAAGTAGCACAAGAAGAGGAAGGGGAGCTCTAAGAAGACACCCCCAAAGAAGAGATCTAAGAAATATTGCTCATGGATGGATGGCTCTCAAACTGGGGAGGATGAAGAAGACTAGAACTTGAAGTTTCAAGAAGGGAAAGGTACCAGGTGTGATTTGAGCAAAGACAAATTGAGGGTTGATGAGGAAAAAATGAGATATGTTGTACGATCAAATAACTACTCTAGTTTTAGACAGATATACGGTCTCACACAGTGTTGGGGAGATATTTGGATCCAGGATTGAAAAACATGCTTATCTACTGCAAGGCAATGTTTAGAGGAAATCGAGGCTGGCTGTGAAACAACTCAGGATATGTTATAACGCTTTCTTCCTCTTATACGATATAGACTATTTTTTCAACTTTAGTGCAAGATCGTAACATTCTACTGAAATTCATCTGCCCATATCAAACAGTAAACACAATTTGTTTTTTAATCATTCATTTTTCCTAATTATTTTCTTAGTAGAAATCTTAAGCAAAATTTCAATGGACAAATGTTGATAAGAAATATGAGTTCCCTAGTTTCTTAAAAGAGGGGTAAAATTTTATTAAAACAAGAAGTATAGCTCAAGGCTTTACACAGCCTTATCGAAGTCAACTAAATTGTCCAGCTCATGAGACAAATGTAGGGGTAATTGACCCTTATCCACAATGTTCCAATTTTGCATATGATCAGAGGCCCACTTTGCCAAACAATACACCACAACATTCCATTGTCGAGGCATATGATTTAAAATAACCAACTCCAAAGAAGCACAAATACTAAGAATCTGCTTAACAACTGAAGCTAAATGCTAGCTAACATTCTCTAAATCCTGCGCATTCAACAGATTCACCACCACTTGTGAATCATACTCACATATGATCCTTCTCCACCCAAGCTGACAGCCACACGTCACAACATATAAAATGGCAAGAGCTTCCATTAAGTTGTTATTATGAAAACCTTTGTAAACATAAAAGAGAAACTGAACAGTCCCAAAACTATCCTGCCGAACTCCAATGCCAACATGACCAGGGTTCCCCCAAGAAGACCCATCCGTATTGATTTTCAACACTCCTTGAGGAGGAGGAGACCATCTTCCCTCCCTATGTATCTTCTGACTAGGATGTCTACCACGCCTTCTTATGAATTGTCCTTGATGAGGAGGAAGATGAAGACGATATCACCAAACCACATCACGAGGATCGACATCTTCCGTCAGATTGCATTTTGTAGCAACAGTTTCTCCTAAAGAATGAAGAATTTTCCACCACAAACGATGGGCCACCATCATCGCATCCTAAAAAATCTTGCAATTCCTTTCTGGCCATATGTGCCAAATAATAAAGGAGGGGCCAAGAGGCCAAGCAACATGAAGGAAAGAAGAAGAAACATGAGCCTTGCCCCGCCGGTCAAAAAACTTAGGCAAAGATGAGGCATGCCAACAGGACATGTTCCACACACCCCACCAGAAGTGCCAAATCTTCCTAGCATAGGATCAGTGGAAGAAGAGATGGGAAACACTCCCCTCATAATTATGACACATCACACACATTGAGGGACACTAAAAACCACATTTGCACAAATTATCCCAAGTAAGGCACCTATTTTGAACCACCAACCACATGAAGAAGTTACACTTGGGCCATGAAGACGAGTGCCAAACTTGTTTCCACCATGGGACCTCAATATCTCCAAAAATCTGCCTACCAAGCTTCCCATAACCAGTAGATACAAAGTACTTTCCAGACAAATCACTGCCTGCCCAAGCCAAAATATCCTACCCCCCAAGGCATTACATTCACGAGAAACAAGAATCTAAGCCAGCTCACAGCTTTCCAATTCAGACCTGCCTGGTGGCGAATTAGAAGAGTGCTTCCATCAAAAAGTAATTGCCGGTCCACAATGCTGAGCAACCTTATAATGTGCAACTGTGTCCCAACCAGCAGCAGTACAAATATCACACAAATACTGGAGGTGAGGGTAAGTAGAAAGGATAGGAGGGTGCCCATCCCAAGAATCCAACCAGAAAGAGCCTGAGACCCTGAATGATAGATCCATAAGAGCCCATTCTTAACCAGCTGAACCACCACTTTCAGACAATGCCAGATCATAGAACCCCTTCCCTGCAAAGGAAAGCGAGGAACATCAAAAGAATTGGCGCCTTTAAGATACTTATGATTGAGAATACGGGCCCAAAGCTGATGTTGACTGATACACCAGCGCCAATACAATTTACTAGCAAGAGCTTACCCATTCAAAATAGCAGAGCATAATCCAAGACCACCCTCCTTCTTCGGCCTACACACAGTTTCACACTTAACAATGCTCCACTTAGCAGACAACAGGTTACCACTCCAAAGAAACTGTCAAGAGAGAGCATCAAATTCCTTAAGGACATACATAGGAGCAACATGAACAAAGCACCTATAAATAGGAAAATCCTGTTCAATTGACTTAAGAAGGGTCACCCGTGTAGCAGTAGATAGCCATCGATGAGTCCAATGAGTGACCTTCCCCCTTAACTTATCAAGCAACTTCTGCCATGAGGACCTAGGTTGTCTACCCACCGCAAGAGGAATGCCCAGGTAGACAAAAGGAAGAGACCCAATCTGAAACTTTAAAATAGTCGCAATCCGCCTTTGAATAGCCTTGGGAGTATTAAAAAAGAAAATAGAAGGCTTCTACTCATTGACTTTCGGTCCCGAAGTAGCCAGGTAAGTATCCAAAGCCTACCAAAAAGATTCAACTTCCCGAATACGAGCTAACCCCATAAGAGACGTATCATCCACAAACTGGAGATGCGAAAGCATTGGTAAACCATTTCCCCACTGCCACCCATGAATCAAGCCTTGAGAAACTTGAAGCTTAAGAAACCAGCCCAACCCCTCAGCCATAATAATAAACAAATATGGATAAAGTGGGTCCCCTTGGCGAAGGCCCTTGGTGGCGCTAAAAAGCTCTGAAGGTTCACCATTGACAATTTAACTGAAAAAGAAGTAACACAACTCATAACCCAACTCACCCAATCAGGACAAAAACCAAAGGCCAAAAGAATCTTCTGAAGAAAATGCCACTTCACTTTGTCATAAGCCTTAGCCATGTCCAACTTAATGAACATAGATTTCTCGTTTGAAGTCGCCATAGAATGAATGACTTCCGAGGCCACCACTACTCCATCGAGAATTTGATAGCCAACCATAAAACCCCCTTGTTCCTCAGAAATGACAAGAGGAAGACACGGTTTGAGTATCTCTACAATCACTTTAGTAATAATCTTGTACGCCACATTACAGAGAGCAATAATGCCTTCCTTTTTAGGAATGAGAACCAGAAAAGTAGCATTCAAGGCTCGAAGCATTTGTTTACTGTGGAGGGATTCCCAAACAACCTCCAACAAATCCAGATTAATAATATCCCAAAAATCTTAGAAAAATTCAATTGGAAACCCATCAGGACCAGGAGCTTTACCCTTGTTCATCCCAAACACAACTTTCTCCACTTCAGACAAAGAAATCAGCTAAATAAGAGAATTATTCATCTCATTGGAAATGAAAGAAGGAATGCAAGCAAGGACCATATTCTCATCATCCTCATCCAAAGGTGAATCTTTCATAAAAAGAGTAGAGTAAAACTATCGAGCCTCTATAGACAAAGCCTGCAAAGAAGAAATCGAAACACTCTCAAAATTAACAAGAGAAGAAATATAACTCTTATTGCGACGATCTTGCACCGACTGATGGAAGAAGGCAGTATTTCTATCTCCTTCTTGAAGCCACTCAACCCAAGCCTTTTGTTTCCAAAAGATTTCCTCCTGAAGCTCCCAATCCTCCACGTTTCTCACAGCGTGGGATTTAGCTTCCCCAAGAGCATCTGAAAATCCCAAGTCCCAAATTTGGCGAGTTATCACATCAAGGCGTGCTTGAGCTTCCTTTTTCTTAGCCCGAAAGTTACCGAAACACAACCTATTCCATCTCTTAAGATGATACTTAACATATTGCAGCTTCTTAACAAAAGAAAGCATAGTAGTACCATAAGTAGGGGCCCCATCCCTCCACCACTGGGCAACGAGATCATGCAAGGAAGAAACCTGAAGTCACATAAGCTAAAATTTAAAAGGAGGATTCTTTGGAATAATAAAAGAAGAGGCAAAAAACTTGATAGGCCAATGATCCAAACCCCTCCAGTCAAGAATTTTAGAGCCGGTGACAAAGCGGCCACCCACCCAAAAACTAGAGACAACAAATCTATCTAACTATTCAGAGATCGCATCCGGCCCACTTCGTCAATTATTCCAGGTGAAAATGCCATTAAAAGGTTTCACATCAACTAAAGTAAGATAATCCACATTTACCCGAAAGAACCTAGCCAACCACCCTCTTTTCTCTTCCAAACTCAAAACAGAATTAAAATCACCAGCTAAGACCCACGGTAGATATGGAGCACAAGATCAGACATACCTAATATGAGCCCAAAGTTGAGATTTACCACGAATATCAATCAGAGCATAAACATTAGAAACTAAAATAGTCTCATCAGATTCCAAAACAGAAGCAACCATGGAGATAGAAGAATGGCTAGAGATCTACCAAAGAGGAACAACTTTACGTGGATCCCAAAAAGAGCCAAATCGCCAGAGCTACCTTGAGAGCCAATACACTGACAATGACTAGAAAACCAAATACGAGGAGCATGCTAAAGCATGATGTCCACATAAAGCTTAGTCTCCTAAACACAAAATATGACAAGAAAATGAATAGCAACCGAATCATGAATAGCCTTTTGACGAGAGGTGCTATTCAACCCCCTTACATTCCAGCAAAGAATAATCATGGAGGAGGTTAGGAGAAGTGAGCATCTATGGGTTTGACAGACCCAGATTCCACCAACAGATCCCAGTAGATCGAATCTTCTCCATATCCTTCTTACGGCCAGCTTTAGAGGAATTATCAAAGTGACCTTTCTTAAGGGGGCGTTGCACACCCAGAGCCTGAGAGGACCCTCTTCCTTTACTTGAAGTCAAAACCTCCTAAGCCAAATCCGCTAAGACAATATCATCCTGTAGCCCTTTAGAATCACCAGAATTTCCAAACTCCCCCTACCCCTACACCTGAGGCTTATCCCTAACAACAACCGCCTGCTTCGACACTGTATCAAAATCCATAGCATTAGCCCTAGAAGAAACCTCTACAGGAATCCCCTCCTCCAAGACTAGATTATCCAAGACCTCAAAACAGTTGAAACCTGCCTCACTCTGCCTATCCTTAAAGGGTCTCTTTTGACCTCTCCCTTTAGCCCTTGACTTGACAAGAATAAAGGCATCCTTATCAGCCCCCCATCTGTCATAGAAGCTTTACCTCTATTTCCCTTCTCGAACTTAGGCCTCGAAGAAGGAGGAGAAGAGACCCTAGCTGATTTGTTAACCCAAGGACATTGGCACTGCAGGTGTCTATACTCATGACAAATCCGACATCGAAAAGGAAGAGACTCATAATCAAGCGGTTGAATCCAAGAAGCAGAGCCAAGGAAAATTTCCAGAGAATCTGGCAAAGGGTTATTTAGATCCATCTCAACACAAATACGAGCATACAAAAATACCTTTTTATCGAGGGTATGCTGAGCAACGACAATCGGCTTCCCGAGCAAAGCACCAACCCGAAGCAAAATATCCTCCCTCCAAAACTCTAGAGGAAGTCGTGGCAACCAAACCCAGATGGGAACACTTGAGGGCCGCGCTTCTATAGAATTAAATCCACCATGCCAGGGCTTCATGAACAAGCCAACATGATTGTAAAAATACGACCCTCCCTCAAAAACTCGATTCTGATCCGAGATGCGAAAAAAATCAACCATGAAATAACCATTTGCAACCACCAGAATTTGGAAATCTCCCTCAACCTGCCAAGTTTGGCGAATCTAGGACTCCAAAGCCGAGAGAGATATACGGATTCCAAGGAACTTGCAAATCAAAACATGTTTGCCCCAATAAGAAATATCTTCCGTCACCGATTCAAGGGAAATTACCAAGACCGGACGATCTTGGCTCCGCGGCAAACATCCATTCACTTTATGTAGTTTTGAGCTCTCAGCCATAAAAGAAGAATTTGACATCCGAGCATGCATTCCCCAAGCAAAAACCCTGAGACGGCAGTGCCCCAACAATGACCAAACTATTGGAAACCACCGCCATTCTACCACAGCCTCCCACAACTCACATGATCCTCACTAGCCGTGACCACAGCACCTCTGAACCAAAGTATTGCTTGAAGAAACGCACCAAAAGGAGCACAATGACACTGCCCGCGCCAAACTCCATGAAATATTCTTTCCCAGAAAAGTTAAAAGATCGCCTCTCAGACTGATAGAAGTTTTTTTCTTCTTTTTTTATGTGTTTAGGTTTGCATTCAGAAAGTTGCATCAAGTAAATCCTAACATGAAGGAAATGCATGCTATGGATGTTGAAACTAAATTCTTATCACAACGGTTTAACTTTCGAGAAAAAAAACCCAGAATTAAAAGACATGCATTGAGATTCATCTACCATGATATTTTTGACATGAACGCCTAGCTACAGAGAATTTCCTTTATTGTGATTGTGTACAAATTCATAACTGAAATATCAAAATATAAATTCCAAAGAACCTGGCTATATGTATTCTGGGAAATTGTGGCTGTTGAGTAGGCTCAGAACTTTTGTAGAGAACACCTCTCTCCAAGAATAGGCTCGGATTGTCTTCTACTTGCCTCCAAACACGTCCAGCAGCAACATCGGCTCCAATACCCCCAAGCTGAGTCGTTATACCTCCTTCTCAACACGTCTAGCCTTTGTGAGCTAAGATGTCCTTCATAATGGATTTCTTTTATGCCCAGGTTGCCACGTGATGTTGCTGTAGAGTTGAAGAGTGAATATCTAGACAACAGATAAAGTAGCAATGCGATGAGCTTCTCTGATCGGGGTATCTTCCAGTTCTATCTGTGGCTGATCATCTTGTTCACCATCACCTCCCACGCAAGCTTCTTGCTGTTCTGGTTCTTCCTCGTCAGACATGACTTCAATCAGATGTACTTTGCCTTTTCCAAGGCAGCGATGATCACGGTTCCATGGCTCCTTAGAGTAAAAACATAATTGTTTCCAGCGTAGCTCATTTCTAGACTCTTGGTCAGATTTTGGTGGGATGTTTTTCTGCTGATTTAAACCTTTTTTGTTTGGTTTCCAGGGGCTGAAATTCTTTTTTGGTGGCTAAAAGGGAGGTGTGACCTCCAAGTCAAGGGCTAACCCGATAGCATCATCTAATGTATTAGGCCTATGAGCCTTAACCAATCCTTTCAGTTTGTCACTTAAGCCTTCTACAAATAGCATCGTGACTCTCTTTTGTGACATATCAGGAACCATGACGGAAATTTTTTGGAATTCATTGATGTATGTTTCCACATGTCCTACCTGCTTCAGTTAGGCCAACTCCCTATAATAGACTTCTATATCTTTCCTGTCGAAGCGGGTAACCAGCCTATTAACAAACTCTTCATAAGAGTGTATCATGGCATGATCCTGAGATATCAAACCATGATGCCACCAGTCGTATGCCACTCCCTCAAGGTGCATGGTAGCAAACTGTATTGCCTTATCTTCTTCCATGGGTTTGAGTGCTAAAAATGTGTCTAACTTGTGAACCCATGACCTTGCTGTTATCTTACCAATTCCGTGAAATATTGGTATAGAAATCTTATTCATTGCATCCTTATATTCCACCGGTTGAGTGCCCTGTCTAACCTGATCCCTAGGTCTCCTAGCTTGCCTTTCCTCGCGGTATCTAACCTTGTCCTTCCGCTGATTCATGAATTGATTTAAGTTCATTAACTGTCTTACGTCTGTTGGAAGGTTCATGTATTCAGCATGGGCTACCATAACATCATCTGTAATGTGTGTTTCTACTTCCTCTTCCTCTGGAATTGCTTCTCTTTCAAACCGGTGGGGTAGGAATGTGGGACATAATGGTCGATTAGACCTTGTATCAGTTGTCCTTACCACATTAGAAGCTGCCCTATCCTGATTTCCTCGACCTGCATCACTTCTGCTAGGTGCACTACTTGATCTTCTTGATCTAGAACGATATGTTCTCAATTGACCCATGGCTGTGATCATGCGGTTTTGGAATTGTTGCAACATTTGCTGCTGCTGCTGGGCAAATGTGGTCAGGAAATTATCAAGCTGTGCATTCAGATTTCTTGGTGGGCTTTCACCTCTTCTTTCACCCATCTCAGCTTCAGCTGTGTAACTATCCACTCCTCCTTCCTAATGCCCGGACTTACTTCGGGTGAAATACCTATGTGACATGCAAATATAAAATCCCGACAGGCTGGCAGGTATCTAGGCTCTGATACCATTGAAATATTCTTTCCCGGAAAAAGTTAAAAGATCACCTCTCAGACTGATAGAAGTTTTTTTTTTTTATGTGTTTAGGTTTGCATTCAGAAAGTTGCATCAAGTAAACCCTAACATGAAGGAAATGCATGCTATGGATGCCGAAACTAAATTCGTATCACAACGGTTTAACTTTCCTAAAAAAAACCCAGAATTAAAAGACATGCATTGAGATTCATCTACCATGAGATTTCTGACATGAACGCCTAGCTACAGAGAATTTCCTTTATTGTGATTGTGTACAAATTCAGAATTGAAATATCAGAATATAAATTCCAAAGAACCTGGCTATATGTATTCTAGGAAATTGTGGCTGTTGAACAGCGCTCAAAATTTCTGTAGAGGACACGTCTCTCCAAGAATAGGCTCGGATTGTCTTCTACTCGCCTCCAAACACGTCCAACACCAACACCGGCTCCAATACCCCCAGGCTGAGTCGTTACACCTCCTCAACGCGTCTGGCCTTTGTGAGCTGAGACGTCCTTCATAATGGCTTTCTTTTATGCCCAGGTTGCCACGTGATGTTGCTGTAGAGTTGAAGAGTGAATATCTAGACACACCTAGGGCAGGGTTGATACGTCCTTTGAAGAGCAACTTCAGATTTGTTCCTTTCACCACTGAATACCTCCACGGGAAGTTAAACGTCTTATACCACGAAGCCATTGCTATGGGGTTTTCGTCCCAAGCAATCACAGGGGTTTCGTCCTGCAATTCTTATCACCTTGCTCGATGAAGAAAATAAAATCAATAACTGTTCTGCATATCTTCCTCCTCCAATTCGTGCCTTCTTAATACTTCTGAGTTTCCAAACTTGGCTACAAAAATCCACCTGTTTCCTTCTGGAGAGCTCGATCAATAAAGAAAAATCAATAGCTCGACTTTATCCCTTTATCGCCCTTATTTGAGTAATCGAGACTTGGTAATCAATAATCCTTTTGATTTCTTTATTTTATTTTCCACCATGGTAAATGCCTAAGGAGAGAGGAAGTCGTCACTAAAAAGGTCCACTTAATCGATTAGAAAATTAATTAAATAAATAATTAAATATTAGCATCCACTTAGCCTTCATTTAATTATTTATAATATTCCCTTACTTTAGTTTATTTCTAATCCCAGGAATAGAAGATTAGAAAAATATCTCCAAAAGTGACGCTAAGTAAAGGGGGACACTCCAACACAAAACCCATGCCAAACACCAACTCAAACCCTAGCGAGGGCAAGTAGAATACAATGCACCTAATCAGATAAAAGAACCCCCTTCTCTCCCCTCGCTTGATAACCAATTCAAAACACCCCCACATAGAGCAGAAGCCCAACGGGCTAGGGCACGGGTGCCCTAGCTCGCCCAACTCTGTTGACAAATGCCATTGTTTCCTCTATATCAATTTTCTGCTTCACGAGTGCCCTAGTTTCAATCAATAAGCATACTTATTTATTCTATAGAGAAATCCTCCAAAAAATTTCCCATAATATTGAGAGTAACTAGAGGTGTGCTACTTGGGATAGTTGTTTGTTTATTTACATTGTGAAGCCTAAGAAAATCATCCGTTTGGAGGAGAGCAACAATCATAATCATGCAGGATGAAGGTGATGATTCCATTTTTTTTTTCCCGTTGGTTTGTGGGTTTGGGTGATCTTAAATCTACTATCATAGTGTGCACTTGTAGCTGACATCGACTGATATTTATATCTTTCATATAGATGAAAAAACATGCCTATTTCAAAAGCAACAAATTCTATTCATGTTAAAAAAATTGGCTGAAGCAATTGGGGATTTTCATGCTAATAACAATCTTGGAGAGGGAGGCTTTGGTCAAGACTCTTATTTGGCAAATACTCATACACAAGCAACTTTTACATTATCATGAAAATCCTTAGTTGCTTCAGCAAATGTTAATAATGTGAATACATTTTGCTGCTTTTGAAATAGGCTCGTTTCTTCATCTATATGAAAGATATAAATATGGGTCAATGTCAGATACATGTGCACACGGTGATATTAGATTTAAGATCACCCAAACCCAAAAACAAATAACAAAAACAAATGGAATCATCACCTTGATCCTGCGTCATTATGGTTGTTGCTCTGCTCAAAATGTTGTTTATTAGGCCTCACACTGTAACCAAATAGACAACTATCCCAAGTAGCACACCTCTAGTTATTCCCAGTATTATGGGAAATTTTCTAGAGGATTTCTCTTCAAAATAAATAAGTATGCTTATTGATTGAAACTAAGTCACTCATATTTCTTAGCAACATTTGTCCAATGAAATTTTGTCAAAGATTTCTACTAAGAAAAGAATAAGGAAAAATGAATAATTAAAAAACAAGTTGTGTTTACTGTTTAATATAGGAAAATGGATTTCAGTACGAGGTTGCGATCTTGAGCTAGAGTTGAAAATTCTTATTGCGTGTTTACCAAGCTTATTGAACAAGTTGTGATCAAATCCATTTTATATATATCCATTATTGCTATGACCCTTGATACCAACTTTCCTTTAAGCATTATGGTAAAAAATTTAATTCCCTTTCTATGTTTTCTCATTTTTCTTACACAATTATGAAGACATGGAGGAAGGTTGTTGGGGGAATGTTACTTAGTTTTGCAACCTATTAATCATGTTTGTTAAAAAGTTTTCAATCATTTTTATTTATCCATTATATCCATATCTTCCAATCATGGTTGTCCATGGGATCACATTTCTTTGTCATTTTATCAAAACAATTTTTGTGCTTCACTACATTGCTTATTTGGCATGTGTGTCTACTAGAGTAGTTGCAACTATAACATTTGACAAAATTTTTTATCATTTATTTTTTGATGGATGTGCAAGAACCTAGTTCCAAAACCTCCAATACCATTGGCTATGGAGATGATGACTTTTATTTTTAGTTATTATGTCAATAGATTCATAGTTAGTATGTGATATGTGACACTTTTATGTGAGACTAAACCTTTAAAATTTATATTAGCCTATTCTAGGAATTTTTGTGAGTCCAAATGATGGACTATATTTAAGCCAACTTAAAAGAAGATGATAAGATTTATCTAAGAATAGTATTTGGTATAATGTCTATTAGCACTTGCACCTATATGAGGTTCAGGGGACTACACCATAGAAAATTGGACCGTCTTGAGAAAAGAGACAATTTCACATTTAATTGGACTCACTTTTAAGTCTCCTTACATCATTTATCCTTCAAAACAACATTTATAGGCTCCTAATACCCATTATTTTTTATCTAGAGGCCCATTTTACCTAAGAAATCATTTAAAACCTGACAAATAACATTCAATTCTTTCTTATCTCGAAAACCCATCTTCAAGAATCAAAAGTGGGACCCATTCGCCACCTTGGGTGGATGATTCCCCTCCGGTGGGACTGATTCTCCAAGGGTGGCGAATGAGTCCCTTTTGACGGAAATTTCAATTTTGAGTTGGAATTCAATTAATTCAACCCTTTTGAGGGAAATTTCAATTTTGAGCAGGAATTCAATTAATTCAACTTAATTTTTTTGAAGAATGTCGGCCTCTTAGGTCTAAATAACAAGAAAATTAGGTGTTGTTGCTTATAAATACTCATTTTTAATCATTTTACACATCTTTTAGTCATTTTACAAAAGCAATTTCAAAAGTCAAGTCTTCTATAACAATTTCGATTAGCAAAGATTGAAGTTTTAGGGCAGCAAACTAAAGTTTTTGCAGGTCTTGAAGCTCATCTCTTAGATCAAAGTTCAACATTGCAAAGTGTTGATGATGGATGCCTATAGTGAATTATGGAGAATTCTAAGTTGAGGAGATGCAACTAGCCATCAAATCACACCTAAAGACTTGTTTTCAAAGGGATTCCATCTTCCATTGCATCTCTATCTTCAGATTAAGGCTTATATTTCATTTATATTCCTTTGCATGTCATTTTATCTTCATTCTTGATGTGTTGTTAGATTTCTAGGGTTGAGATCTTGCATCACACAAATATCATTTGAATCTCTCATTCTTGCACAATAGAATAGGGTTTTTGACATATCTCAAATTTTCCTAGTCTTTAACACATATAAGGTTAGGGTTTTCTGCATATTTTTATTCATTTAAGGTTTAAATACCCAACTAGGGGTTTGACTAAGGAAAACCCCCCATTAGAAAAACAATTTTAAACTGTTTTGCAGGAATTTTCTGAGTTCTCGACTCAGGTTTCCGTTAGAAACTACTGTACAAGTGTCAAGGTGCAAATCAGAGATTTGAAATCACAGAAATTTGAAAGTGGATTGATTCGCCATGCATGGTGAATGAGTCCCTCCTAAGCTGCTAGTTTGAGTTAGATGCAGATCCAAACACCCAGTTTGCAGAAAACAACTTTTGTGTAGAAAAACCCTGACCTGGGACTGATTCACCATCAGTGGCGAATGAGTCCTAGTTAGTCCAAAATCAGGGCTTGTCAAATTTCTAGATTGCTTTGTAGTCTCCTTCAGCTTCTCAGGTGCACACATTTTGAGATCTGATTTCCTATTAGTTCATTTTGCATTTCCATTCATTGTTTTAGGCTTGTTTGCAAACATGACTGTGTTTTCTAGCATTGCATAAAGCTTGAGTTTTGTATTTATAATCATTGAAAAAGTTCATTTAGTTGCACTTAGATCATCTCATTTACTATAAATAACATCATACTTTGCATTATTTGTGTGAACTAGTTAGATTCCTTCGAGTAGGGTTTATCTCTCTCCTTTTAGGTGGAACATCCTAAGAGTCCAAGAGTAGTCTATAAACCCTACCCAGAAATCTACGGTTCATTTTGGTGAACCTGTATATTGAGCACTTCACATTTCTGATTAACATGTTGCATTTTGCATCCTAGACTTCATTTGCATCAACATTCAATTAGGGTATTGTTTTGTTTTTGCATCTTAGGGTTTCTTCAAATTGCATTAGTGAAAGATTCATTTAGATTTCATTTTTGCATCACATATCATTGGAAACACCAAAAAAATCTGCATTACATCTTATATCTCAATTGTATTAGCTTTTAGCATTTGTTTTGGTATTCTAGGGTTTAATAAAATTGCATTAGTAAAATTCTCATTTAGAGGTCTTTATTGCACTTCATTCATTTAAAACATTTCAAAATTTTACATTTTATGTATATATCTGCATTGTATAGACTTAAATACATAGAAAAATACCAAAAAAATCAGAAAAAAAAAGACACTAAAAATATCTTCCCCGGGACTCATTTGCCAGCTTGGGTGAATCAGTCCCAATGCATTTTTTTTGCTTCAGTATTTTAAGAATTTAGTTTCCTGATTTGCACTTTTATGTAGGTTATAGTTATTTTCTGTTGCTGTTCAGTTCCTTTTTGTATACTTTGTGTAAGCATCATTTTCCTTCATGGCATTTATGGATAGTATTAGATTTCTACAATGTCCATTTTTAGTGCTATTTCGTAGTCCTTTTAGATCATATTACATTGAGAAGACATTAGCAAATATAAACAATCAACAACAATACCATACCACAACCTTTCAAACAAACGATCCAATTTAGAAACAGTATCTCATCCAAGCCACTTAGTAGTGATGATGTCGATAAGTTATACAAAGCCCTTAAGGGCATCCTCTCACTCACTTCATCCTGTAATGCTTTTCATGAGAAACCCAAACCAATTAATGATACCTTACCCCTCAAACCTTTTAGTCGTGATGACTTTGATATGTTAGATGAAGTCCTTCACGACTTCATCTCGCCTGTGTCATCCACTAAGGTTTGTTGTGATCAACCCTCAACAGTAAGCATTAAAGTCTCTAACGTTTTTCAAATAAGTGATGAAAACTTAAATCTTAAACCTTTTAGTAATAATGAATTTGATATGTTAGGTGAAGCCCTTCAGGAGTTTATCTCATCTAAGTCCTCTAATAAAGTTGATTGTCAACCATTTGAAACTAAGGATGTTAATGTGATTCAACCTCAACTCATTCTTTATCCACCCTCGCATAAGCTTCATCCTTCCAATAAACTTGAATACACCCTTTACCCACCTAAAACTAATATGTTGCAGCAATCTAGTAATGTTACTGTTGCTCATACATATAATACCTGAAACAACCCGCAACCGCAACAACCCACCCCAACCTCTTTACCTTTACCCAATCTGCCAAGTGCTCCTCGTTACCTCCCACATACAAAGGAGTATGATCTTGTTGAACAATTAAAAAATACTCCTGCCAAGATTTCCCTTTGGGATTTACTTCCGAATTCACCAAATTATCACACTATTCTTCAAATAGCCTTACAACAAATTGTTGTTTCTCTTGGTACAACTCTGAATGATGTGGCAGCTCTAATCCAAGGAATGAACCAAGTTAGTCTGGATATTACCTTTCATCAAAATGAGCTCCCTCCTTTAGAGTTGCGAAAACAAAATGAAGCCTTTATGATAATTGCTCAATTCAATCACATAGGTATCAAAAGAACTCTTATTGATAATGGTTCTACCCTCAATTTATGTAGTGTGAATCTGCTTGATAGATTGCATGTTGATAAGTCACAAATAGTACCTGATTATGTCTCCATTCCAGGATTTGACAACAGAACAAAACAACTGCTCAGTATTATCACTTTACCTATTACAGTTGGGGTAGGTACTTTACAAACTCCTATTCATGTTATGCCTTATGATCTTTGGTATAATCTTCTTTTAGGCAGACCATGGATTCATGAGATGAATGTAGTACCTTCCACCCTTCATCATATCATGAAATATGTCTATAACAATCGCATTTATCAAGTTGAAATAGATCCCGAGCCTGAAAGTTGCTTACACCTTGAAAAAGGAGCTACAAGTCCTCTGAAAACATTAATTCCAACATCCAACATAGATCCTCTTGAAGTTGAACACAACGATGAGGAATTGCCATCTAAGTTATTTGGTGATGATTGGGGATCTTTAGAATTCACACCTTCATTTATGGGTGAATACATACTCACACAAAAGAAAGATGAGAAACATGAACAACCAATCATTATATCTACCCTAAATTCTGAGCAGTCTTCTCAAACATGTATTTCTTCTACCTTGGAAGAAAATGCAAGATACACAATTTTTTTTGATGAGATAGATTATCAATCCCCGCTGACTCCGAGAGAAATGGAAAGACTTTATGGGAAAGGCTATGAATTTGTGAAACAATTAGGGTATACTGGCAAAGGATGTGAAAAACATGAACTAGGTATTCATGTTCCTATCGAACCTAATACGCAAGAGACAAAAACTGGCTTGGAATATTCTTTTTCTAAAACAACAAAAGCTAATCAACGACCATCTTTAAACATCAACGCTATTACATGTCAACCACAATATCAACTCACAATCAAACATCTTGAATTGCTTGATAGAAACTTACCACCATTATGGAAGTATGTTGATAGTGATAATACTCTGAAACAAGTGTTAGGAGTTTATGATAACGCATCCACCACTACCCTTATGCAACAAGTTAATCATGCTACAATCATTACCAAGAAAACCGATAGTGATACCACTGAAGAGTCTCATGAATATGAGGTTCCTAAATCCAATGCACTCCCTTTAGGAGATACAATTAATGTACCAATGGACATTGATGATAAATACAAAGTTATTAAGATTGGGAAGTGCCTTGAAAATGATGAACAAGAGGATGGTACGACTTTACTTCATTATTTTCCTGACATTTTTGCTTGGAAATATTTTGACATGCTAGGAATTGATCCGAGAATTATGACACACAACATTGTTCTTTCTGAATATACTAAACCCCTTCGTCAAAAGATAAGAAAAATGCATCCTAATATAGCCTTGCATGTTAAAGCAGAGCTGGAAAAGCTCCTTGATGTAGGCTTCATTAGACTTATTGATGATTCCCCTTGGATCTCAAACAATGTCGTAGTTGCTAAACCTGATAATCGTATTAGGATATGTACTGATTTTTTGTGACTTGAATAAAGCTTTTTTAAAAGACTATTTTCCACTTCTTAATATAGACATGATCGTAGATTCAACTATGGGACATGCTTTGTTGTCATTTGTGGATGGATTTTCTGGTTACAATCAAATCCTTATTAATCCTGGAGATCAATACAAAACTACTTTTACAACTATTTGGGGAACGTTTTGTTGGGTCGTCATGCCCTTTGGTGTAAAAAACGCTAGCACCACTTATCAACGAGCGATGACATTGATCTTCCATGATTACATCTGATGAGCCCAAAATATGCTCATAGTTTGGATATTATGATGAACTTTTAATGCCTTTACTTTTGTTATTTGTGGTTGTTTAAAACTCTTTTGAAACCTTTTATGGGGATATCCTGTAGCAAAACATTTGCATATTCCTGCAGCTTATTGTGTTGAATTGACTACATTTATTACCCCGTTGACTCCCTAAATGACTGGTATATCGCATACAGTTTTTGAATGATGAAATAGATTTAAATGTGTGATTAATGAACGATATTGTGTATGTGCCATACGCCTTTTCTTTCGCATCTGTTACCTTTTGTTTTGCAGGTTGTTGAAGAATGATCGAGTCAAGCGCATCCTTGAGTCCATTTCGCGACTCTCCGAACTTTGGTGGAAAGATTTTTTTTGACCAATCTGGAAAGAGTGGAGCGCTAGATTCTCTCTGGATCGGGTTGAACGCATAAATTCATTTATGAAGTTTGTTCCTTGATTCTGGGATACACTTTACTTCCACGTCTTTCTTTGATAGGGTTAGTTAGTTAGTTGCTCTCCTGATTTTAAATAAAGTACTCCTCCTGCGTGAGAGGGAGATGATAGTTAGAGTAAGATAGAAGCATAGTGATAGAAAGATAGCAGATATCATGTAAGAGTCAGTATGATAATGAAAAGCAGAATCTGTTTGACAAGAGACAGAGTTTGTTGTTAGTTTATATCAACAAAGCAATGTATACCATTCTGTTTTCATGAATAAAGTTTGATGAAGTTCTGAGTTCAGCACCTGCGTAATCAGTAGATGCTTGCTAAGGGGGCCCACTTAGTAAGTATCTGTAGCTAGTTAGTTAGCTGTTCTTTTCTGTTGATCTTCAGTTAGCTTTCATCTTTGAAGTTTTCATACAAACTCAGTCTTGTATTGCTCCTGCAGCATAGGGAATTCATCCGTGCTGCAGCATAAGGCCAGTTCATAGTTTGTGTTTTAGTCGTAGCTGTTATGGTTTCTGTTTTAATCAAATCATAGTTGAGTTAAAGAACTTTGCATTACCTTCCTGTAGCGTAGATAGAATTCCTTTCCAGTATTTATTCTTGCTAAGTTTTGACTGAAACTAGTTCTTAGTGCATATATTTTGCCGCGCCATTTAAAGTATACGTCCCCTGGTTTGACAAGTAAATGAACGTCCATAGAGAGATATTAGTCACCTGTTGGAATGTCCAATTCCCAGGAAAGGTTTTACTGTGATTTTCATATCCTTTTGTGGGCGCGACCAACATCCACAAAATTTATGAAGATTATGTTGATGACATTCTCGCTAAATCATTAACAAGACAAGACAATATACCTGTTCTTCAAAAAATATTCGAACGAATACATAAGTATAATATGCGTTTAAATCTAGAAAAGTGTCTTTGGAGTAGATAGTGGTAAAATTTTGGGGTTTGTCATATCTCATGGAGGCATTGAGGTGGACACAAAGAAAATTGATGCAATTATTTTAACATGCCACCTCCTAAGAACATCTCTCAATTACGAACGTTACAAGGTCGAATGTAACGCCCCGTCGCACAAACCCCAAAGGACAACTAAAAATGCAACAATTTTTTTTTTAAAACATTAAAAATAAACACTAAGTTTACTAATGCAACTAACATAGCTATTGATTACAAGTTAAACACCTAAGTCCCTTGGGGTACACGAGGTGGCATTATGTAATCTATCCAATAACAAAGTTGATAAAAGTAATTACCAATTCAACTAACGTAACCCAATCATTCACATATCTTCATTTAAACATTTATTAGAGATAAGCAATGAGACAAGAATTAACCATATAGAAAACCATACATGTATTCATAAAAAATTGTACTTGGAAATATAAAGAACATATATTCTCAAATATAACACAACCTTAACAATATAAACAATTATGATTCAAGAATGAATTACATAATGTGATTATACATTACATCAATCTACAAGTACAACTCATTGAACAATTACTCAAGGTTACATCATAAGTCTACCCATTCACATGGGAAGGTAACAAATCAATTTACACAGTATAATAGAAGTACTAGTATACATCTGGAAACATATAAACTTTGGATCAAGCTATCTCTACAAAACTCTGCATTGAAAGATACAATTGAAAAAATAGGGAACCCAACGGGGTGCGTAGCACGTTCCACCCGACCAGCTCCGTGCTAGGAGTAAATAAGAAAGGGTCCCCGACCAAGAACATCCAATCAAATACACAAGACTAAACTCTAAGCATGGAAAGCTAAAACACACAAAAAGGGAAACATAACATCAAAAGACCACTTCCAAAACATAACAACAATAAATCACCAAAACATATCAATAGACCACTTTCAGAACATAACAACAATAAATCACTAAAACATATCAATAGACCACTTCCAAAACAGAACAACAATAAATCACCAAAACATATCAATAGACTACTTCCAGAGGTTAGCAATAAAAACAACTCAAGGGAAAGCTAGAGGAGAGTGTCATCGCATAGTCCTGCATGGGTTATCTTGACTGCCTATCTCTAGGCACTGACCCCAATCTATGGTTATCCTGATAGCCTTTCTAGGCGTCGGCCGCATAGGGTGACTTGTGCGGAACCGTTAACCTCTCGTGGAGAAGAGACAATGATCTTGCCAACCACGGCCTCCTCGGCCCACCTTTAGTCTGCGTAAGCACTAACAAGTGGTCGAGGCATCCACAATTATCTTGTTAATGTTTAACTACCCACCCCTTAATTAATTAATTAGGTTATCACTTATTACTCAAAATCTAACGCGGGTTATTCTGATAGCCCCTTTGTGCGCCGACGCCCACGTAGAGACACTCTCCCTAGAACCCAAAACATAACAACAAATTCCAAGGGGTTGTACCCACAAGTACTCTAAAACACAAAATAGAACAACCATGAGGCAAAACAATCTCGCCAAAAGTCATATGAATCAACTCCCGTAAAAACGGGTACAACCCAAGTGTAAACTTAAAATCATAACTATAGTCAAAATCAACACAAGGATCAAATAAAAAGGTCACATAATAAATCACCATTTTCCCATGCCTCTGGAAGTTTAAACAATAACCTTAAACTCTTATAGAAAGGTCGACTAACTTAAGGGTCCCCACATGCTTATAACCCAACTCATGGAAACCAATAAAGAACTCAAAGAAAATCAATGAATTAAATAATTATTCGACATCAAGATTTTATTTAAGAATGCAAATTTACTATACTTAACAATCACATTTTAAAATAACTCAATGCATGAAATCCACCATGGAAGTTAAACTATCAGTTAACTCAAACTATTTTATTTATTAAAATCACTCGATTTGATTTGATAAAATATTTTCTTTCAATTTGTCCAATAACATCATGAAATCATTGCAATTAACCTTCATTATATTTTATATCTTTGCAACCAGTACATACTCATGTATACATATACATATATATATATACACACACACACATATATATATGCATATCACTAAGTATACACACACACACACACACATATATATAATTTGTTTCCCCACAAATCACAACATATTATATATTTATATATATATACATACATACATACACACACACACACACACACACACACACACATATAATAATTATATATTAATACAAAGCAAAATATATAAATATTATAAAAACGAATTAAAATTTATGTTTGATAATTTTTAAAAAAAATTCTATACAAACAAAAGGCTGTAACCTGGGAGGCTGCGAACCTCCCCATAGGGGAGGCTGCGTCCCCCAAGGCTGTGTACAACAGTCCAAAGGACTGCTGTGTGTAGCTTTATAAGCTGCACATAGGGGTTACGGCAGTGGCCGACCCCCTCCCCAATCATTTTATTTTATTTTTTTTCTTATATTTTTAAAAGAATTTTTCCATACAAAACAACATTTACGGCCCCTAAAAAAAATGAACAGTATAGTATTTTCTAGGCAAGATATATATATATATATATATATATATTTTCCAAAGAACTTTTTATATATATATATATATATTTCATATTTAAAACAATTAATATAAATGCATCATCTGGGCATTTTAGCAAGATTTTCCAATATAAAATAAATTATTTACACAGAAGTCTTCTACATAAATAGTAAAGAGAATTTCCACAGGGCTTTTCAATTTCACAATTTTGACAAAGGATTCCTTTCGCAAACTACAAAGGTTTTCTATTGTTTAACAATAATTTTTTTTTCTATGAGGCTCTCTGATTTTACTGTAAATTTTTTTACAGAGGCAACAAAATATTCACGACAAAACTTCAACAACCGGCAACAAAATTTTTCTACAGAAGAATTTTTAATAAACTTTTCTACATAGAAAGCTTTCAACAAACATTTCTACAAAGGGTTTTAACTAATTCACGACAATTTCCTCTTATACAGACAATTTTAGACAATCTTTTCAAAACAAGAAAACAAATTAAATAAATAGTAAAGAAACCTATTTTCCGGAAGCTTGAAGGAACGAGGGTTGGAGCAAAGCTTCACCTTCAGATTTCAACTTCCAAAACCTTTCCAGAAACTTCACCTCTAGCAAGATGCAAAATATGAGTCTAAAAATATATGTTGAAAACTTCCTCCAATTTTTAACCAGAAACCTCCAAAACCCCAAAAACTATTCTACAACCAATTTCTTTCCGTGAAGAAACTTCCTGCCATTCACAACATGCCAGTATTCTCTCCAGGAATATTTAGTACTAGAATTTTTATTAAATTCCCACTCATTCTTGTAAATACTCTAATTATAATATAACTAATTTTTATTTATTCTTCTTTTAATAATAATAAAGCATTATAAGCTATTTAATTAATTTAAAATTTCAAGAATTAATACCACTTACCTTATGCAAATTAAAAATTCTAATTCACATTAAAGCATCTAATATTTTATTTAAACTATCCACTTAATCAAGAAAATTTAATTAATTAACTTTAACTACAATTTCCTACAAATAACTATATCAACAAAATAACATTAATTAATCACACATAAAATAAAGATTAATTAAATAACAAACATTTACATACTAAAATAAATAGTCAACACTAACCCAAACTTAAACAAAAATGAGGTTGAGACAAAGAAACCATTGGACTCACAACAAGGTGACGAACTTGGGATGGGGACACTTCCTTATCAACTCCCTTTTCAACATCATACCCGTTGGGTTTATGGAACACGCTCAAACCTGACAAGCAGGTGGAGTTGGTGTCCAGTACCTGCATCCTGCATAGAAACAAACGTCAAGTAGCATGTAAATCTCCATTGCAGACACACTATGAAAGGTAATCACGAGGTAGCAAGGCACTCGCGAGCAAGTGATGCCACTCCGTCCTTTCACCAAGACACTAGCAAACACATCAGAAACCATAGCAACATAAAATCACAACATCACCATATATATTATTAAAGAAAACCATAACATAACCATATAACATAATCACCACGGAATGTATCATCAAGCATCATAAGTAATGTCAAATGCAACAAACCAACCAAACTATGAATCCACACACAATCAAAACCGGTGAACTGATCACCATCACAAACCAAGTACAAAATCAACACAAAAGAGTATCAACAACACGAGGGGTATCCCACCTCCTAAAAACATCTCTCAATTACGAATGTTACAAGGTCGAATCCAAGCTATCTGTCATTTTGTAGAATCTTTAGCTGATCTCACATTACCTTTCACGCATATTTTTAAAAAGGGTATACCTTTTGATTGGGATGAGGATTGTAAACAGAATTTTGAGAGTTTAAAAGAATATCTGGCCACTCCACCTATTTTACAACCTATTGTGCCAAACAAACTGTTTATCCTGTACATATTCGCTTCAGCCCATGCTCTCGCAACATTGTTAGCTCAATAAGATGATCATGGAAAAGAATATCTTGTTTATTACATTGGTCAAACATTAATTGATTTTGAAACTCGATACTCACCAATTGAGAAACAATGCTTATCTCTTGTATTCGCTACTAGTAAATTACGACATTATTTACTAAATGCTAAAATACAAGTCATGACAAAATTTGATCCTCTTAAACATCTTTTTAATAAAACTGACCTCTCTGGACGATTAGCTAAGAGGGTAATGTTGTTAACCGATCTACTTAACCGATCACTTAGTAGAGGCTCCTTCTCCTCTGTCCTTACCTAATCATGACTCCTTTCCTGATGGTCATGTCTTATCCGCTGATATTAAAACATGGGAATTGTATTTCGATGGCTCTAAGTGTTGAACAGGTTCTGGTGCTGGAGTGGTATTGATTCCACCCGACAGACAACCTCTTCCCTTGTCTAATCGATTAAATTTCTTATGCACAAATAACACAGCCGAGTATGAGGCATTAATCGCAAGTTTGCGAGCTGCTTTGACAATGGATGCTCAACATATCAAGATCTTTGGTGATTCGCAGTTAGTCATCAAACAAATTATTGGGATATATGAAACTAAACATGACAAGTTATCAAAATACAAGGATCTTACAATAGAACTGTTAGAGAAATTTGAATCATTCACCATTGATAACATCCCACAAAAAGAAAATATACATGCAGATACAATGGCGAGTGCAGCCTCCTTAATATCCCCACACGATCCTTCCAAAAACTTCACCTTTGTTATCCATCCCATCATAAAACCCTCGATTGATACTCTGTTAGAGGATATTTTACCAATAACTCAAGTTGACTCGTGTGAATGGTATAATACAATATACAATTATTTAAAAGATGGTACCGTTCCCGAGCCTACAACAATAAACACTCGAAAGTGTTTACATAAACTAGCAGTTAAATATGTGATTGTCGCTAATGTGTTATATAGATGATCTTTTAATGGTCTCTTACTATGGTGTCTCAAAGATTCTAAAATCCCTATAGCTCTTGAACAGGCTCACAATGGTGCCTGTGGAGGTCATTTCGGAGGACGAACACTAGTGCAAAAACTTCTCCATATGGGTTATTATTGGAGACATATGGAGAAAGACTACTTCAATTATGTTAAACGATGTCGTGAATGTCAAGAACGTAAAAATTTGATCCATGCTCCTGCTTTTGAGTTTCGTGCCCAAGTTCCCATTTGGCCGTTTTCAGTATGGGGATTGTAACTTATTGGAAAAATTTCACCTCCCTCTTCTGTTGGACATGTTTATCATAACCGCAATAGACTATTTCACAAAATGGGTCGAAGCTATTCCTCTTAGTTCTACAACTGCTGAAGTAATTTGTTGTTTCATTTTGGAACACAAAATTTCTTGCTTTGGGCTTCCTTCCACCATTGTTTCAGACAATGGAACTCCATTTAAGAATAATGAAGTTAAGAAATTTCTCAAAATTTTCAACATACAACATCGCTTTCCTACGCCATATTATCCGCAATCTAATGAACAAGTTGTAAACACTAATAGGATTCTAGAGCAAATCCTCAAGAAAACTATCAATAAGCAACATAAAGACTGGCATACACAATTATATTATGCACTTTGGGCATATCAAATGAGTGTTAGATCCTCGATAGGAACCACACCCTATAACCTTGTTTACGACACTGATGCAATCATGCCCTTGGAGTTAGAAATTCCTACATTGCGAATTGCTCTCCAAGAACTTATTGATGATGTCGCTTATAAAGACCAAAGACTGCACCAACTTGAGATGCTCGATGAAACATGCATTAACGCTCTTGAAAAATTACAAGGACGACACAACACAAAAGTCATCCCACGAACGTTTTCTAAGGGTGATTTTGTTCTTATTGAAAACCAACGTAACACCAGTGCCGACAATGAAGAAAAAGATAAATTCAGCCCTAATTGGTTAGGGTTTTACATAGTTAATACCAATTATGGGTCTGGTGCTTATGTCTTAACGTAGCTTGATGGAACACCCCTTAAGGAACCTATTAATGCCGCACATTTGTGTCAGTATTACCTCTAACATCTTTGAATAGTATGATTGTTAAAGCAGTGTAGTTTAAACTTATTTGATGTCATTCTAAATAATTTTCACATTGTTTGTTCTTGACACCTCATCTTGTGTTTGTCTTGAACGCTAGAGTAATTATTTATGGATATTTTATAATTACTTTAGGATTCATACTATTCACCCTTGTGTCATGTTAAGTTAGATCCTTATATGAGTAATAGGTGTATTTAATTTGACATTCTTTAATCAACAATGTTGTATCTACAATAAAATTGAAATATGTTTTAGACTGGATCACTTTAATCATGTTAAATCATGTAGAGATTCATTAAATACTTTTACCATAAAGTTATTTAATTAGTCACATTGCATTAACGTTCAAACACATTACGATCGATAATTCAAACACCAAATACACATGTATATATATATATATATCAAAATGTTTTATACATCTCAATATCCCATACAAAATCACCAAGGTCTGTGAGATCTAGACCCCTCGGGCTCTGGCGCTTGAGATTCGATCACTGGATGTCGTAAGATGGTCATGTGTGATTGTGACCGAGAACTGCCGAGTCTAAGTGCATACTCCAGACCCTAAACTCGACCAACAGCCACAAGATGCTCCTTTGCCATCTGATCCCTCTCCACTTGTACCTGTGCTAGCTCTGCATGTAGTCTCTCAACCTCTGCTGAGGTCTGCACTGGTTGTCCTGCACTCTCAGCTTGACAAAATTGTCTCCTTACATTCTTGTACATTTCCCATAACCTCGCGAACAATATGAGTGAGTCTGGATCCTCATCTGGATCCATCTCCTTGTCGATGGATGTAGACACTATCTCTGCAGCAGCCTGACAATAGAACTCTCGCCAGTCCCTTGTTGCCCCTGCAAGATAGACAAGGTACTCAATCAATACACATCATCATATATAAAAGAAGCATAGATATACTAAGATACATGCATAAAATAAAAAAAATCATCACCTATGTCACCAGAAACTTGAGGAATGTCAATCTCCTCCTCGTTGGGGGGCATAGAGGATGTGCAATGTAATGCCCCGCCACGCAACCCTAGAGGAAGTTGCAATTAACTACACAAACGTACTAATTTTTTTTGTTTAAGTACATAAAACATGCAAGTTCACTACCCATTGCAACAACCTCTAAGGTTACGAGACTGAGATTACTTTAAAACCCAAACAAGAAACATGAAATGAAACCATAGCATTTACTTACTTAACGAATTAAGAACGCATACATTCCATACATGATAAAATTACATCAAAGGCATAAGAGATACCACATGTTTCCAATAATATAATTTACAATACGATTACAACACTCATTCCCCGAATGAGGTAAATCCAATAAAAAAAGTTACAAATTACATCTTCCACCTCGATACAAATGAGGGGTAATAAATTATAATAACAACCGAAAAGAATGAAGCATGAAAAGAAACTGGATCCCATGAGCTCTCCAACTGGAAATCTCGTCCACACGAACAAGAAGACGACCCAACAGATTAAGGTGCATGTTCCACCCAACCATGTGATACCCGAAGGCTCACCTCTCGTGCTAGGAGATAGTAACAAGGAATCCTAGACAAGACCATCTACCTCTAGACATAGGCTACTTAAAACTGAACTGAATTAAATACAAGTACAACATCACATAACACGATGGTTACAATGCTTCCAGAGAACAATGATCATCTACGCAGTACAACAAACTGAGTCATGGTTGACATAGAGAGAGTGTCGCACATCATTTGCTATGAGTTACCCAGGCTCAACCTTCCTAAGCTACCGGACCCCCATCCTGGGTTACTCTGGCTTGCCTCTACTAGCCATCGGACCCTCGTACAAACTGTGCTTCTCGTCTCATCTCAAGCCTTAATAAGTGCATGAGTCATGAGAGAGGCATTCATTATCTTAATTAGTTTGAGAGTTTCTCATTATTTCATTTTAAGTTATCACTTACTTAAACCCTAAGTGAGTTACCCTGGTGCCCCTCTGTGTGCCAGACCCCCACATAGAGCCACTCTCCTATCGACAACATACCGAACAAAACCAATCACCAAGGGTGCCAAAGTGCATGCAAACAAGATAAACAATCACTCCAACTCTAGGAAGCAACATATAATGAAACTCACTCCAAGCAATTGGAGGCAACACAACACATAATCCACTGCTAATCCAAAGGAGGCACAAACCATCCCCATTCATGAAAATCAGGTATAACAACAGGATACAACTATACGCACTACCCAAGGCAATACAAAGGTTGACTAACATAATACAACAACCCAAAAAATTAAACCCCTTCTGGAAGACTTAACAACCATTCTAATCAAATTTCCCCAAAACGAAAATAGACGAAGAGTACATTCAAGAAGGGTGATCAAACAGGAATTAAATCTATATTTGGATTTCCTAAATCCACTTCCTTCATTAACATTCAGTAATTTATTGCCTTAATAAAACTGATTTAATAACGTCTCATTCAGACAAAAGATGAAATTTAAACCAAATATTTAATTCCCTAATTGCTTTTAAATAATAACAAAATAAACATTTACTTCTTCGATTTAAATCATATCATTTTAAAATAACTATTTCTCCTTTGCAAAATAAATCATTTTGAAATCAATTAATCTCACTATTAAACACCTTATATTTAAATCCAATATTTGTCCCTTTAAATATATTATTTTAAAATAAAAACAATAATTTAACTATGAACACAATACTTTAAATTCTTCAACTACACATTTCATGAAAGTCACTAATCTTATCGTAATTTCGTTTTGCAACCAATGAGAACTATAAATAAAAACGCTCTTTTAAACATTTCATTTTATTTAATATGAATACCCCTTTTCCTTAAAATCACTCCCTTGTTAACTAATTGTTTGATCATTTGATAAGCAATTATAAATTTAAATCTAAGGCTCTGCTTTAGTTTCCCAAAAACAAATATTTAACTATGAAAACAAAACCCATTTCCCCATTTAAATCATTACATTATAAAATAAATGTTTTTGTCCATTACAACAAAATAATCCTAAGATCATTACATTTAAACACAAATATAAAATAAATAAAATAAAATATAATATGATATATAATATATTATATATATAATAATTAATTATTATATTATATATATAATATAATATATATATATTATATTTTATATAAAAAAAAACAAAAAGAAAACTTTTAAAAAAAGAAAGAAAAGCCCCACCAAAGTTTAGGGCACGCAAGTCACCCTGCCTCCCCAGGGCGGCGGCCTGTGTGCTACACACAGTCTGCCTCCCTTAGGGGCGCAGCCTATGTGTTTCACACATAGTCCGCCTCCCTTTGGGGCGGCGGCCTGTGTGGCACACAACCCGCCTCCCTTTGGGGCGCGGGTTGTGTAAGGCACATAGTCTGCCTCCCTTTGGGGTGGTAGCCTGTGTGGCACACAACCCGCCTCCCTTAGGGGCGCGGCCTGTGTGTCACACACAGTCTACCTACTCTTAGGTGGGTGGCGGTGGGGATAGCCTCCCCCACATACCAACAAAAAAATAATTTTATACCTTTTTCAATTAAACCTAAAAAAATGAAATTTCCCCTGTTTTTGGTAATTTCCAGAAACCATACAATTTTGACAGAAAAAATTTCTTCAACAAGGAACAATTTAAAAAAAAAAAAAACATATATCAAATACTATATGTATATATATACTCTATATATATATATATATATAGATATTTCCATTTTATAGCCAAATAGGGCAAATTTTCTACAGGAAAAGTCTAAGAAGAAGAATTTTAAACACAATTTCATGATGTAAATTTCTGCAAATTTCCCAAATCCAACAAAGAAGTTTTAAACTTTTCTTTTGTTTCCTTTCCATCTTCTGTGGTTAAACTTGGAAATTTCTGTTGTAAGTTTTTTTTGTTTTTCAACAAACAATCTAAATTTCTTCAAGAACTAAACAGGGTTTTCAAAAAGATTTCCAAGCAAGTTTTCAAATTGAAAATGCAAATTTCTAAAAGAATAAACAAGGAGAACCTGTAATCTGAAGCTTGAAGGAGAGTTTGAAGACGAAAGTTGAGCTTCCCTGCAAGAAGATTTTTCCAAAGCTCTTCCAAACTCCTCACCCAAAATCCAAAAAAACATAAAACAAACCTCCTCTCCCAAAACCCTCCATTTTTTTTGCAGCCATATCTTCTTCTTTTTTAAAATGAAAATCCTCCCCAAATTAAGTCAATGCCCTCTAAAATAATATCCCAGATATTTTATTTTTCCAATTATAAATATCTTTCAACAATATAGATATTTTCATGCCTTTACAAAATATTTACATTTTAATACTTTAAAGCACAATTTAAATTTCAAATAGATTTAAATCCTTTACTTTATTATAAATTTTCTATTTCAAAATGAATTTAAAGCTTTTAATAATTCTTTTCAAAAAGCATTTAAAATTTTAAAATCTTCTTTTCAAAGAATTTAACACTTTTAAAATTCCAAAAAGAATAACTTGATTCAATTCCACACAATTAATTTAATTAATCAATAAAATAAATCTAATCCAAGATTAGATTATTTTATTAATTAAATTAAATTAATTAGTAAATTCAATAATATTCTAACATCATAACCAGATAAATTTAATAAGCAACTTAAATACATAAAGCCATTTATTTACCTTTTCCACTTGCAATTAAATAAAATCAAGGAGAGATGCACAACAAAGAAGCAACTTAACCCGACTAAAACCCGACGACACACTATGGCTAGGGTGATGACTTGGCACGGAAAATCTAGCTACTATCTCCCAATCGAATACCGTTGGCCAATGGACACGCTCAAACCTGTGAAATCAGGTGGAGTCGATGTCTTGTACCTGTCAACCTGCGAACAAAGAGTACATCGAACATGCATATATATAACATAATAAACACACTGTGAAGAGGAAATCGTGGAATCGTAGAGCACTTGCAAGCGAGTGATGCGATCTCGTCCCCTTCACCAATACACTCATCATAGATTGATAGTTCCATCATAAACAAATATCTCATGCAATAACATGTTACAATAACTAATCATCATTACACCAATTAAAACATGCCAAATAAAGCATCAGATAAGATACATCACATCACACAAATAGACTATCGCTCTATAAATAGCGATCAAATAACACACACATGATAACGTATGTCAATAACTACAAAGCACATCAAAGCAAACAAGGACACACTATCCAGCTAGAAAGCAAAACAGAGGGGTATTACATGCAAGCCTCTCTCTGACTGTGGTTGTCGATATTTTTTGTAGCTACTGCACATGATCTGGTCCTGTAAGTATGTGAGGACTCTCCATTCTCATCTCGATCCTCCATAGCTACCTCATCCCCCTCACTCAAAGGTGGCTCCTCCTTGTAATGCTTATCCCCCTCATAATCCTTCTCATCATCTTCTCCTCCATCCTGGTCTTCATAGTTAGGGTCAACCTCTGAATCATACTCGTCATCAATAACATCAACAAATATATCCGATGGCATGTATCGTACATCCTCTACTCTGTCCTATGGCTCATCTCCCTCATTTGGTACTACTCCTACATCACCTATAGGGGCATCCATGGGGAACACAGGAGTTGGCCGTGTCACTGACCACCACTCCTCATGGTCATCTGTGCTACCAACATCATTGGCATCAAACACTGGTGGCTGATCATGATTTGAATCATCAAAATCACTATCACGAACATAATCTATAGTAAGCCAAATAGTATCACCTGGCCTCTGGGCGCTCCACACTGATCATCTAATGAAGGGGCATGCCCTTGGTGGTGTCTACACTTGTCAAAATTCTCGCATGAATTGCCCACAATAGAAAGATCGTACAACATAGTCATGCATCCCAGCTAGAAACCTGTCCATCTGCATCCTCAACTTTCCTATGGGATCTAGAAACTATAGAGTGAGTAGATACAGTCTCCATAAGATCTCGTCCTCCTCCATTTGGTCAAATCTCATCCTCCAATAATGTAAATCTCCATACTGCCACAAGTGTGGTAGAGGATAGTCGAATGCTCATGGATATCCTGCAGCTATAGTACAAGGGAACCTGACAGGTCTGGTACATGTGATATGCTTGAGGCACCACACTTGCAGAAGCGCAGAATGCACCATACTATCGATCTCTCGAAATACAAATATGCCAAGATCATAATATAAGTGTGCTAAGATGCAATGACCCCATGCATAGAATGTCCTCTGCTCGTACATCCCTCGAATCAAATGTACCAATCCTCCATCTAAGTGTGCCGCTTGTCCATCACGATTGAGAACAAGAGCCATTATGTGCATCATAATCCATCTAACAATAGGAGCTTGTGCATATAGCAACATGGGGAGCTCAATCCGTGCTCTCACACGCTTGTCATGAACAGGTCCACCCAAGCAATACTGCATGTAACTCTTCTTCTCGCAGAATGACTGATCCCCCTGGAAGTATACCCGCTCTCCCCGAATAGGAACATGAAGGATGTGGTGTACGTCCTCGAGAGTGATGGTCATCTCCTCGGTGGGAAGATGAAATGTACATGTATCAGCATCCCAACGCTCGCACAGGGCCATCAACATGGCATCACGATGTCTCATTAGTGGCATAAGATACACCCAATAGATACCCACTATCTGTAAATGCTCTGTCTCTGTTGTTGATAGTGCTGGAGCATGATCTCTTAAAAAGGTAAGTTGCTTCTGCACTAGCCGCTATCGCGACTGAGCATGAACCTATAGAAACCATCACAAAGTGCTACCACATTTATCTAATTTCTTCAATTTTTACCTATCTCATCATGCAAGTGTGCTAAAGCAAATCTAGTGTGCTTTCCTAAAGGCCCTAAACACTTTAGCACCCTTTTGGGACACTTCACAAAGAAATAGGACACTTTGCGAACAAAAGGGACACTTTGCAAAAAAAGGGGACACTTTGCAAACTTTTTTTTCCAAGATCCTAACTTAACCTATTTATACATTACAAATCATAAAAATATTACAAAATCACAAAGCAACAGTTGCAAAATCAACTCACCTCATAATACAGCTCACTGCGTGGCACTTGCTCACGCAACCCATCCAACCGTGATGGTGTATACTCCTGCTACTCGACATCTTCTCGTCTTACTCGTCACTCTCAAGCTACAAAAAGGTAAAATGCAATAGTAAGTGACAAGTTACTTTCTTCCACTCCTTTTAACTCATTTTCATCACCTTTACTCTTATGTATTACATTAGGGTTATTTCATTTAAGTTATTGTCGCCTTTTTTCTTCTAATCAACATAACAAGAGCTAGGGAAATCTATTTTCGACGTTGTTTGATGCGTTTGAATCATGATTCTGTAACAAACACTATCAAAGATCTATCGTTATGTGGCATGGTACTTGAAAATTCCCTACGGTATGTTGTTCCTTATGTCGATGTGGCTAGATTGCTACCTTGATTCCACCTACGTCAAGCAAGCGAAATCAAGGGGGGGCATACATCTACCCTCAAATTGGACTCCTAGAAATTAGACAAAAGGATTTTTGTACAATTAACGAATGTGTGTTGCAGGATGTGGTTCCTAATGTTGTGGTTTTGCAGAGAACTACACTGGGGGCTTCGTTCTCCTGTCTTTTGAATGAGTATCCTTCTATGTAGTAAAGTGCATTGTTTAGAATCCTTTAGCTTACATATGCACGTAGAGTCATATGGACGCTAAAGGGCTAAATGCACCGTAGAAAATTGGACCCTCTTGAGAAAAGAGACAATTTCACATGTATTTAGACTCACTTTTAAGTCTCCTTACATTATTTACCCTTCAAAAAAGCATTTATAGGCCCCTAAGACCCATTATTTTTGATCTACATGCCTGTTTTACCAAAGAAATCATTTAAAACCTGACAAATAGCATTCAATTCTTTCTTGTCTCGAAAACCCACATTCAAGAATCAATAGTGGGACCCATTCACCACCTTGGGTGAATGAGCCCCCTTTGGTGGGACCCATTCGCCAAGGGTGGTGAATGAGTCCCTTTTGAGGGAAATTTCAATTTTGAGCAGGAATTCAATTAATTCAACTTAATTTTTCAGAGAATGTCGGCCTCTTAGGTCTAAATAATGGGAAAATTAGGTTTTTTTGCTTATAAATACTCATTTTTAATCATTTTACAAAAGCAACTAGCCATCAAATCATACGTAGCCATCATGGAGAATTCTAGGTTGAGGAGATGCAACTAGCCATCAAATTATACCTAAAGACTTGTTTTCAAAGTGACTCCATCTTCCATTGCATCTCTATCTTCAGATTAAGGCTTATATTCCTTTGCATGTCATTTTATCTTCATTCTTGATGTGTTGTTAGATTTCTAGGGTTGAGATCTTGCATCACAAAAATATCATTTGAATCTTTCATTCTTGCACAATAGAATAGGGTTTTTGACATATCTCAAATTTTCCTAGTCTTTAACACATCTAAGGTTAAGGTTTTCTGCATATTTTTATTCATTTAAGGTTTAAATACCCAACTAGGGGTTTGACTAAGGCAAACCCCCCATTAGACAAAAAAATTTAAACTGGTTTGCAAGAATTTTCTAAGTTCCCGACTCGGGTTTCTGTTAGAAACTACTGTACAAGTGTCGAAGTGCAAATCAGAGATTTGAAATCACAGAAATTTGAAAGTGGATTGATTTGCCATGCATGGTGAATGAGTCCCTCCTAAGCTGCTAGTTTGAGTTAGATGCAGATCTAGACACCCAGTTTGCAGAAAACAACTTTTGTGTACAAAAACCCTGACCTTGGACTGATTTTCCATCAGTGGCGAATGAGTCCCAGTTAGCCCAAAATCAAGCCTTGTCAGATTTCCAGATTGCTTTTCAGTCTCCTTCAACTTCTCAGGTGTACACATTTTGAGATTTGATTTCCTTTTAGTTTATTTTGCATTTCCATTCCTTGTTTTAGGCTTGTTTGCAACCATCAATATGTTTTCCAGCATTGCATAAAGCTTGATTTTTGCATTTATAATCATTCAAAAAGTTCATTTAGTTGCACTTAAATCATCTCATTTACTATAAATAACATCATACTTTGCACTATTTGAGTGAACTCGTTAGATTCCTTTGAGTAGGGTTTATCTCTCTCCTTTTAGGTGGAACATCCTACGAGTGCAAGAGTAGTCTATAAGCCCTACCCAAAAATCTATGGTTTAGGGATATTCTGATAGGAGATGAAGGGTAAATTTTAAATATATTTTAACATTATGTAATTAGTTATATAATAATATAAGTCTATACAGTTGTCTATACATGTTTTGACAACAAATATGAATTTATATTTGTATAAATAATCGTTGTATCTTATAATCAACCATATACTTTTGTTGAATTTCTTCATGTTTTTTGAAATAATTAGATTCCATTTTCTATTATATGAATAATATGATAGAATTGATTGTGGCTACATTTGCATCCTCTAGAATTGAAATAAAAATTAGTAGCCATTTTGCATTGATTAAAGTTACATAAGAGTGTCTTTTTTATCTCCTCTTTTAAAGTCTTGTCATTCCAATAGATTGCAACAAAATGTTCTCAGATGAAGAAAAACCTGCAAGATACACCAAATAAGTATTGCTAACAATTTATAGTGTGGCGAACTCGTTGGCTAAGCCCATCAAGGGTAAAGATTTTGCTAAGAAGAAGAAACCTAAGGTGGTTGATCATTCCTCATCAAAATCTGGTACTTATGATGGAGGTGATGAGGAGTGGAAAATGGGTTCAAATTCCAAGTATGAGTCGGTGGAGGTTCCTTCCTCCTCTCTCTCAGATTCCAAGTAGCACAAGAAGAGGAAGGGGAGCTCTAAGAAGACACCCACAAAGAAGAAATACAAGAAATATTGCTCATGGATGGATGGCTCTCAAACTGGGGAGGATGAAGAAGACTAGAACTTGCATTTTCAAGAAGGGAAAGGTACCAGGTGTGATTTGAGCAAAGACAGAGTGAGGGTTGATGATGAGGCAAAAATGAGATATGTTGTAGGATCAAATAACTACTCCAATTTTGGATAGATATACAGTCTTTTGCAGAATGTTGGGGAGATATTTTGATGAAGGATTGCAAAACATGCTTATCTACTAGCAAAAAATGTTTAGAGAAAATCGAGGCTGGCTGTGAAACAACTCAGGATATGTTATACCCTTGCTTCCTTTTATACGATACAAAATCTTTTTTCAACTTTAGTGCAAGATCGCAACCTCCTACTGAAATTCATCCGCCCATATCAAACAGTAAACACAACAACTTGTTTTTTAATCATTCATTTTTCCTAATTATTTTCTTAGTAGAAATCTTAGACAAAATTTCAATGGACAAATGTTGATAAGAAATATGAGGGGCCTGGTTTCAATCAATAAGCATACTTATTTATTCTATAGAGAAATCCTCCCAAAAATTCCCATAATATTGGGAATAACTGGATGTGTGCTACTTGGGATAGTTGTTTTTTTATTTACATTGTGAAGCCTAATAAAATCATCGGTTTGGAGGAGAGCAGCAATCGTAATGACGTAGGATGAAGGTGATGATTCTATTTTTTTTGCCATTGGTTTATGGGTTTGGGTGATCTTAAATCTACTATCACAATGTGCACTTATATCTGACATCGACTCATATTTATATCTTTCATATAGATGAAGAAACATGCCTATTTCAAAAGAAGCAAATTGTATTCACATTAGAAATGTTGGCTGAAGTAATTGGGGATTTTAATGATAATAACAATCTTGGAGAGGGAGGCTTTGGTTGAGACTCTTATTTGGAAAATACTCATACACAAGCAAATTTTGCATTATCATGAAAATCCCCAGTTACTTAAGCAAACGTTACTAATGTGAATACAATTTGTTTCTTTTGAAATAGGCTTGTTTCTTCATCTATATTAAAGATATAAATATGGGTAAATGTCAGATACATGTGCACACTATGATAGTAGAGTTAAGATCACCCAAACCCAAAAAGAAATCACAAAAATAAATAGAATCATCTCCTTGATCCTACGTCATTATGGTTACTGCTCTCCTCAAAATGCTAATTTTATTAGTCTTCACACTGTAAACAAATAGACAACTATCCCAAGTAGCACACCTCTAGTTATTCCCAGTATTATGGGAAATTTTCTAAAGGATTTCTCTTCAGAATAAATAAGTATGCTTATTGATTGAAACTCGGGCACTTCTATTTCTTAGCAACATTTGTCCAGTGAAATTTTGTGAAAAATTTCTACTAAGAAAACAATAAGGAAAAATGAATAATTAAAAAACAAGTTGTGTTTATTGTTTAATATAGGAAAATGGATTTCAGTACGAGGTGGCGATCTTGGGTTAGAGTTGAAAATTCTTATTGTGTGTTTACCAAGATTATTGCACGGGTTGTGATCAAATCCATTTTATATATATCCATTATTACTGTGACCCTTGATACCAACTTTCGTTTAACCATTATGGTAAAAAATTCAGTGCCCTTTCTAGCTTTTCTCATTTTTCTTACACAATCATGAAGACATGGAGGAAGGTTGTGTAGGGAATGTTACTTGGTTTTGCAACCTATTAATCATGTTTGTTAAAAGGTTTTTAATCATTTTTATTTAGCCATAATATTCATATCTTCCAATCATGGTTGCCCATGGTATCACATTTATTTTTCATTTTATCAAACAATTTTTGTGCTTCTCTACATTGCCTATTTGGTATGTGTGTCTACTAGAGTAGTTGCAACTATTTAACATTTGACCAAATTTGTTATCATTTATTTTTTGATGGATGTCCAAGTACCTAGTTCCAAAACCTCCAATACCATTGGCTATGGAGATGATGGCTTTTATTTTGAGTTATTATGTCAATAGATTCATCGCTAGTACGTGATATGTGACATTTTTATGTGAGACTAAACCTTTAAAATTTATATTAGCCCATTCTAGGAATTTTTGTGAGTGCAAATGATGGACTATATTTAAGCCAACTTAAAAGAAGATGATGAGATTTTTCTAAGAATAGTATTTGGTATAATGTCTATTAGCACTTGCACCTATATGAGGTTCAAGGGATATTTTGATAGGAGATGAAAGGTAAATTTTATATATATTTTAACATTACGTAATTAGTTATATAACAATATAAGTCTATACAGTTGTCTATACACGTTTTGACAACAAATATGAATTTATATTTGTATAAATAATCACTGTATCATATAATCAATCATATACTTTTGTTGAATTTCTTCATGTTTTTTGAAATAATTAGATTCCATTTTCCATTATATGAATAATATTATAGAATTGATTGTGGCTACATTTGCATCCCCTGGAATTGAAATTAATATTAGTATGCATTTTGCGTTCATTAAAGTTACATAAGAGTGTCTTTTTTATCTCCTCTTTTAAAGTCTTGTCATTCCAATGCATTGAAACAAAACGTTCTCAGATGAAAAAAGCCCTGTAAGATACACCAAATAAGTATTGCTAACAATTTATATCATGGTGAACTCGTTGGCTAAGCCCATGAAGGGTAAAGATTTTGCTAAGAAGAAGAAACCTAAGGTGGTGGATCATTCCTCATCAAACTCTGGTTCTTATGATGGAGGTGATGAGGAGTGGAAAATGGGTTCAAATTCCAAGTATGAGTCGGTGGAGGTTCCTTCCTCCTCTCTCTCAGATTCCAAGTAGCACAAGAAGAGGAAGGGGAGCTCTAAGAAGACACCCCCAAAGAAGAAATCCAAGAAATGTTGCTCATGGATGGATGGCTCTCAAACTGGGGAGGATGAAGAAGACTAGAACTTGCATTTTCAAGAAGGGAAAGGTACCAAGTGTAATTTGAGCAAAGACAGAGTGAGGGTTGATGAAAGGAAAAAATGAGATAAGTTGTAGGATCAAATAACTACTCCAGTTTTGGATAGATATACGGTCTTGCACAGTGTTGGGGAGATATTTTGATGTAGGATTGCAAAACATGCTTATCTACTGCTAGGCAATGTTTAGAGAAAATCGAGGTTGGTTGTGAAACAACTCAGGATATGTTATTCCCTTGCTTCCTCTGATACGATACAAACTCTTTTTTCAACTTTAGCGCAAGATCGCAACCTCCTACTGAAATTCACCTGCCCATATCAAACAGTAAACACAACAACTTGTTTTTTAATCATTCATTTTTCCTAATTATTTTTTTAGTAGAGATCTTAGACGAAATTTCAATGGACAAATGTTGATAAGAAATATGAGTGCCTTGGTTTCAATCAATAAGCATACTTATTTATTTTGTAGAGAAATCCTTCAAAAAATTTCCCATAATATTGGGAATAACTGGAGGTGTGCTACTTGGGATAGTTGTTTGTTTATTTACATGGCGAAGCCTAATAAAATAATCGATTTGGAGGAGAGCAACAATCATAATGACGTAGGATGAAGGTGGTGATTCCATTTTTTTTTCCATTGGTTTGTGGGTTTGGGTGATCTTAAATCTACTATCACAGTGTGCACTTGTATCTGATATCGACCCATATTTATATCTTCTATATAGATGAAGAAACAAACCTATTTCAAAAGCAACAAATTCTATTCACATTAGAAATGTTGGCTGAAGCAATTGGGGATTTTTATGATAATAACAATCTTGGAGAGGGAGGCTTAGGAGAGGGAGGCTTTGGTTAAGACTCTTATTTGGAAAATAATGATACACAAGCAAATTTTGCATTATCATGAACTTCCCCAATTGCTTCAGCAAATGTTAATAATACAAATACAATTTGTTGCTTCGAAATAGGCCTGTTTCTTCATCTATATGAAAGATATAAATATGGGTCAATGTCAGATACATGTGCACACTGTGATAGTAGATTTAAGATCACCCATTTCCCAAAAACAAATGGAATCATCACCTTGATCCTGTGTCATTATGGTTATTGCTCTCCTCAAAATGCTGATTTTATTAGGCTTCACACTATAAACAAATAGACAACTATCCCAAGTAGCACACCTCCAGTTATTCCCATTATTTTGGGAAATTTTCTAGAGGATTTCTCTGCAGAATAAATAAGTATGCTTATTAATTGAAACTAGGGCACTCATATTTCTTAGCAACATTTGTCCAATGAAATTTTGTGAAAGATTTCTACTAAGAAAATAATAAGGAAAAATGAATAATTAAAAAATGAGTTGTGTTTATTGTCTAATATAGGCAAATGGATTTCTGTACAAGGTTGCAATCTTGCGCTAGAGTTGAAGAAAGCGTGTGGATCGTATGAGAGGAAGCAAGGGTATAACATAGCCTAAGTTGTTTCAGAGGAAACTGTGATTTTCTCTAAACATTTCCTTGCAGTAGATAAGCATGTTCTACAATCCTAGATCAAAATATCTCCCCAAGACTGGATAAGATTGTATATCCATCCAAAAGTGGAGTAGTTATCTGATCCTACAACATATCTCTTTTTTGCATGGTAGTATACTTTGATAGATAGATTCAATAAAAGATGTTTTTTCATGGACTAGAAATCTCTGCTTGTAATGAGTTTATGGCTTACCTAATAATTTCCTTCTGTATCTAGTTGTGAAATTTAATTTTAGTTATCATAGCGTAAGAATCAGTTAGTCATCCATATTTGTGTACTCTTGGTAGTTGGGCAATATCTTAGATGAGTAATTTTTTTATTATTTATAAAATTTGTGTACTCTTGAGAGGAAAGGCTCCCCATGCAAAGGATTTCGCCGTATACTTCGTCAGGAGTTTCCCCATGGGAATAATTTGTATACCCTTTCTTACTTACATTAGCTTTTAGATCAAACATAAGCTCGTTCAAAGTCAACAAATATTAACTGCGATGGGCATAGGTTATGGAATGGTTGCATTTAGTCTTATTTATTGCTGAGGGAAAAATGATTAGAAAGAATAAACCAAACTAAAGAAGAATGGTTGCCCAGTAGGGGGAAGAGATAGAAAGAAGCTGCATCTCATTCTTCTTGTAACTCTACAAAACTTGAAGTTTCATAAGCATAGTCAAAAGGCAATAACAAAAATAGAGAATATAGAATTTTATTGACACAAACATAGTAGCTTTATTATTTCTATGATAATTAAATCCATTACAATGACCTCTATTTATAGAGGTTTTTCATCTTCAATTCTAAATATAGTTCATGCAAACATTGAACTAAAATAGTTTGTCTAAATGTAACGCCCTGCCACACAACCCTAGGGGAAGTTGCAATTAACAACACAAACGCAATAATTTTTTTTATTTAAGTACAAAAAGAATGAAAGTTCACTACACATTTCCAACAACCCCTAAGGTTACGATATTGAGTTTACTTAAACCCAAACAAGAAACATGAATTAATACATAACATTTAATAACTTAATAAATTAAGAACGCAAACATTCGATGCATGATAAAATTACATCAAAGCATAAGAGATACCACATGTTTTCAATTACAATCACTTAACAATAAGATTACAACTCTCATTCCTTGAATGAGGTAAATCCAATAACAAGGTTACAAATTACATCTTCCACCTCGATAGAATGAGGGGTAATAAAATTATAATAATAACTAGAAAGAATAAAGTATGAAAGAAACTGGATCCCACGAGCTTTCCAACTGGAAATCTCGTCCACACGAACAAGAAGACGACCCAACGGGTTAAGGTACACATTCCACCCAACCATGTGATACCCGAAGGCTCACCCCCCGTGCTAGGAGATAGTAACAAGGATTCCTATACAAGGCCATCAACTTCTAGAAACAGGCTAATTCACACTGACTCAACCAATCACATGAACTGCACAACCATACGAATAACACAAGTACAATTCTAACATCACTGACATGAGTCACATTGCTTCGAGAAATAAAACAAATCAAGTATGATAAGAAGACCATACACAAGAAAACCAAATACCAACTGTTGTCGTAGAAAGAGTGTCATCACAGAGCTCATCATGGGATCTCCTCTGGGAATCTTCATAGGCTCCGGTCCCCACTATGCGTTGTCTTGGTGGCCTCTACCGAATCCCAACACCCATGCTCACTCATGTGGAAACAAATACCTCTCATAAAGACAAGATAGATGACCTTGCCATTCCAGGCCTTCCCGTCTCATCCCAAGTCTATACAAGCCTTTGTGTCCATGAGCGAGGCTCAATTATCTTAATTAGTGTGAAATACTACCTAACTTCTAAGTACATTGATTTAGTTATCACTTGATTAAACCACTTCTGAAGGTTTCCCAGTTGACCTCTTTGGGCTCTGGCCCCTAACAGAAGCCACTCTTCTACTTGACAACATAGCAAACAAAACCAATCACCAAGGGAATCCCAAGTGCATACCAACAAGATAAAACCACTCCAACTCTAGGAGGAACACAAAATGAAAATTCACTCCAAAAACTGGAGACCACAAAGTCAAAACCCTCTGCAAACACTGGAGGCAACAAATTCAAAACCCTCTCCAAACATTGGAGGCAACAAAGGACATAATCCACTCCTTCCATAGGAGGCACAAATCACATAAACCACTCTTAAACCACAGGAGACACAAACCATCCCCGTTCGTGAAAACTGGGTAAAACAACAGAATACGACTATACACATTACCCAAGACAAAACCAAGGTTAACTGACATTTTACGACACCCACGAAATTAAAAGAAAACCCAATGTGGAAGACTTCATAACACTACTCTATTTGCACAACATCGAGAATGAACAAAACATCACTAGAAAGCACTTCAGGCAATTAAATCAACTAAGGTTAGGATTTCCTAAATCCAGTCAACTCAATTTACATTACTTGCATTTATCCAAAAAAAAATACATAAGATTTATTCCACGACGTTGAGGAATTTAAAAACCAATAATTTAACTCTGAGTTTCTCAATCATACTCAATAATCTAAACAACTTGATAAATAAACACATTTGACTAAAATAAAACAATCTTTACTTCAACTACGGATATAATTAATCAACTTAAATTCAACTATACTTGGATACCCATATATATATATATATATAAGTATATACATAATGCATATACGGTTTTATATATATATTTAAAAAATATACTTCTCATTTAAATAAACCAATATAAACTCAACTAATTAATTTATTTAAAAATACATAAAATATATATAAATAAATAATTATTAAAAATTTTTTTATTAAAATATTAAAATATTATATATATACATATACATATAATATATATAATATATATATTATAATATTAATATATATAATATATATATATATATAATAAAAAATTTATAAAAAACAAATTTTAAAAACAATAAAAAAGCATGGCCCACACATTAGGGCGGCCCCTCCCAAAAGGGAGTGGCCAGGCTGCCACGCCACCCCCATATGGGGGTGTTTGGGGGCAGCGCCTCCCATATGGGGCGTTGTGGGAGCAGCCTCCTCCACTAAATAAAATTTTATTTTATTAGTTTTTTTTTATATGCATATTTTGTGTAAAAAAACAGACAGGAAAATAAATAGAGGACAGAGGCAAAACTCTGTTTCTGGGTTTTAATAAAATCTGGGTAACCATATTTAAAAAAAAAAAAACCAGATTGAAACTCAATACAAAACTATATATCATATATATATATATATATTAAATATATATATATGCAAATTTACATTGATTCATAGTGATGTTATGCAATTTTTTCCTCCAAAAAAACAAAATACACAGCCAAATAATTGCAAGCACAAATTTCTTAATTTCAAGCTCAAAACAGAACTTCTTTTTGTTTATTTTCCCTATTCTCTATGGTTTGATTCTTGTTTTAATTTCCTTTCCCAAATTTCAACAAAGTTTGCAAGTTTTGAAACAATTTCTCATGGGTTTTCATCGAATTTAAACAAAATTTAAAGATTTTCAAACAGCATAACAAGGATTTGAAACTTATTTCAAAATGGAAAACAAAAATCACAAAGAGGGAACTTGGTTTTTTCTCCCAAGCTTGAAGAACTCAAATGGTGCTTCCAAATCTTTTTCCAGCCCACCCAAGAATTTCAATCTTCTTCTTCAAATCCAAGTAAGCCACAACAAAAACTCTCCACCAAATTTGAAAGTTGAAAATTATATGAAATAGAAATTGTTCAAATAGAGTTTTCCCCAATTTTAGTCAAACCCCTAAAATATCCCATCCACCAAATTTATTGCAATTTTGGGGGATATTTCCATTTTTTAAATTTTAAACAATTTTACTTTCTAAATGATATTTCATGCATTTTTCAAAATTTCTTTTGAAACAAAAAGAATTTCAAAGTTTGCAAAGAATTTATGTTATCTAAAATTTCAAAAAGTGAAATTTAATACACATTTTTATTTTTATTTTAATTCAACTCTAAATATCCAATATGATTTCCATTTTCATTTTAAATTTGAATCTTAATATACAATATTTTCCAAAACAACTTCTTCATTTAATTTATCACCATTAAGCTAATTAATTAGTAAACTAAATCTAATTTCCTTAATTAAATCAAATTAATCAATAAAATAAATGACATTTCAACATTGCAACTAAATATATTTAATCATCATTTTAACTACACCTGCCATTTAATAACCTTTATAATATGAAATTAAATAAATAACCAAGGAGGAATGAACCAAATCAAAACAACTAAACCTGACGACACACTTATGACTAGGGTGATGACTTGACACGGAAAACCTAGCTACTATCTTCCAATCAATTACCGTTGGTCGATGGACATGCTCAAACCTGTGAAATTAGGTGGAGTCGATGTCTTGTACATGTCAACCTGCGAAAAAAGAGTATATTGAACATGCATATACATGATATAATAAAACACACTGTGAAGAGGAAATCTTGGAATCGTAGGGTGCTCGCAAGCGAGTGATACAATCCTGCCCCCTTCACCAATACAGGCTTTTTAACTGACGAGTCTAACATCAACAATGTAATAAAAACATAAGGCATTTTTAATTAAATAACTGCTACGCTAATTCAAAACATGCCACAATGATAACATCAGAGTAAAATTCCATCACATCGAAATATAATGTTTACATCGCTTAACAATTAGTGGTCAAAAGTAACCAAGTATCATAGTCAAAGTGCTACAGAAATAAAGCATACATAGAAGAACACTGTTCGATCAAAAAGAGCAAAATGGAGGGATGCTACACTAAAAAATAATATTTCGCATGCATCACTTTCCAACATACTTCCCTTTGATGCCTAGGCTCACAATATGATCTTGAAGTTTCTTTCTTTGCCTTCTTACCAGTTTTTCTGATTGAAACAAATAATTTAAACTCACCTGACTGTGATTTGACATAAAAGACTATGATTCCTCCTATGGCAGTGATTTTTTGACAACAAACATTGTGATTCCTCTTTTGACTGTGATTTGACAACAAACACTTCTCTTTATTCTTCATTCCTTTGGTAGGTGCAAACCATCGATCTCTGTGATCTTCAAATTGTCTCTCAAGAGTGGTGTCTTTTCTTCAATAATAGGCAGTTGTCTTCAAATAAACTTTAGTTGCTTTTCTGTAAAACACTTATAATAGTTAGCAACAATTACTTTAGTGGCGACCTTGTTTGGCTCTCTTTAACAACATCAAAGTCTGGATGGTTTGACTTGAACAACTTTGGCCTCTTTAATTCCTTTTTCTCTTTTTCTTTGCTTGCGACAACTCAGATTTGTACCTCTTTCTCCTTATAGGCGGCTGATTTTACTATATAAATCCCTCTCTATTCATTCAAACACTTTGATTACATGAATTATTTTGACTGTCATTGCCTCTGTAACAAATTGTAATCTTCTTGGTGGTAATTATTTCACTAGCGACAATAATTCCCAAGAATCTCATGAACTCTCTAGACAATCTCATATCAGCTTTATTTTCACACATGATCAACCTTTGAACAATAATTTGGGATTCACTTTCTTCATAGTGACATTCCTCACTCCCAGGCGGTAGCTAACATCTCTGTATCTTGATTGGCGATCTTCTTTTCGTATCAGCGATCTACTATTACTGTAGACTTTTTCTTGTCTACTCTGATCCACTTCTTGATTGTTGGGCAACAATTTCTTTTCTTTTTCGCAATATTTTATAAATATCTTGGATCAATGACTATTAATATGCACAAAGTCAAATATCAAATAGAATAAATTTGAAGTATAGAAGATAAAAGATAATTTCTAAGTGGCTACTTTTTGTCAGTCATCAATAGTTTAAAGTAGACAACACCATTTTTACTAATATCAACTACCTGAAAAATTGCCAATTACCATGTTGTAGGCAAAAATATGAAAGTATTGATGACCAGTTTGATGGGGAACTTTATTTTTAGGAATTCTTGCATTCACTCAAATAAATCTTGCATGGGATAGTGTATTTGGAGTGTCTCATTATTCAAACGATAATGAACCTGCGCCTTATACTATTTGGTTACTAAGTATTTTATATATTACGATGGTTTTCATGATGGTGAATTTCTTATAGGGAAAACCTTCATCCAGTGACATTGAGTGCAAAAAGTGGCTTATGTCTCACCCAAAGAGTTTTTCTTGTTTAATTGGAAGTACTTTGTATAGTGGGTTCTTTAAAGATGAAAGGTAATTTCCTTTGAAAACAAGTGTTGGAGCCACTATTGGATTGAATTGAGTGAAACAATGGATTCCCATTTTTATTATGTAATTTCACGCTTCGAGTTTAGGTTGGAATAAATGGAATTCCTTGATTTTTTCCTCTTTTGTTGTGCTATGCACTTATGACATCTAATATAAAGTGATATCAAGATATATTCATATCGGGATTTTCCTTAGTCGATGATGGCCACTTTCTCTAGATGTCACTCGTCCTCACTACATCATTTATATTCTAAAATAACTAAACTTTACAACTATTACTGATTGATATAACAAAGGGATTTTTAAATATTTATTCATTAATTCATTGAAAAATTCCAACATTGAAAGTGGAGGTGCTGACAAGTAAAATAGTTCACATGATGAATGAGTTCATGAATGCATCACATGGCTCCTATTTTAGTTAAATATTTCTATGATGAAAATTGTACATCTTGTTTTTTTTAGTTTAAGTTTCAGTCAATTTTGAAGGGGTGTTCTTAGTTTAATCACTACTATACAAGTAATGTATTCTAATATAATTTTTAGAAAATAACTCAAGCTTCATTTGATCCCATCTCTCAATACACTCCCTTCTTAATAAATTTATTATAATATGAATACATATTAAGGGTTTTTAAATAACTAAAATATCGCCTAATATATCATTTTAGTATTAGGGGGAAATAAGATAATTTGATTAATAGTATATAAGTATTGAGTTTTGGAAAGCATATGCTAAAGGAGGGTGGGGTGTTTATATGTTGCATTCCAAATTCTCTATAGATCACTTTGCACAAGTCAATTAGAGGAAATTCCATGATTCACTATGCTAGTCTTTATAGGATCATGAAATTGTATTTTTCTACACCTGATTGTCTTGTATCGTTTTAGAGCATCATAATACCAAGGAACCTACTTAACTCCAACTATAATGTAGTTAAAGGAAAAAATGTTTACAACAAGGTTGTGCAGGTTTAGTAAAATCCTACCCAAGTTTCCTAAGACTAGTTATTGGATAATTTTTTGGCAATGGCACAACCCTACCCAAAACAATCACTAGCTATCTTTAAATCCCTTCCATTATAATTTAGATTAAAATGTATAATATAATTATGTTGGATAGGACAACTGAGAGGGGGGGGAGGGAGTGAATCAGCTGTCACAGATTATAACCTTAAATTCAATTAGCGGAACTAACACATAAACTGAATAAGTGAACAACCATCAAATGCAAATGCACAAACACAATAACACCATATTTACATGGAAAACCCAATGAGGGAAAAACCACGGTGAGGATTAACTCACACTATAGAGAATATCAAAACCAATTAGAAAAAGGATCACTACTTGAAATAAGGACTCACTATCCATAGGGCTACAACTCAAAAGGCTCACTGCCACAAAGATACAAAGAAGACAAAGAAGACTTGTTACAGAGAGACAACAATCCCAATGAAATGAAGATTCCACCACAATCACTGATCAACTCGCATGAATGATAGAGTTAGCCTTTTGCTCACTGCATCTGGAAACTCGATGTTAAGCTTCGCTCTGAATAACCACACGCTTAACTCAGACACATTAAGAATAGCATCAAAGTCACGCCTGCTATTTCACTTATCTTCCTTCTTTTCTTATGTACAATTTTCATTGCTAGCAGATTTTGTATTTATACTATCTCCAACTTTGAAAAGATACAAAGTCGGCCATCCAACTTCAAATTCAAATTAGGTCAACGCCAAACATCCTAGGGTGGAATTAGAATGAGGGCGACCCAAACAAACACTTCACCGGGACCCATAATAGATGCAACATGCTTCATCAACTTCGAAAATAGTGTTTGACACATTGTTGGCCACACCAATGTAAAACACATAGATCAATTAAGCTCGATATTTCCAAATGCCAAAACCAACTTCAATAGAACTAGGGCAATGCAATTCTTGAACCATATGCCATAAGATTTCATCAAAGAGAAATCCGTATCAGCAACAATTCTCTCGGTCCTCAATCAACACACATCAAAACATAGTTCACAAGCACCAAAACTGGCAACCTTCTTTTAATACAATTTTCTCAATATCCTCGACATATATAATCAACAACAACTAGTAGATAACTAGTTGACCGGTTAACATCAATGACAACACTTCATTTCTCTTCCATTCTTGCAACAATCTCCCCCTTTGTCATTGATGGCAACACATGATGTGAAAAACCATCAAAGACAGCATACATGTTCTAAAAATACTTCTCAAATTTTTTCTATCTGCTTCTCCACTTTTAGAAGATCATCATCCTCATATTTACTCTTGTTTTCATTCTTTTTTTATTTTACATGTTCTCTCTCTTTTTTCTCTCTCTCTCTTTTCTCACATGCTCTCTCTCCCCTTTTGACATCAATGGCAAAGGAAAAAGATCAGTCCATTTAAACTTCCTTTGACATGAAAACAGAATACTCATAATGACAACACTTAGAAAATCTACCTACTCCCCCTGAGGGCAGCCACCAACAAACATCAGTCCAAAAGATAGAATGATGAATTCACCGGATTGATGCATCTTAGTTTGTAAAGGGAGGGGTAATAACCCCTAGCTTATCCTAGAGATACTCAAAAGTATCTTTAGGAAGAGCCTTTGTAAATATATCCGCAATCTGATCCTTTGTCGAAACATACTCAAGCTTGACTTCATTCTCCATAACCTTCTCTCTTAAGAAATGCTACTTGATAGATATATGCTTCATTCTCGAGTGCATCACAGGATTCTTCGAAATGTTAATTGCACTTGTGTTATCACAAAAGATAGAAATAGGATCATCATGTAGCATTGTGATATCTTTCAATGTTTGTTTCATCCATAAAACTTGTGTACAACATGATGCAACAACAATGTATTCAGCTTCAGCAGTAGACAAAGAGACCGAATCTTACTTTTTACTCAACCATGCCACCAATCTACATCCAAGAAAGAATGCACCACCACTTGTACTTTTTTTGTCATCTATACTTCCAGCCCAATCTGCATTTGTATAATCACTGAGTGTAAAATCAGTATCTTTAGGATACCATAATCCATAATCGAGAATGCCTTTCAAATATCTGAATATTCTTTTGACTACAGTAACATGTGTTTCCTTCGGATCTTCTTGAAATCTAGCCACAAGACAAACCGCATGCATAATATCTGGTCTAGTAGCAGTCAAATACAGTAGTCCACCAATCATAGATCTATACTTGCTCTGATCAGTCTTAGGTGAATCATCATCTTTTCCCAACTTGCATCCAGTCACCATAGGAGTACTTACTGGTTTGGAGCCATCCATCCCAAATTTTCTCAACATTTCTCTCACATACTTAGATTGTGAAATGAAAATTCCTTTCTTTGTTTGATTAATCTATAGTCCAATTTTTCCAAACAGGCATTTCCTCGTCTCTTTTGATATAGCATTTGCTTCTGAATACCTTGAAATATTTAACTGTCAGAATTCTTCGATGCCATAGCTCATAGGGAGTCTTCGTATTGTTTGCTCTTGCCTGAACTTGATTGAATACATACACAACAGTGTGAATAACTTCTTTAGAATAAACTTCCGATAATTCGGCTTCAGTGATCGTTGACCTAGTAGCTTATTGAATTGTTCTATTTTTCCTTTCAACAACTCCATTTTGGTGAGGAGTTCTCAGAGCATAAATTGTCTCTTTATTCCATTCACTCCACAAAACATATTGAACTCATGGGAGGTGAATTCACCACCTCTGTTAGATCTCAAGAATTTTATCTTGAAATTCACTTCATTTTCAACCATAGCCTTGAATGATCATTGACCTAGCAGCTTATTGAACTGTTCTGTTTTTCCTTTCAACTCCATTTTGGTGAGGAGTTCTCGGAGCAGATAATTGTCTCTTTATTCCATTCACTTCACAAAACATATTGAACTCATGGGAGGTGAATTCACGACCTATGTCAGATCTCGAGCATTTTATCTTGAAATTCACTTCATTTTCAACCATAGCCTTGAATGGTTTGAATCTATCTAATGCTTCTAATTTTTCTCTTAAAAATGTAACCCATGTATATCTAGAATTATCATCAATTAAAAGCATAAAGTACCTCTCATGAAGTAGACTTCACACTCTCATAGGACCACAAAGATCTGTATGAACCAAATCAAGCAATCCAATAGTAGATTGTTCTCTTAATTTGTAATGATTTCTTGTCTATTTCCCGAACTGGAAATTCTTGCAAATAGCATTTACTGGCTTTGTAATTCTCGGTAGATCTCTCACAGCTTGAACAGTACCAATCCTTTCCAAGTTATCAAAATTCATGTGACACATTCTCCTGTGCCATAACAAGCTGTCATTTATCTGAGTCATAAAACATCGTCCATCAACACCTTTAAGTTGATAAATATTCCCTTTGATTTATTTCCTGTAGCAATCAATATTCTGGATCCTTTCTGGATATCACACTTTTCATCCTTAAACACAAGATCATATCCCTTTCTGCATATTTGACCAAAGCTCAACAAATTATGCCTCAAACCCTTAACATAGTAGACATCGTCAGTATGATGCTTGCCATCAAAATTTACTGAACCTATCCCATAGATTTTAGCACCAGTATCATCTCCAAACATAACCAGATCTCCATCATATTTTTCAAGTTTCACAAACTTACTCTGGTCACCAGTCATGTGATGTCAACAACCACTATCAACTACCCAAAAAATTCTTTTCTTGTTTAGCATGTAGGGCAAAGATACTTGTACCTTATTTTTTCTCCTCCTCCTCCTCCTTGTCCTTCTCCAGAGGACTTTCCTTTGATGGTATTTTTGAATTAGTAGAAGTAGGTTCATCTTTAATTGCCATAATTTCCAAGAAAAAGCATTCATTGTCATTTGGATCTTCATATTCTGAATCTTGATCTGAAATACTAGCATTCTCATTAACATAGTAAGCTCTATTAATCTTCTTTCCTTTCCTTTCTTTCCCATATCTTTGCTTATTCTTTTTAGCTCTTTCCGGACAGTTTGCAACATAGTGAACAATTTCACCACAACTAAACATTTAGAGGGTAATTTACCTTCATACTTACCAGATTCTTTTCTCAATCTTCTTACAAAGTTAGCCTCGATTTCTTCAAAGTTCTCTTCATTTGGATCTTCAGTTGTTGTAGTTTTAAAAGAAGTCTATGTTTTTCCTCCACTTCTTAGATTCGACTTCCTCATTTCATAAGATGTGAAGAATCCTAACAACAGATCCTTAGTACATGTCTTGTAATCTATAGTCTACTCAATAGAACTCACCTTTTCACTGTAAGCATCAGGAAGAGTTATGAGATTCTTCTTTACAATTCTAGTTTCATCTATAGTAGCGCCAAGAAATCGTATTCCAGCCACTGACTCATCCAATCTCTATACATAAGCTTTAGCATTCTCATCTTCAGACATATGTAAAAGATCAAACTATGTTTGCTAATTCTGTAATTTTGCTTCTTTCACCCTTTCATCACCATCGTGCGCTCTTTCTAAAGCATCCCATATTTCCTTAGTTGTCTTCAAATTTTGAACCTTAATCAACTCGAAATGTACCAAACTATTCTTCAAGATGAACTTTTCCTTGTTATTCACTTCATGTGATTTAATTTTCTTAGGCGTACTCAGACCATTTGCAGTAGGAGTGTAGGGATTCTTGTAAGCTGTCTCTACATCAAATCCACAATACTTTAGATATTCTTCCATTAGTACTTTCCAGATAGTATAGTTAATTCCATAAAACTATGGATAATCAAAGACCATTTCGTTAGCCATCCTAGACTTTCCTCAAGTGGTTAAGCTCTTCACCAAGGAACCAAGCTCTAATACCAATTGTTGGATAGGACAATTGAGAGGGGGGTGAATCAGTTGTCACAGATTATACCGTTAAATTCAATTACTAGAACTAACACATAAAATGGTTAAGTGAACAACCATCAAATGCAAATGCACAAACACAATAACACCAGATTTACGTGGAAAACCCAATGAGGGAAAAACCATAGTGAGGATTAACTCACACTATAGAGAATAACAAAACCGATTACAAAAAGGGTCACTGCTTGAGATAATGCTCACTGTCTAAAATAAGGCTCACTGCCTGAAATAAGGACTCACTGTCCACAGGGGTACAACCCGGAGGGCTCACTGCCACAGAGATACAAAGAAGGAAAAGAAGACTTGTTATAGAGAGACAACAATCCCAATGCAATGAAGATTCCACCACAATCACTGGTCAACTCGCATGAATGATAGAGTTAGCCTTCTGCTCACTACATCCAAAAACTTGACGTTAAGCTTTGCTCTGAACAACCACACACTTAACTCACACACATTAAGAATAGCATCAAAGTTGTGTCAACTCTTTCACTTATCTTCCTTCTTTTCTTATGTACAATTTTCATTGCTAGCACATTCTGTATTTATACTATCTCTAACTTTGAAAAGATATGTAAAGTCAACCATCCAACTTCAAATTTATATTAGGTTGGTGCCAAACATCCTAGGGTGGAATTAGAATGAGGGTGACCCAAACACACGCTTCACTGGGACCTATAATAGACCCAACACGCTTCATCAACTTCGAAAGTAATGCTTCACATAGTTGGCCACACCAGTGTAAAACATAGATCAATTAATCTCAATACTTCCAAATTCCAAAACCAAATTCAATAGAAATAGGGTAACACAATTCTTGAACCATATGCCATAATATTTCATCACAAAGAAATCTGGACCAGCAACAACTCTCCCAAACCTTAATCGACACACAACAAAACATAGTTCACAAGCACTAGAACCAACAACCTTCTTTTAATACAATTTTCTCAATATCCTCAACATATACAATCAACAACAACTAGTAGATAACCAGCTGACTAGTTGACATCAATGATAACACTTCATTTCTCTTCCATTCTTGCAACAAATTAGAACATTTTCCATTAGGGGGATCCGTTGTTAGAGTTGGCGAAGAAATTTTTTGAAAATAGAGATACATAAGTTATTTTAAATTAAATTTTTCCACAATATGACATATATGTTATAGCTCATTTATATTTTTGTGTTGAGGGTTTAATTTATGGGATGTCAAATGTACAACTAGTTTTGATTTATATATAGGTATGGGTAGTGTCCTTTGTTGATATATTAGAGATAATGAGTGGACATAAAAAATGTTAAAAAAAAAGATGAATATGGTACTTTGTGAACACAAGGATGCATTTCATTTATACTAGTGTATGCAAATGGGTTACCAAAGATATAAATTCTATGGGAAAAAACAAAACTAGGGGTGTTTAATAGAATCCTTTGAACATAGTTGTTATGCCATTGACCTTTATTAAGTGAATCCCATAGGCCCCATTGACACTTTCCCATGGACCAATTCCAATCCTTACCTCATCCATTATTTTAATTGAGTCAAATTTATAGAATAAAAAACTAACCTATATTTTTTTTTTAAAACATGAGAATGAACCTTAAAATTTTAAAATATATATCTAAATTTAGACTCTCACAAAGTAGCAATTATGTGGTAACTTGATTTTCTAAGGATACCACTAAATCATTTTAAAAAAATATGAACATTTATGTAAGACCACATGGCAGAACATTAAAATTCTATCATTATCTAATAAGATCATCCTAGGTATTATTATATGCTTGTTGTTTCTCCTCAATAGCTTTCACTGACCTAGTGAGAACATTCCTTGCCTAGTGAAATCCTTTAAAAAATAGAATTAAAAAAACAAGAATATTCCTTACAAAAATCCTTAATAGTATCTATCAACACCACCTCATTACAAGCACCAAGGAAAGTAGGTTCTAGGCATAAGTTTTTGTAAAGTTAAAATTCATGTGCACATTTTAAATCCACATGCATGGTTCAAATCTACAAGTGTGTAGATTATTTGTGTAGAAGTAGGAAAAAACCAAAACGTAAGTTTTATTAATTTTGAGGTAGTTAAATAGTTCCTAATTTTTGGACACATTGTTGGATTAATTTTGAATATTAGGCATTAATAAACATATATCAAGTTTTTAAATAGTTTAGTAACTTTACTTGTTTATTTAATTTCTAAGCATTTGTTTCAATGTATTTATTAGTCTTATTTCTTTATTCTAGGTTAGATTGTTAGTCAATAATTTTTTAATTAATTTACCCTATGACATTTTAGAAGAGGTTGTTTATTACAAATATTATCATTAATGTCAAGAAGGAATTAGTTTGAAATTGTTGCAAAGAACATCATTGATGTCAAAGAAAATAAACGAGATGGTTCAATGTCATCATTAATGTCAAATGTATATAGGCGAGATCTTGACAAGATTGATAGGTGATATTGTGTCAAAGAAGTGTGATCTATAAAGGCCAAAAGCCACTAATTGAATAACAAAATAAAGAGACCAAGAATGGTATTAAATTACCAATTAATCCCTATGCTGACTGAATTCTTTGTAGCATGAAAGAATAAATAAAAGATATTTTATGCTGGATTACCTTATAAGGAGTAGAAACTACATTGTGATTATATAGAGTAGTGATAAATAAATACAAAGACAGTGATTATCATCTATTTAAAATACAATGGTTATTTTTGAGAATATAATAAGAAACAATTATTTAAGAATAAGAATACATCAAATAATGTTAAAAAGTGCAGTGATTATATTTGGTTAAGAAGAGGTAGTGATTAAGATAAAACAAAATGGCACCAACTATTAAAGGATGACACTTCATAAGGAAATCAAAGTTCACGTTAATTGTGCATAGATAAAGGTTAGAATTTTGAAGTATTAATTATGGTTGATCCTCATTATGGTAGCACTTAATAGGTTTAGCATAAAACAGGATGATCCTTTTGATAAGTTTTCCCACTTGTTAATGGAAATGCTTAAATGCTTAACTAATATAGAGATTATGTTTAAACAACATTATTATCTTGGATTAGGCATGCCTATAGTAAAGAGTGGTGTCTCTCAAAAGGAAATCACATTCCTTCAAGAGGAATATGAAGGTATATAAGAAGTTTGTGAATGATTATAAAGGAAAAAGGGAGAGGGGTGTAAAGACAAAGACATATCATTAATACACCAAAAATCTTGTGGGTAGAGATGTGAGATGTATTAAGATTAAATAAGAAGAGGAGTAGAATCAAGTGTGTGGAACATATGTAATATATCATACAAGCATATTTGTGAAGAAATAAAGTGTGTGGTGGAATAAAATAAAAATATCATCTGCATATGATAAGATAAGAAGAATATCATAGTAAGAGATATCAATGCAAATTTGAAAGAAGATTTTATAGCAATTTTGTGCACGAAGAGTACATGCAAAGATAAAGGAGAAATTTATGCAGAAATAGAAGAGGGGTTATGGAAGATCTATAGAGAAGAGTACAAGTAGTTTTGAAGATAAGAACTTTTTTATTTGAATATGATTGTTCATCATCCATTGAAGTCGACATTCTCAAGAAGATGGCAATCCCATTGTATAAAAGGTTCATGCCTTAACATGAGGTTAATTCCCCATATTGAATGAGGTTGGTGCCTCATACTGAAGAGATTAGAGTCTCTTGCTAAGTTGGTGCTCAGTTGTGGGGATTGGTGTCTCTAGTAGGTTGATTCCTACAAATTTTGTAAGTGGGGATTGGTGTCTCTAGTGGGTTGGTGCTCATGAAGATTGTAAAATATATTTATATAAAATCAATATTTTTCCACGGTTTTCTCTCATAAGGGTATCCATGTAAATTATGTGTTCTTGTGTTGCATAATTGTTAGATCTTATGTGAATGATATTGTTCAATTAATACCATTGTGGTTGTTATATTGAAAAAGTAATAAGATTGCATTATAATTATTCATCCCCTCTCAGTATAATCATGTTCTCATCAATTGGTATCAGAGTTGATTCCTTCGTAAATAGCCTAATTGCTTGAAGGTATATCTTAAAGAGCACACGTTGGCTAGTCATGAAGGATTTTGATTCTCATCAAACAGGGCACCATTGTTCGATGGAAAAAACTATGTTTTCTATAGCATAAGGATGGAAACCTATTTGAATTCTCTAAGATATGATATTTTGCAATCCATGGTGAATGGTTATACACCTCTTCTGACTCCTCCAATAGACTAGGAAGGAAAGAGGGATAGTGAACATAATGTAAAGGCAAAGAATGCAATTCAATGTGGATTATTGAAATTGTAATTCATAAAGGTTATGCACTGCAAATTGGTCAAAGACATGTGCGACAAATTGAAGAATACCCACAAAGGAGATGATAAAGTCAAAAGAGCTAAAATTCAAACTCATAGAGGGCAGTTTGAAAGTCCCAAACTGAGAGAAGAATAAATTTTTTCCACCTTTCCTTTGGGTGGATGAGATTGTTAACACAATCAAGGGAATTGGAGAAGAGATTAAAGATTCAATCATTGTGCAAAAATTTTTAAGATCATTGCCTCTCAAATTTGATGCTAAAGTTTCTACCATTGAAGAAATGAAGGATCTAGAATCCTTAACAATGGACAAGTTGCATTGAATCCTCACTGCTTATGAGATGAGGACTGAACATGAGAAGCCATAAAAAAGGGAAGATGCTTACTGGAACCTCTTAAAATGGGGGATTGATGTGAATTAAATGCTATCACACCCACTTTCAAGGCTTCCACTCAAAGATAACCCTAGAGATCTCAATGCAAAGGAGAAAGAGATCTTGCAAAAGGGTTGTCCTAGGGGCTGAAAGTAGACTAGTGAGGGGTTCACCACCAAGTTTAAACTTGGAAAAGATAATGAAATGCTAGATGAAATGAAAAATCCTAATTGAATGTAAACTAACACTAAATAACCTAGGAAAGTGAATGAAATGAAACAAAAAACTGCAAAATAGAATGTGTGCACCTGGAAATCTAGAGAAGGTTGGATGGAGGTCTGGAACACTAGAAAATATACTTTTAGTGTTGACTAGGACTCATTCGCCAAGCTGGGCGAATCAGTCCAATTTCTGGGAAACTGTGTAGGAACAGGTTTTGGACAAAAGGGTATCTAAATTTGCAAAATCCTGAAATCTGACTGGAATTGGGACTCATTTGCTAGAAGTGGCGAATCAGTATAGTTGGGATTTTTTGCAACTTCAAAAGCTGATCATGCTCTTGTTTGTCTGCTCTGTCATTCCTGATTGGTTGTCGGATCCGAATCTCTGATTTGCAACCTGTAGGTCTTCTCCAAGGTTCCCCAAGGCCTGATGACAACTTTGACAACTTTGAATGATTTGCAACTTTTCTCCAATCTTTCTCCTTAAGAAATATGCAACCTAAACCTACAAATAACACACAGCGAGAGGGAAAAATGTTGTTGGGGTTAGTGAATAGGGTTTTTCCTTGGTCAAACCCCTTGTTGGTAATTAAACCTTGAAATGAAAGCAAATAGGAATGGAGAATGATGAATGAACAAAGGACAACGTTGCAATTCACCAAACCCTAGCAATTAGGTGCTGCAAATATTCTTGAAATGGCTGCAATGGATGTGGTTCTTAACTCTTTCTTGAATGATGTTGATCTTGAATGAAACACTTGCTTGAATCACAAACCATACATCCCAATTGTTAGCACAATAACAAACATAATGGATGAAATATTTGACATGATGATTGATGCTTGAAGAATGCTCTAAAATGCTTGATAATCTTTCCTTGAATGCTGTTGAATGCTCTTGTGAGTGCTTGAATGCTTGTTATATTTCTAGGTGAAAATATGAGTGAAAGAACCTTGTATTTATACTCAATTATGCAAGAATTCCCAAAATTATAACACTACAAAGCGACATCAAATCTAGGAGAATAAAATCCCACAAGAAATTTGAATTAAATTTGATTTTGGGCCACACGAGATTCATTCACCCAAGGTGGTGAATGAGTCCCATCAGGTATAATGTATGGGACCAAAAACCAAAAGTTCTCATAAATGTGTGAAAACTGGTTCGGGGCCCAAGAATCTAGGTGGGACCCATTTTCCCAAGGTCACGAATGAGTCCTAGATCACTAAATCTGGGTCACACAAGCCAGAAACACCAGAATTATCATTGGCTAATGATTGGCGTCAGGATTATCCCTGAAAAGATGCAATAAATGAGGCTTGTGGATGCAAAATAGGGCCAATTAAAGCATAAGAAAGCCCAATTATTAATGACAAGACTGAAGAAGTGTGAGTGTGTTACAACACTTTAGAACACTCCAAATAAGGCAAGATTAAGGTTGATTTTGATTAAAAAGAGGTTTATTAGGTTCAATTATTTGATAAAACCTTAGAAAAGTGTGAAAGTGAGTTACAACACTTCACAACACTTTAGCAAGGTACCATTAAAATCCACTAGTTCGCAAGGGCCCAAGACCTAATGTGAATGTGTCAACCACATTACAACACTGAATCAAGGCAACATTAAGCCTAACTCACAAGGAGGGCCCAAACACGCCAAGAAAAGTAGAAGGGATACTTTTTCCGTGACTCCTGTTACAAAGCTACAAAGAAATAGAAAAACAAAGAACCTAAACTTATTTAAAGATCATATGATGAATTTGATGATGAAGAATCTAATTTTGTAATAAAGCTAAAGAAGGACCCTATTCCTAATGCACCTAACCATTTTCTTGATGCATCTACATACACCTGCTCCCTTTGTTTTGTAGGCACCACCTAGTCATATAATTATTTATAAAAACATCTCTTTGTGTGCTCAATATTTCCTCTTGGTCACCACCACCACCACCATTAGAAATGCTTATGTTAGCCATTGACCCTCTAAAAACCTCCTTACCACATCTCCCTCATAGTATAGTCTATGTAGCTTTACCACAACCCTCTCCTAATCTACTCTCAAATCTACGAGTTATGCTTGTAGCCAATCCACTAGAGAATATATGTTGTCTAACTCTTCCACTACTACTTTGTTCTTTCATTCTATACCTACATATAATCTGAAATCATCTTACTCCTATTGCCTCATTGTTAGGTATCTCCATTGCAAACATCACTCTACACAATATTTGGACCACTCTACATAAGCCCTTTCCTACTTTGTATAAGCCTTATCATGCTCTACAAAATCTTTATGGTTTTCCCTCTCTAATGTCTCTATAGTGGCATCTTTTGCCTCTATTTATACCACAAATCTCTCTAATCTTGGCACACCTAATCCAATTGTGTCCACTCATAATGCCTCTACATTGATTAAAATACTCATTAGTATAATTTCTTAGACCTCCTCTATATCTACCTTAGGTATCTATATATTTTACACTCTCCACTCATTTCACACTACCTACTCATCATGTCCCTATATAATTAACTCATCCTATAAACCCCTACTCATCTCACACTACCTTCTCAACCTATCTCCTCTAGTCACCCTATCCTCTCTTCCTAGATATTTCTCTCACCTCCACTGAGCTCCCCAGCTTCTCCACTCACTATCTATTGTCATCCTAAAACTTTACCTCGCAATCCATGCTACAAGCACTATTAGAAAGAAAAGTGGGGTCACGAACTGAAGTTTTAGGCCTCAGGAATTCTTTATGAGTTGTAAATTTATACCCTAGCACGACAAAAATAGTATATTGAATAGAGATTAAGAGTAGTGTTGTATTATACTATAAATTCCTAATATAACCCATAGTCAACAATAAATTTGAATAACACAATACTATCTTCATATATTATATCATATATTTTGATACAATATAGTCTTACCTTACAACTTTTCGTTTATTTATTCTATTTGCATGTCTTATCTCTCTCCTTCTTCTTTCTTATTTCTAACATCTATCTTCATATATGTGTTATTTGGGGCATGTCCCTTATAATATATACCTATTCTAACTAAGCCTAGTCGGCCTTATGCTTTGCATCCTTTTTGAGAAATGTTACAATGGATTTCGTTGTCTTCTACAACTTTGTTATGTCGTATGCTATGTCCCTACCAATATCATCCCTATTTTCAAAATTGTCTTGTCCTCAAGACATGGAAAATGGACTTAATTTTTAGGAAAAGTGTTACAAAACTATTTGAGTCAAAGAAATGTGTTGTCCCATTGTGATTTTTCTTATTGAAGGACATGTACTTGTGTATTTATATAAGTTAGAATATGCTCTAATGTTGTTATTATGGATGGGATTTGGATTTGTTGTACCATATTCACTGCCTTGCGAAGGAGACCAATGGCATGGGAAAGAAACAAATTCACAACTTCCCATAATTCTTTAATTTGGTCCTTTACCACTTCTCTTTGGTCCTAGAGCTACTGCATTTGAGTATGTAGAGATTCAAGTTGTGTTGTTTCCTTCTCATCCATAACTTGAATAGCATCTTAAGTTTTATCCACTTGTAGGATTTTTTGTTCAATATGATCTATCTGCCCTCCAAATTCCTAGTATGGCCATTGCAATAAAAATTGGTGTAAAGTTGATTTCTTTAATGATATTTTTTAGTGTGATTATATTAGATTCTAACTATGTGTTTGTTGTCACATACTTCTTTCCTTCTTCATGTGTTCTTCTTTTTTGGAATTCTCCTATGTTGTTATTCCAAATTTGGTCATATCTTCACAAAAAATCAACTTATGCATCATTTTGTGAAATAATTCATTTTATTATGCTTTTATATATTTTGTTGGAGCAAAACAATAAAATATTTTGGAGAAAAATCTTGAATGCTAATCAAGTTATGTTTAAAATACATAAAGCAATATCTAAATTTATAATGGATCATATGTATATGAATATTCAATCAACAAAGATATTCTCTTGTTCAAATAATTTTGTTCTTGATAAGTGGGAATTTATTAATCCTCCTCCTAATGGAGTTTTTTTCTTCCTTGAAAAAAACTAAAATTTAAATAGAAAATTATTAAAATGGAAAGCCCCCTTTCTTGTATATTGAAGATAAGTTTGATGGAACTTCTTGAGGGAATCTAGGGAAATCAAGTGCAAGCGTAGTGCTAAGAAATAATTTAGGTCAAATTATTGCATTAGCTTCTAAAAAATACCTTGTGAAATGAATAATGTAACTAGTAGAAACAAAATATATCCTATTAGGACTAGAATTTTTAGTCAAAGGAATATTTAAAATTTAATAATCAAAGGAGATTCAATGATAGTCATAAACATCATTTCTAAAAGAAATTCCACAAATTGGATGTTTGATTATGTGCTAGACCAAATTAGTAAACTTCTAAAAAACTTGACTATTATGAAGTTGCTTAGTTCTTCAGAGAATTTAGTGTTATTGTAGATGCTCTCACAAATAAGATAATTGATAGTATGGTTCAATATTTAGAATTTAAAGGAATTTTTTCCTCTATTCCCATCTAATTCCACATGGATCTGCCTTCTTTCCTCTATGGTGGGTGTTTAAAAATTGGAAACATGTGCTTGTTCCTCCTAACTGTTTGTTGTAAGTGTAGGTTTTTAAAAAACCTTAAGTGTTTTAGATTTATTTTCTGGCTTTCACATTGTGTAGGGTTGTAATGTCCCCTTTTTTATTAATTATATTTTATGGAAAAAATCCCATCCCGATATTTTTATGTGGGTTAAGGAAGAATTTGAGGAAATAATATATTTAATTCTTAATTTGGACCCATGATTAATTTATATTTTCAAGATACTTAATTGGGGCTAATTGAACATTAAAGATATTTGATTGTTTTACTATGCTAGCAAGCGAAAAATGGGGTGTGGGGTTTGTTTTGGAGAAATTAGTAACTTTTAGGGTTAGTTTATACCCAAATATATTTGATTCTATGAAAACTTTCTTGAGGGAACTACTACTTATTTTTAAATAAGAATCAAGTAATGGTTATGACATAATTTTAAATGAGATTTTTTCATAGAAATTACTAGAAAATATTATTATTTTAATTGATTTTAAAAGAGAGGGGAACTATATTTTTGGATCCCAGGTTGGGTTGTCAACATCTATTTATTAGTACGAAATTTAACTTTTTGGCATGCACCTTTTATAAAACCTATCAAATCTTGTATTGGACACTTGTCTTCAAGAAAACAAATATGAGGAAAAGAAACATTAGGTTTGCTAGAGACTGGAGGATAAAAAAGTCAAACTCAAACTCAAACAAAATAAAACATCTTCATTTTCCCTTAGTATTTCAGACATTAATATAGTATCTTAGGGAAAACCCCCTTGGTCTTGTAGATACGAAAGTAAAGTAGGTCTTATCCACCTCAATAATTGGGCCTTAGCTGCTCAACTTGAAGGAAATTTTATGGTGGTCTTCCTAGGTTTGATACCCCTAGCACCTGGAATATTATTAGACCTTAGGGATTTGAAGCTTACAACTCAGATCACCAATAAAATGGCATAATTGTTGATGATTGATTTACTTTAGCCATTTCTACTGCAGTGTGGGCTTGGTGCATATTTAAAACATCTCTACAACTAGTTCACTAGTTTTTTCTAGTGGAATTGTGTTGAGGAAGTTTGGCATCCTATTAACTCATACCAATAAATTGGCACCATTTCCGTGGATAGAGATTAATAATTAATTTAAAGTTTCAAGTTACTTAGTGATGACAATGTAGCCAAGAAAGTATTGGTCTTTGGTTTGAATTCAAAATTTTGTTGATCCTAATTAATTTCTCCTATAATGAGTGGTGACTCTATCAAGGAAGATCCATAAGCTTATATTAGAAGATAAAATGGAAAAGAACCAGTGCTTCAAAGATCAAGAGATACTAGTGATTTCGACATCTGATGTAAGAAGAAGACAAGAAAAATGGAGGGATAAATATTTAGATAAGTCCACTTTGTAAGATTCACAAAATAATGAAAAAGTAGGTACTTCAAGTAGATTATCTACTCCTAGAAATTATGATCAATAAACATCAAATAATTTAGTTGATAATAGTGTTAGAACCACTACAATAAATCTTAGATTTGAATGTACTAGGTTTGGAAAGGAGGAAAATTTTAATATAGAAAATATAGATATGATGGCACCTTTGATCTCACCTCTAAGAAACCAAAGGGAAGGTATACATGCTACTCCTCAAACTTCAAAGCATGAGGTAGAAGCAACATTCCAAGATGTTGACGAGAATATTCAAATAGAAACAGAGTGCAAAGAAAGGGAATTAGATCATCATATTCATCTTATGAATAATATCAAAGAATGATAACATGAAATAGAACCACAAATTTCATTACAACATGCCCAATAAGCTCAATAGAACTTATTATTGATTCAGCAATAAAATAATTACATAGAAGACCATACAATATTTTGTTCCACAAAAAATAATTACCCAGCCTTAAAATTTTATGTTAGTTACCAATTATTCAACAAAATCAACCTAACCCCTCATAAAAATGTTGTACCAAATATTCGGGTTAAACCCAGAAGATAAGTTGAAAGATTTTTAGTGGGACCACCATTGAGATTAGAAAGATACATTGCAATTTTGTGGAACCCCTAATTGTCCTAATCCAATCCCATTTGAGATGAGCGGGAAGGTGTCTAAATTCAAGGGAAACAATTCTATCACTGGTGAGGACCACTTAAGACACTTCATCAATGTCACTGATGAATATGAAATGAAAAATTAGGATTTCATGATAAAAGGAAATTGTGTGGTCATTGGAAGAAAGTACAAAAGAATGGTATGAAAGTGTTTCGAAAGTAGCATAGAATCATGGGATGAGTTTATAAGGGTGTTCAAATTGCAATGTGGAGAGAGTAAATCCAAGGTTTGTAATCTATGAGCTGACTCATAAAAAGAGGATTAAAGGAATTGGTTTGTGAATTCAATAACAAGTTCATTATAAAAATAAGGGAAATGCCTCTAGAAGTAAGGCCTAATGAACCCATGTGCCTTTTTATTTGTTACTATGAAGCATTCCATTTGAAGGTGAGTTATCTGTTGAGAGAAAAGAACCCTCAAACTTTGAGGGAAATATATTCAAAGGCCATCAATATAGAAAGTAACCTGAAAACTTCTGGGAAAGACAAGAAAAGGGATGATGTGAAACTCTTGAAACCAAATGCAAATTTTTTTAGCAAGCCTCTCATTGTTGAAGAAAAACTAGACAAGTTGATTGGAGCTATTAAGGACCTTTGTTATAAAGTTGCAAATAATGAAAAGGGTATTCCTTCTAATGCTGCCCCTACACATTTCAATGTGTTAGAGGTTGCCTTACAACTATGACTAGTCTAAGAGATCTTGAAGTAATGACAAATAGGCAATACCAAGAAATTCAAATCGAGGATACCAAGAGAATCACACCCCTAATCCCTTGAGGAAGTATCACTTGAGCCTTCAACAATACTCATTCTAGTTCAAAATGTTATTTGCCTCATGATGAATCCAAGTACGTTGTTGCAGTTGCACTTAATGAAGAAAAAATTCTAAGAACATGAGCTACATCCAAATGTTATGATGATACCAACGTAGATTTTTTGGATGCTTAGAGGGTGAGGAATTATTTCAAAATGATTATGAAAACCATCATGTTCCCTATGATATTCCAAACAAATATTTTGAACATATCAAGGAATATATGAGATAGAGGTATAAAAGAGTGTAGTGTCGAAAAAAGTAATCCTTTTTCACACTCTATTTGAAATAATTGACACATAATTAACTTAATTATGCTTTGGAGCAGTGTTGTAAGGTGGTTTACACATTCAAACCTCTCTAGGGTCCTTATTTAATTAAAATATATTTAAATTTCACCATTTGCAAAAGTGTTGTAAGACATTTTCACACTTTTCTAAGGTCTATTCATTTAATTAAGCCTAATGGACCCCCCTTGTACTTAATTTGAGCCTTATTTATGGTGTTGTAAAGTGTTTAAACACACTTTCACATCTATCTAGGGTGGTATTAATCAATTGCACAGTTAATTAGACTTAATTGGCCATTTAATTCAAATTCAAGCCCTCTAAATTGTATTTTCCAAGGGATCAATCCCGACACTCAGTAATTAAATGATATAACCTTTAACTTGGCAAGTTCTAGGTCCTGGAAATTGGAGCTAGGACCCATTTTCCACTAAGGGCAAATGGGTCCTCCCTTAATAGGACCCCACTTTCTTTGCATATTTTAACTAGGTTATTGATCCTCTTTTCACTCGGAGCAAGGTCCTGGAAAGTGTGTCAGGACCCATTCACCCTAGGCGGCGAATCGATCCTCCCTTAACAAGGACCCTCTTTTCAAATTTCATTCTACTGGGATTTTAATTAATTTCATTTGCAGATCTGAGGTTGGCTTGAAATATTTGAATTTTGGGGTTAACTCTCTAATTTAGTATAAATACAAAGTTATTTTACATAATTTCACCTAAGAGAGAAAACTAGAGCAAGATTACAAGCAAGAAAGAGATGAACTTTCATGAGACAAAGCATTCAAGCAAAAGTGAAGTTTGGAGCAACCTTTTAAGATCTTCAAGCTCACTTTATGTTCAAGATCAAGCATTAGTGAAGGTTGATGATAGATGCGTATGGAGAATCATGAAGGATTCTAGGTGTTGGGAGATGCACAAGTCATACAACCAAGCCTAAGATTTCATCTTCTATAATCATCCTATTTGTAGCCTACAAGAGTTATTTTCAAATTTGTGATTCATTAGAGAGATTAGACATCTTCTTTAGTGAGTCATCTGGATTGCTCACATTGCATTGAAGGGTTTTATCCTAACACAATTGGGTAGAATTTCCTTTACATTCTCTTGGATCTTAGTCTTAGACACAATTAAGATTGAGATTGCACACATAGCTACATGTTTTAGATCTTTATTCATCATCAAAGGTTTAATTACCAACAAGAGGTTTGACTAAAGCAAACCCCTATACACCAACAAGATACCAAATTTTTTATGCACGTTATAGGTAGATCCGGAATCAGAAACATGAATTTCAAGGAAAAAGGGAGAAGAGTAGACCTGGAAGTTGCAAACCAGATTCAGAGATTTTCGAAAAGTCCTAGTAGGACCCATTTGCCTTTAGGGGCGAATGAGTCCCTGTTAAGGGTTGAAAGACAACATATTCCAGACATTGCGAGCTTCTGTTTTCAGTTCTGAACTCCCCGAACAGGCTTACTGAGACCCATTCGTCTTTGGTGGCAAATGAGTCCCTGTCAGTATCTCAGAAAAGTATGATTTCACTAGGTGCACAACATTCTTGCCTCCTTGTTCTTCCATAAGAGCTGCAAATTCTTTATGTTTTGTGTTAATTTATGCATTTTGTGTGTTAGATCTAGGATTAGGGTTAGTTCATTAGCCTAATTCTTTCTCCCCAAATTGAAATCTAGCTCACCACCCCATCCTTGCATTAAGGAAAGATTGCAAGATCCCTCAATCTTGATCCAATTCACCTCTTGGGTTGATAGTTGTTTCAAGATTCTTGGATCTCATCTTTTGAATGAAACTCCCAATATAAAAAAGGTGGATTGGGGACATTCTTCTCATTTGTCTTTTTCTATGTTTCATTTTGGTGAACCCGACACATTTTTGGGCATTTTAGTTTTTGATTTGGAGTGCAATTAAATCATAGAACCCTAGCTTGCATTAGGTTTACATTAGATTCTAGGGTTTCTTTGTTTTTTATTATTAAGCATTGCATGTAGGATAAAATTGCATGTTTGCATTGCTAATATTCATTGAAAATCTAAAAAGTGTTTAAATTTCATTTAGTTTTCAATTTTGTTCAGATTGAGATCATTGTTCAAGCATTTAGATTCAAATTATATCATAGATTTTCCAATTTTAGTCATCATTCAATCATAGAAAATGTTCCATTTAGAGACCTTATACTTGGGAAATTTGTTACAGCATTCAATGTTACAGATCTGAGAAAGCTTATACATAGAGACAACTTAGAGAAACTAAAAGCAAACTCATAAAACCCTAAAACTAGGACCCATTCTCCTTTAGTGGGAAATAAGTCCCTGGATACCCTAATCAGTAGGATTTATGGGCATGTTTTGGTGTTGTAGGTGCCTTTCTGATCACTGTAAGTACCTTCACCAGGACCTATTCACCTTTAGTGGCGAGCAAGTCCCTGTACAACTTTTGACAGCAAAATTTCTGAGTTGTTTTTGGTCTCTGATAAACATTTCTACCTTTGTTCTGAAATCTAAAAAGTGTTAGTCTAAAATAGATTGTTCTTGCATGCAATTTCTTGTTTATTTAGATAGATTTAGCAACATTGGGAAAACAAATTTCTTGCATTTTTAGTTATAGATAGCATTATATTTCTGCATTTTCAGCATTCTTGCATTAGTAGACATGTTCAATTACATTTGACATTCATTAGAAAACAAAATCAAAACAATAAAAACATCAAATGAGACTTGTAGAGAAAGTAAAATGATGAAAAGTTTCCTTTTAAAGCTTGACCTACTCCACAATCCTTTTAGTAGCGATGACTTTGACATGTTAGATGAGGCGAGGCCCTTGAGGATTTCATCTCACAAGGTTTATCCACTAAGGCTTGTCATGACAAACCAAAATACAAAGACGTTAATACCATCACATCACAACTCGTAATTTATCCCCCCTTGAAAAAACCACAAGCTCAAAACAAGCATGTGCTCATCCTTGAACCACTGAAAGATAAGACTTCATCTAACATTGGTAATGCTTCACAACAAAAGAATTATAACACTGTTGCGCATACCTACAATACAAGAAACAATAGGCCACAACAACAACCTTCTGTTTCATTACCATTGCCTATCCTATTTTTCCTAGTGCTCCTCGTTTGCCGACAAACAATGGAAAGGAATATAACCTTGTTGAACACCTTAAGAACACTCTTGCTAAGATTTCTATATGGGAGTTACTTCAAGTATTGCCAAGTTATCATGGCATACTCCAAGAGGCCTTGCAACAAATTATGGTCCCTTATAACAATAATTCAAATGATGCAGTAGCGCTAATCCAACAAATGAACCAAATGAATTTGGACATAGTCTTTCACTAGAGTGAGTTACCTCTTTTGGAAATTCAGAAGAAGTATGAAGCTTTCAATATAATAGTCCATGTTGGCGTAACAACTAGCACCTCTGGAGTAAGAGTTGGTACGGATAGCTATGCACACTACGCAATGAGTGCTCTTCAAATTAGGAGGGGAAGCTCCCTCGTTGTGCTTTAACAAAAATGCTTGGAAAGGGAAAAGTAATCTAAACTATCTCCTGTCTTTTTGTCTCAGCTGTAGAGGTACAAGGCTTTCAAGAAAACTCTATACGTTGCAGCTAAGTATTTTCTGGTTTCGCAGACTACTAACTACAACTAGGCTTAATTACTTAAAATCTATCCAGTTTCCTCAAGAAAATAGAGCATGAGGAAATGGAGCAAGGATGACTATCTGATGATAAACAAGTATAGATTCTCAACTTGAAGGCAAGGTGGCACATCTATCAGCTCAATGTAAACAAGTTTATTGGAAACAACAATATACGATAAACTGAATACAGATTCTCAACTTGAAGGTAAGGTGGCACATCTATCAGCTCAATCTGAATAAGTTTATTATTCACACACATCACACGATAACCAAGTACAGATTCTCTACTTGAAGGCAAGGTGGCACAACTATCATCTCAATCTGAACAAGTTTATTGAACACAAAACAAATTTTATCTAACTAAGGAAAGAATTCACCATTATAATTGCATGAAACCCTATGTGGCATAACAATTCATCATAATAGCAAAAACACATGAACAGATACAAAACGAGCAATATTGAGGGCAAGGTAGGCACATCATATATTTCTCTCTCGTGCAAAAGTTATGTACAAATGAGCAAAAGCTCTTATTTATAGACATCAAAAGGTGTAGGGAACCCTAAAATCACCTTGAGTCAACTACAGTCTTGCAATGCATGCAAGATTTATTGCTAAGCCCTAATAAAGGAAACTATACATTTAACTGGAAAACTACCATCAGTTAACCGAAACATCTAATCTAAAAATGGACAATTGTGCAAGCATGCACGTCCTTATTAAAAGCAAGTTAACTGGAATACTACCATCAGTTAACGTAAACCCTAAATGAAACTCCAAGTGAATAAATCTGATTTGAGAATAGATATGCATGAGATAAGACAACGAGTTAACTTCAGAAGATAATGCCAAGTTTAACTCCTGTGTGTAATGTCTATTCTGAGAGGTGGGGACTGAAGTCTACTGGTCGTGATCTCGAACAATCAATCCCTCAACGAGGTTGTTGATTGCATCAGCATCTAAAGGTCGTCACATTTCACTGCTGTCAACAACTTGAGCAATCTTGGCAATCTTTGCACACTCAAACTAGCATTTCACTGATTGGTAACTTTGGCGGCTCCGTAACTGAAGTGATGGCCATTATCTCTTCTGCAGCTTGATGTCTCTAACACTTTTCCTTAATGAAAGAGTGTTGCATGATGAAACTGCGAAGCTGACTGCGCACACTCTGATTGTGAGAAATGCAAACGAATTTGCTGCACAAGCAAAATTCCAACGGTATCAACCCTCTAAAAGCACTTGATACAAATCGGTCTCATCTTTTCTGATGAAATCGTGAATTAAGATCGATTTGGTCTTGAATTCAGTCTATGTGAATTGCACTCTGAAAAACTCGCTTGTTGACTGTGAACACGGCTATATTCAGACAACTTTTTTGGAAAACTAAAAATAGCCCGCTGAGGCTAAAAATAGCCTATCGAAGGGTAATTTTCAGCGAAAAATCTGAGATATGGGTTTTATCCAAAAAAAGATTCTAAGACAACCCAGAATGTCAAAAATGCGAAAATTTGACTTTTACTCGACCATGCAAGGAATTTTCAGCTGAGAAAATTAGAAACTCGAGAACTGATGCTCTGGAGTAAATTTTCCTGAAAAATTCTGGCACATGGGTTTTCTCGAGGAAGCTATTTTGAATAGACCCAGATGATTTGTTTTGCCAAAATTTTCCAATTCTTCAAACATGCGAAAGAATTTAAGACGAGAAATAGAAGAATTTAAGATAGAAGAAAGAAGTTTTTAGTGCTCTGCTTCTGCTAAAATCGCCATCTTGTCTAAAGTCTGCTGATTAATTTGGACTTTTACCTGCAAAGAAAGTGTTTTGATGTCTTCACCAATGATTGCTGATGAAAAATTCGCCCAACTCTGAAGGAAATTCGCCTTTGCTCTGAAGAAATACGAATTTTGCTTAAGCTGAATGAATGATTAATGATGGTGCCATGCTTAAATAAAGAGAATTTGCACCATATAGTTTACTGCAAGATTTAAAACCTCGACTAAAAGAAAAGGCTTCTGATTGGACCCCCTTCAGTTACACTAACACTATCTTGAAGTTCGAAATTTAAATAATAATAAAATATTCATTATGCAATAGCACAAAGAGGTGCCAATTTTAGAAAATCGCCATTTAATGCTTAAACATGCAAAAATAAATATTAAATATTATTTAAAATCAGTTGACAAACCAAGTAAAGCACTTGGATTCACCGACGAACTTCACTGATTTGAAAAAGTCCTTATCTAACCTCATAGGCGTCCATTTGCTCAAGATATCATGTTTTTTTATTAACTTCCTACTTTGTAGCTGACCACAAAGTTGCAACTGGCCATCTTCGACACTAATTTTTAGGTGACCAGATGATGCTGAGACTGAGCAAGTGTATTCATCGCGAAGCCTGCAGATCAAGGAAGAAATATCTGCTGGGAGTGGTCACTACAAAATCCATCATTTAACACCTCAAAGAATTAGGTGCCCTTGATTAAATTGATTTTCAGGTACCAGACTTAACCATTTCTCCAAACTGCCATCTGACGCTTCAAACAGCTGCTGACGACGAACAGTGAACCCTATTGACAGGCAACCAAGCTTACTGCATACCTGTAAGTATTCCGCATCCAACAAATATATGCAAGGCATATGAAAAGTGCATTAAGGACCCCTAAAGTAAAAGCGCCCCTGGCTTGAAAAGGTACGTACACCATTTTGACGAAAGTGCAACTCTCAACTAGATGTCCTACTTTGATCTCTGATATCTGGAGCTAGGGATGACCTGATTCAAGCACCGTCTGTTTCTACGCGTAGCCAGAAGGACCTATGAGAGATGTCTCTAGAGGCGACGAAGCAAGAAAACTGCTTCTAAGACCTGAAATAGAAAGGCGCCTTTCCCAAGATGGAATAGACGACCAAACTTAGCCATTTTCTGAGTTGTCTTCGTTTTGTAGTATTTCGCCAAAGACCTTGCACGTACGAGCGTTTTCCAAATCCCAGAAGCTGACGGCTGGGCTCGTTGAATAGGTAAATTAATTACGCTCAAATCCCGTGAAGACTTCGAATCCCATGAAGACTTCGAATGCGAGCAACTTCATCTGATAGGCCTAAAGGCTAGGCGCCTCTGGCCTACAATAATACAATGAATATTTTATGCCAGTCCACCCGTGAAATTACGTGCCTGGTAGAATCTCTGCCTCGATCTCTCAGAATGTCGGATTAACAGGCAACTTGGTGCATCGCGAAGCTGGGCTAAAGTAGCACTGATGTCAGGAAGACCATGTCAGCAAACTCTACCATTTTAGAGGTCATTTTGAAGGGCGCCCCTGAGCTACAGGCGCACTGGAAAAGAAATTACACCATGTGAGGAAGCTCTATGATGCGAAATCTCTCCATAAGCTCATCTTCAGACGTCGACTACCGGAGCTATGGGACTCAGATGACTACGTTCGATAACTCGTCGGACAGGCAGACTAGTCGTGAAGAGATTGACTGCATCAATCATGAGGAAAACCAAGATCTAACACCCTTTAAAGAGGTGCGCCCTTGAGCTACAGGTGCGCAAAAGCTGGAAAAGGACAAGCTTCTGCAAACTGCAACTTTGGAATTTTCAACTTCTATCGCCAGTAACCGGACTTACGAGTCTCGGATAGCCTCGCAGGATAGCTCATCGGATAGGCAGACTAATTCTGAAGAGATTGACTATATTCATGAGCATTTATCACAAAATTAAGGCCTTCAAAAGGAAGGGCGCCCCTGGGCTACAGGGGTGCAATTCTGCTTTTCTTTGAGAAATCCTCAAAAATTGACCATTGAAATCTTCATTTTGGCCATTGAAATGACCATTCAAAAGTATAAATGTCGCTGTGAAATGCCTCGTTCACCGTGGAATGCTTCGTTCTGAGTCTCTAATTCTGGTTTTGATCAATGGAACTGTCTTTAACTGACAAAACATTAACAAAACTCCATGCTTGATATTGCCCAAAAACTGTAGTTGACATCATTTTAGCAAAGTTTAGACTATTTTAAGCAAAATGCCTTGATGAAGCAAAAAAATTGGTTTGGGTACAACAGTCCACATCAATCAAATTGTGATAAAACGAACTCTTGTTAACAATGGTTCGGCCCTGAATGTGTGTAGTATGAGCCTTGTGAAAAGACTTAGGATGAGTAAAAATGATATTAAACCTGATTCCTTATCTATTCGAGGATTTGAAAACATAGGAAAACAACCACTTGGAGTTATCACATTACCTATCAGAATTGTGGAAGTAACATCACAAACTTCGGTCCACGTTATGCCCGATGATCTTTCTTATAATCTCCTTTTAGGGAGACCGTGGATTCATGAAATGAATGGCATGCCTTCCACTCTACATCGGATCATGAAGTATGTCTATAACAACAAAGTTTACAAACTAAAAGTTGATCCCGAACCTGAAAGTTGTTTGATGGACGAAAGGGACGGATGAAATCCTTTGCAAGCATTGGAATCCTATACACCACTAACAGTATCAAAAGAAGAAAAAGAACAAGAAATGGACATTGACGAACTTACTAAGTTATTGGAAGACAATTGGGGATCCTTCGATTTCAGACCGACATTCATTGGAGAATACAAGATAACAACAAAAGACAATGAAATACCCCTGTTAGTTTTTCCCAATGTTTTCAGAACAAGTACAACACAAACACCAATGATTAGTGTTAGCTCCAAAGATAATCAACTTTAAAGTAACCCTCACTATGAATGTTCACTAAGATCCCAATGAAGGCGAGGTGATAGCATATGGTGTCGGGGATCTTTAGCAATAAACTGAATTGAATTACAATGTTGGAAATGAAAGTGTAGGCGGTGAACTAACCATGAAGTTTGCACTACCACTTATTTAGTGGGGGGAAATTATTACAATTATTAAAATGAAGTACTCAACAACTTATTTAGTGGGAGTAGCGAAAGTAAATGAAAAATGTTGAAAGTAAAGAGGTTGATTCAGTACTACTGGAACCAGCAATTACAATATGCTCCTTTTACAAAGATTTATCAATGAAAACTGTTTCAACTTCAATACAATGGTTCTACAATATCTCCAATTACAAACATGAATAGATTCAACATGGAACTATAGCATGAAACGATAATAACCAGGTCTGATATGAGAGACCAGCAACTGAAAACTCAGACCAGCAACTATGCAATCACCAAAATGTTTATAACTACTCCAAGTCTTCACTAAATCACCCAAAACTGAAAGCATACATTCACTAGAAGCTTGGCGACCAACCAACAATAGATAAACAATGCAAAACAAACATTATATTAAAGGCACGATTCTTAATGCTCATCTAGAGGGAAGGTACGACCCAAGGAGAGGGGTGACCTCTCTAGAAAATTGAGTGCTCCAAGATAAAATCTGAAAATCTACAAATAGAGACACCTTAAGCATAAAAACACTTATGGCCAACATCCAGAATGATATAAAATTCACTCTGGAATGAATTATGAATGAAAATCACTTTCAGCCATACAAAACCAACAAACACAAAATTGATATTATCACCAAAATCTTCAACAATGATGCTCAATTTGCTAACTCTGAATGAGAAGTAGCCTCATATCCAGCTAGGTATTATCTTTCAAATATGAAATTGAACCCTTGCTAGGAGGTATGCATTCCTCGAAACCATAGGCCTGAAATCAATTCGGCAACAATTCGATATGATAAGCAATGGATACCAAATAAATGAACAGAGGCCTACTTATATAGAGCTTGAGGTGACCTTTCAGCTTCCCACATTTCCCTCCAAAAGGGACGCCCGATTCACCTTTGAAATATTTTTTATTTTTAAAACATAGTTTTATTTACCTTCTCTTGGGCATCCAAAGCAAAGGGCCTCAATAAACATTATTAAATATTTAATTTCCTCATAATGTGGCATCCACCCTCCAAGGCCACATTTTAAAACAACATTAAGTCATAATCCCTAGGCCAAGGGGGCCAACATGAAAATAGAATGTTTAATGACTTAAATAATTTAATTCTCCAAAATGCACCTCAAAGGCCAAAACCACAAATACTCAACTTTTTTGCTCGCAGTGGAAAACACATTGGTTTGTCGCCAAACAAGACACTGCCAAAAATAAAAGTTACTAAAAATAGTAAATTTAGAAAAGTTGCCCATTGTATTTGCATGTCATATCACTGCGAAGCTCTCTAGAAACCCATAAAGAAACTGCAAACCAATTTCTGAAACTCCAACACACAAACCTCTGAAAATGCCAAAAACCTCCAACAACTAGAAACCCTAATTTTACCTACGACGAGCCTACGCGCATCCAAAATAGGCTGACGATCCATTGCACTGCTCACTGATGAGAAGGGGACATTACAGTTTTCCCTCCTCGAGATTGCTTGTCCTCATGCAACCGCAAGTCTAAATGCTGCAAAATTTGTTCACCTTCCCACGTTGCATCCTCAATTGGCAAGTTCCTCCATTTCACCAAGTACTCTTTGATTTTTCTTCTCATCAAAGATCGCTCCCTAGTATCAATGATCTCCTCTAGAATCAATGATGTAACAAACCAGTTGGAAAAGAATGCTCATTCTTGTTCATTTGACAAGTAGGACAGTCCCTTATGTACTGCAAGACTTCATCCTTTAGCCCTTTCCATGAAAACCTTTCACGGATCGTGTAAGTCTTGAAGTATCCTTGGTGACCAGCAAGGGAATTGTCATGAAAAGACTACAAAACCTTCTTCTTAAGCTTAGATTCGGGCACTAAGAAGATTCTACCTTTATAGTGGATCAATCCATCAACCAGCTGATATCTTTCATCTTGCAAATGGCCTTGTACAATGTTGGTTACAAACTAGATTTTTGCATAATTAGCTGCAATTGACTCCCTCCAATCTGTAATAAGCTCCACCAAAAAATTCGAATGAGGCCTTCTAGATAGAGCATCCCACTATGTTGTTCTTTCCTATAACATACTCAATGCCAAAGTCATAAGCTTGGAGTTTACTCACCCATTTCTGTTGCCTTTCATTCAAATCCTTCTGATGCATGAAGTGCTTAAGACTGTTATGATCAGTCTTCACCACGAACTTGCTTCCCACCAAGTACTATCTAAACTTGGCCAATGCATGCATGATTGCAACCATCTCCTTATCACAGATAGAATATGTTCTTTCAGCTCCTCTCAGCTTTCTGCTTTCAAAGGCAATGGGATGTTTTTCTTGCATGAGAACAGCTCCAACTCCTTCTCTTGAAGCATCATACTGCAATTCAAAAGGCTTAGAGAAATTGGGTAGAGCCAACGCTGGACACAAGCTTAGAAGGTGCTTGAATTTATCAACTACTCCTTGTGATTTATCCATCCATTGGAAATCTCCTTTCTTTGTAAGATCAGTGAGGGGGGCTTCCATTTGAAAATACCCCTTAGCAAACCTTTTGTAAAAGCCACTCAACCCCAAAAATCCCTTCAAATGTGACACATTTTTTGGAGATGACCAATCTAGGATTTATTTAATCTTCTTTGGATCAACTCTCACACCCTTGGAGCTAATAATGTGGCCCAAATAAAAGAGCTCCGTCATCCCAAATTCACATTCTGACTCCTTTCTAAACAAGCATTCTGCTTCCAAAATGTTGAGCACTTCCTCCAAGTGCTTGAGGTGCTCCTCCTATGATTTATTGAATATGAGAATGTCATCGAAGAAGATGAGCACAAACTTCTTCAATTACTGCCTAAAGATCTTGTTCATACAAGATTGAAAAGTTGTTGGAGCATTTTCCAAACCGAATGGCATGACAAGGAATTCAAAATGCCCAAAATGGTATCTAAAGGTAGTCTTCTCAATATCTGCCTCCTTCATCCTTATCTAATGATACCCTGATGTGAAATCAATCTTTGAAAAGTACATGGCCCCGTGGAGCTCATTAATAAGCTCATATATCCTAGGGATAGGATATTGGTTCTTGACGGTTTCTGATTCAACGCATGGTAGTCCACACACATGCACATGGTATCATCTTTCTTTTTGAACAGCACCATTGCAGAAGCGAAGGGGCTCTTACTTGGCTGAATGTGTCCCATCTCCAAGAGCTCTTTGATGGCTTTTTCAACCTTGTCCTTCTACTTCTTTGGATAGCGGTATGGAGTTGTAATAACCGGTTTGCTCCTCCTTCCAGCTCTATCACATGCTCAAATCCTCTTTCAAGAGGTCTCCTAGGTGGAATACTCCCAAAGAATTTGTTCTTTTTAGTAACCAAAGCTTGAATATCTGGATGATAGTTCCTTTTATACTCCACCGGATCGGCTGGTAAAATCAAGCATTCTGCTGCCTACTCAACTTGATCATGGCGGATCAGCCTTTCCATTTGTTTGAAATACACTATTCGAGGACCTCCATTCAACATCCCTCTCAACACTACTCTCTTACCATCGGGTTGGAACTTCAATTCCATTGTTTGCAAGTTCAATGAGATATCACCAAGAGATTGCAGCCACTGTATACCTAGCACAACACCGGTATCACCAATGCCTACAACATAAAATTCATCTTTTAATTCATAGTTCCCCAACTGCACAAAGAGGTTTGGAATCTTCCTAATGCAAGAAATAGTGAAGCCATCGGCCACCATCACCTTAAGCCTTAAAACTCTTTTGTCTTCAAACCTCTCTTCGTCACCAATCCTTCATCTATGAAGTTGTGAGTTGCTCCAGTATCAATGGGATCAACAATTCGCTGTGAACCAATCACCCCACAAACTCGAAAAGACTCATTCTTCTGAAAGCTTGAGAGTTGTTCCAAAACACTCCCTCCCCCAATGAATTTTGGTTCTTCTTTTGGGGCTTCTTCTCCTTCAGTACTTGTTGATTCGTACTACTGATCAGGCATATCAAATTCTGATTCAGCATCAAAATATGCTTCCATGTGATGTGCTTTGCCCTTTCCATAGCATTTGTGACCCTTTGACCAAGGCTCATGACAAGTATAGCAAAGTCCATCTTTTCTCAACTTCTCTCGCAACTCTTCAGACATCTTCTGTGGAAACTTCTTTGGCTGACTTGATGAATGCTTCTTATCCTTCTTATGACTAAAGGACTTGGAGTGGAATTTTGGCTTTAGGGCAGCCAACTCCATGCTCCTGGATTTCTTGTTAGCTTCGTCAAGAGTTGGCGGCTCAAAGGATTTGACCCAATCCTTCAATGGTTCCATCAATCCTTTAGTATACTGTCACATCCCTTGCATTGAGACTATAGGTTGGTTATGTATTTCAAAAGCAATGTTAGTTACAAATAACTGCTTTCATGTGATTATGACATTGAGAATGGAATAGTTGTTCTTTTTATCATAACTGTAAAGTTAACGAACTCTGTATTTTGCAAGTAAATTTATTGTTCACGTGAAGTTGAATGAGATCATGAGATTAAATTTAAATGCATATTATTTTTAGCTATTGAAAACAATCTAACCATAATCCTTGTCAGTGGATGCAAGATTGCTGACGCCACGAAAGAAAGGGAAATATCATCAGGGAGAGGACATGGTTAACAGTGGATCTATTTTATCGTGTACCTTGAGTTAGTGTATGACAAGTACCAAAGTCGTAACTTGGCCAAAAACAATTCATTATAATTATTTATTCTATAAGCCAATTTAAATATATATAAATCCTTAATTATATTAAAGGAGATTGCTAATGGTTATCAAATATTAATTAAAAATAATAGATATAAATTAAAATATTATTAATAATATCTTCTTGAAAATGGAGCGAACTAATTCTGGGTATATATATATATATTTTTACAATGGTTATAAAATAATAAATTAACCATGGTAGCTATAATTCTTATTCTTTCAAGCTTAATATAAAATAAAAATAAGGATTAAAGTCGAACTTGAATTGAATCTTTGTCGGGTGTCATCTCTGGTATGTTTGTAAGGAGCTTCCCCGCCAGTTTTCTTCGTATCTTTGGTAACGTCCAAGAATGGAAGCCTGCAGCTGTAGCCTCCTGAAGGTCTTTTTGGGAGGGTTCGTATGGATTCTCTTTTAGGATTGAAGCCTCGAGAGTCTTGCTTTTTTACACACACATTGCTCATTCTTTCAACAGTTCTATCTTCGCCATCAAATTTCTTTGAGATTTTCACTTCTTACTTTTGTGATGCCAATCTTTTGATCTTGGCCTAGAAATCGCGTTTGATTCTCCACACATTTGAGTGTCGTTGCTAAAATTTTATTTCCTTGCTTCTTTCATATTTGAATCCTTTGAAGGCGACGCCCTAGGAATTACTTTCGTGGTTGAGCTTGGGGAAACTTCTACACATGAAAGCACTCTATTTTTGGGGCTTGTCTATGAACACCATCGACTTTCATGGGGGGGTATGTGCAGGATTATCATGGAAAAAACAGGCCCTTAAGTGGCAAAATATTTAGAAAAATCAGAGTTAGGCAACTTGATGTAAAAATTTGAATAAATTATCTATATTATTTCAAAAATATGTAAGAATAGAATCTGTAGAAAATTGAATGTAGTTTCTAAACTACTAGGTTTATTTAAAAAAAAAAAATCTATTTGGTGAAAATTTGAAATTTCAATGCAGTAGTACTTAAATTTCAGGGAAAAAATAAGAATTAGGTGTATGTCTGACCACCCTAACCACAATAAAATGGTAATACTTTTTTATAAGATTTTATATATAAGTAGAGGAGTCATGTCCAAATGTGATGCATATTTTTTTGTAATTTTTTTCCAAGTAAATAATTAATTATGAATTTTTATTACAACTTTTAAAAAATATAAAAAATCGTATGTCTGACCACCTTAACTTGGTCAAAACTTCGTAAAATCAATTTTTTTTTTTAATCCTATAGTATGTGAAGCATAGAATGTGATGCATGTTTTAGATTCAAAAAATGTGATACCATTTGAAAGCTATAGATGTTTTTGAATTAGCCTATCAATCAAGACTTTAGTCGTAATTCAAATAGAAAATGAATAATAATTATTTATTAAATTCAAAGTAAAGCATAATTTATATTTGTGGAAAGCTGAGAATCTCCTTTAAAAACCTTTTTTATTTCATTAATTTTGGGAAAAAAAAGTCGTCAGCCACATACCCTACACATACCATCATATCGCCACTTTTTGGCCCATCATGATCCTACACATACTCGGGGATCATAGTCGTTTATTTCTTGATGAATATCATCTAGTTCCAACCTCATAATCATTTTTTTTCTTTTCACTGCTTTTAATCTGGACGACACTCTGCATCCGCCTTTGGCTATTTTGTGAATCTCACTCTTTTCTGAGTCGCACTCCTTCTCGTTGGGCATCACAATTAACTCACTCCTTTCTATCGGACTTCTACATTGTATTTACTCTGGTCATTTTATCTTAAATATTTACTTGGCGGCAATCTGGTTTATCACTGTCGGGCACAAGAGAAACTCGAAGTTGAGGTTTGGATTTCAGCACCATTCGCAAAGAGAATTTGTGCGGAGCATCAACGAGTTTCAGATTCACTCCATCAGGCATGTAATTATGTTTCATAATCGCCTAACCTTGCAATGAAAGTTTGTTCTTCAATTTGAAAAGTTATATGAATAGGAAGTAAATTAAATATCTTCATCATTCGATTGGAATTTGATTGAAATCGGTTTTAGATGGAGCTTAAATAAATTGTAAATTATAAAGAATAATCTTACTTCAAAATACCTCGTTCTTTCTTCATGGAAATGAAGTTTAGTTAGGCTGTCGCCTAGCTTGATTCTTTGCTCTGTACCTTCATGTTTGAGTTGAAAATCTATCCATCTCATTAATCTGTTTTTAAATTCATCTGAGATAATATATATATATATATATATATATATATATATATATATATTCCATTCTAAAACTCCTGCAACCTTTATAATTAAATCAACTGAATGGCCCATGTCCAAACATTATGGCCAGACAAAGGAAAGATTGATTAGAGCCTTATATTCCTTGTTCTTCTCAGTAAATCTGAATAGAAAACTTCCTAGGAAACAAGTCTATTCCTTATCTCATAATGAATCTAAGGAAACCAAATTCCCTTAATATGTGAATTGATATTGAACCAGCTTCCTCTCCTTTATTATCTAATATAAAATTCTAAATATAGAATCTAGAAGAAAGTTTTGGGAAACATGTCTTGAAATATAAAACTTGGGACCAATTTATGAAGTGGAATGATGGGGTTGAAAGACCATTTAATTGATTATGTCATTTAGTACATAAGAGCTCAATGATAACAATTTTTGTTTAGAAAAGGCAGTTAGTCTTAAAAGAAGTGATAGTTGTGGAGTTGAGACTCTCTCTCTTTCTCTTTATAAATAGAAGCCTAAAGATATTAACTTAACCTTAAATGAGAGAAAAGATTATGATTTTGGGTCCAGTTGAACCATTTGAAAAATTATCTAACTTGATCTATTTGGTTAAACCAAATTCTCTCCTCTCTAATTAGAAGTTGGTTTAGTGCATATTATTGCTCACCGAGTCTATTATGGGATAAATATGAGAGACTTGAAAATCCTTCGTGCCAATGAATCTCCTTTATTATATATGAAACTTGATGGTTAAATTATAACCTTGAACTAAGAAGAAATGGTAATTAAATTGCTATTATAAAATTATAACTTGATCATAGAATTGTCATGTCGAGCAAGGGTGAGAATGCTGACGGCATAGGAGTGCCAGAGATTTCAGTACAGGAGTGCCAGTATTACTAAAAATCCTTGGCCAAGGTACGATGCTAGATTCAACATCTGTCAGCTATCAAGAACCAGATATACCATTGACCAGAGTGGCCTTTCTAGTTGGGAGGTACCCTTAGTAAGGTCGATTAGGAGGTATAGGTCCTTGCCACCAAGCTCAAAAGCATGATGATAATTTGATGCATGTTGATTACCCTCGTGAAGGGTGGGTTCTTCAGTTGAAGAAACTTGGGAGACTAGTAGGTCTTGGTAGGGCAGTAAAACCCCTGATGATAATTCTCTTTCCCGCATTGATAAAGAAGCCCAGGTATAACAACATGAAGATGATGTCAAATGTATTTCTTCCTCACTTGTAAATCCAGGTACATGCAATGCTAATTAAAGTTTACTTTCATTTATGCCATGAATGTTATTCTTTTATGTTAATGAACACTATAAGATTCTACAATTAATCAGTGAGATAGTTACTTGATTCTTTCAGCTAAAATGAAAGATTTGAAATTAGCTAATGAAAATAAAGAAGTTATTTCTTTCCTCAGTTAGTTAATTGGTCGAATGGGAAACCTAGATGGAATAGTTAGTTATTGCCAGATGAAAGTTGGTAGTTAGTTTTCCATTTCTTAAACCATAGAATGACAATTGTTACATTTGTTTCATAGCTGTAGTAATTGTTCGTTACTTTTTGGAAGCAAAGAAAAGTAGTTATTACCTTTCTGAGATTCTTTGTTATATGTTTACAGTTAAAAGTTTTTCTTTCAGCTGGAAATGGAAGATTAAAAGTTAGTTAATGAGTTGAATGATGTAACGACATCGGGAATGATTTTATTTTTCTTCTAACTACAAAGGAAACCCTAGTTTGACAGTTATTTAGTTATTGAACTTTTGTGAAATGGTTGGTGAAAACCGTTAGTTGCTTCAGATCAGCTAAACCTAAAAACTTAGAAGTTAGTTGGGATTTCTTGTTAGCTTCGTCCATAGTTGGCGACATAAAGGATTCGACCCAATCCTTCAATGGTTCCATCAATCCTTTAGTATACAGCACGATGAGCCTCCTTTCAGTATTTGTTGGGCACCATTACTGATAATCTTTGGAATTCAGCAATATAAGCATCAAGTGATCCATGTTGCTTCAACTATGCCAATTCACGGAATCTCACTTCTAGATCCTTGGTATCAAATCTCTCTATCAACCTATTGGTGAATTCTTCATAGGTTTGGATGAGGTTATGGCCAAGAGTGACCAAACTGTGGTACCACCATTCGTGAGCAACTCCATCCAAATGCAGGGTGGCAAATTTAATGGTGTTTTCTTTTGGCATCGTTCTAAGAGAAAGATAGTTGTCTAGCTTTTGCACCCATGACCTTTCCAAGAGCTTGTTGATAATCTTGTCTAGGACCCATAGGAGGATGGTAATCAGTTCTTCCACCATTCCTTCTATTCCTTTGGTTCATGAACTGATCAAAGGTCCATTGGTCTCTGAGATCAAGGAGTAAAGTGACATACTCCATGCAGGCTTGTCTTGCATCATCCACCAAAAGTACTCTGGTCTCCGTTGGTGGTTCCTCCCTTTGAGTAAAGGTAGGAAAAGGGGGTCTAGAGGTTGATCCTCTAGTGGTTGCAACATGTTGGCCAATGGTCCTATCTCTTCCATTGGTTTCTTGAGATCAGGGGGTAAAGTGACATACTCCATGTAGGCTTGTCTTGCATCATCCACCAAAGGTACTCTGGTCTTCGTTTGTGGTTCCTCCCTTTGAGTAAAGGTAGGAAAAAGGGGTCTAGAGGTTGATCCTCTAGTGGTTGCAACATGTTGGCCAATGGTCCTATCTCTTGCATTGGTCTCTGAACCATTGTTACCATTGACACCACTATATTCTCCCACACGATTTTGTTGATGTTGGGGCTGATTTTGAGATGCTTGTTGATCCAATTTTTCTAACAAGCGCAACATGATATCTGACATATTATCAAACTTCCTTTTGGCTCTATCTTCTCTTTCCTCCATTGAAAGTCTTGGACCTTTTGACATGGTATCAATTAATGTACCGGTGTCTCTTAAAGCCTATAAAAATGTCTCTGCCTCTAGAACTGGTGGAGTCTGATACTGAGTTCTTGCCTGACCGTTGGTGAGTATGTGGTTTCTCTGTCACTCATCTGCCAATTGAACTCTGTTTGTCACAGGATGGCAGGATCTTGGGCTCTGATACCACTAAAATATGCCCCTTAGTTTTTTCCCAATGTTTTCAAAACAAGTCCAACACAAACACCAATGATTAGCATTAGCTCCAAAGATAATCAACTTGAAAGTAACCCTCACCAAGAATGTTCACCAAGATCCCAATGAAGGCGAGGTGATAGCATATGGTGTCAGGGATCGTTAGCAATAAACTGAATTGAATTACAATGCTGGAAATGAAAGTGTAGGCAGTGAATCGGCCATGAATTCCGCACTACCACCTATTTAGTGGGGGAAATTATTCCAATTATTCAAAACTAAAATACTCAACCACTTATTCAGCGGGAGTAGAAAAACTAAATGAAAAATGCTGAAAGTAAAGTGGTTGATTCAGTACTACTGAAACCGACAATTACAATATGCTCCTTTTACAAAGATTTATCAATGAAAATTGCTCCAAATTCAATACAATGTTCATACAATATCTCCAATTAAAAACATGAATAGATTCAACATGGAATTATAGCATGAAATGATAATAACCGGGTCTGATATGAGAGACCTGGAACTGAAAACTTAGACCAGCAACTATGCAATCACGAAAATGTTCATAACTACTTCAAATCTTCACCAAATCACCCAAAATTGAAAGCATACATTCACTAGAAGCTAGGCGACCAATCAATTCGGTATGCATTCCTCGAAGCCATAAGCTTGAAATCAATTCGGTAACAATTTGATATGATAAGCAATGGATAGCAAATGAATGAACAAAGCCCTGGTTATATAGAGCTTGAGGTGACCTTTCTGCTTCCCACATTTCCCTCCAAAAGGGATGCCTAATTCACCTTTGAAACATTTTTAATTTTTCAAACATACTTTATTTACCTTCTCCTAGGCGTCTAAAGTGAAGGGCCTTAATAAACATTATAAAATATTTAATTTCCTCATAATGTGGCGTCCACTTGCCAAAGCCACATTTTAAAACAACATTAAGTCATAATCCCTAGGCCAAGGGGGCCAACATGAAAATAGAATGTTTAATGACTTCAATAATTTAATTCTCTAAAATACACCTCAAAAGCCAAAACCACAAATACTCAACTGCTTTGCTTGAAGTTGAAAAACACACTGGACTGCTGCCAAATGGGACACTGCCAAAAATAGAACTTACTAAGAATAGTAAATTCAGAAAAGTTGCCAATTGCATTTGCATGTCATATCACGTCGAAGCTATTTGAAAACCCAGAAAGAAAGCACAAACCAATTTCTGAAACTCCAACATGCAAACCTCTAAAAATGCCAAAAACCTCCAACAACTGGAAACCCTAATTTTACCTCTAACGAGCCTACGGGCATTCGGAATAGTCTAACAGGCCACTGCATTTCTCACTAATGAGAAGGGGACATTACAGACAATGAAAAGAAAAAGTAACCAATGCTAATGTCAACAGAAAATTCACAAGACATCTCATCTAGTTCAGATGAAGACACAAGCTACACGACAAATTTTGATGAGATAGATTATCAACAATCACTAAACCCGAAAGAAATGGAAAGACTTTATGGGAGAGGTTATGAGCTCGTGAAAAAACTTGGGTATAACGGAAAAGGATGTGAGAAGAAAGAGCAAGGCATTTGTATCCCTATCGAGCCTAACACACAAGAAACAAAAAGTAGTTTGGGATATTGCCCTTCTAAGATAACATAAGCAACAAAGCGACCTTCACTCAACATCAGCACTTTCATATGTAACTCTAGCACGCCAACCCTGTAATGTCCCCAATTTAGCCCTACGCTCTTCATTTGGATTTAGCCTATTTCCAAAAATCCGTAGGCTACTTAGATGTGCAAATGTAGGGTTTCCAGTTTCAGTAAGTTTTGCTTCTAGCTCAGTTTAGCTTTCTGTTGGTTTTGAGGTGAACTTACTATTTTTGGCATTGGCTATTTTCAGTAAGTCTAATTTTGGCAGTGGCATCATCAACAATTCAGCTTAGGTCATCATGCTATTTTTGGCAATCCATCAGTTTCAGTATTGGCATTGGTTTTGGTTATCTCCTTGGACTGAGTTTTATACTTAGTCAATTTCATGTTTTTAAGTTGTACCCCATGCCTAGGCTTGATGACTTCAAGTTGTTTTAAAGAGGGGACATTAAGGGGTCAAGTTGAGCATTTAATGATTTAATAAATGCCTTATTGTTGCATTTTGAAATGGATGCCAAAAAGGGAAGATGAATAATAATTTATTATTTCAAAATAAAGTGAATGGTTGAAGTGGCGTCCCCTTTGGAAGTTGAACTGGTTCGACTTCTTGGAATTTTGTGTTTCATTTGCCATTTGAAGCTTATTTATTGAGGCCTTGCTCATTCATTGTCATCTTTGGAAAATGTTGTGAAGATATGCTGTTGAATTGATTTCAGAACCTGGCTAAGGGGAAGCTTAGCAATTTTACTCCAATCTTTGGGCCTGATACTATGGTTCCCTACATGGTTGAGTGAGAGTGTGCTTCATCCATAAGTACATATTGAGCTTCAAAGTTGAAGAATTTGGTAATAATTTCCAATTTGTGTTTGTTGGTTATTTCATGGCTGAAGGAGGTTTTTATATACAGCTCTTGGTGTGAATTTTTTTTTTTGTTATGGGTATTTTCTTATTTGATTTCTAGACTAATGGCGACCATCTTTGGAGAAATTCAGAATTTAATTTGAAGTGTGTGATTTTAGCAAGAGAAATTGCCCCTCTAAAAGGTCGTACCATCTTATGAGGGCATTGGAATTCATGCCAAATGAAATATTGAGTTTTGATGCAGTTTCAGGGAATGATATTGGGCACTATCCTCTTAGTAAGCTTTTGCAAATTGCTTCAGCTTATTCAAAGGTATTTTGAAAGTGTTATGAGCATTTTTGTGTGTTTACAGTTTGCTGGTTTAGAATTACAGTTTGCATATTTTTATATCAGTTTGCTTCAGTTTTCTGATTTGGTTTCAAGCTTCAATAATTGAGAGATTATCAAGTGGGAAAATCATCCTTTTCATTGTTCTTTGTAAATATTGTAAAAACACATGAAAATTGCAGCTGTGTTTTCATTGTAAGACTGTAAACAGTAGTACTGTTCCAGTCATTTAAATTGTTGCATATTTAGTGTTAAATTTCATGCATTTGTAACCCCTAGATGGTTTATTGCTAGTGTGGAGAAAGAACAATTAATCTCTCTTTAATCACCCATTGAAAAGTGGCGAATTCCCACTCATAAGTGGATGCCCGCCGCAGCGGATGAATTTGTTTGCATTGTAATGTCTTCCCCCCACTAATCAAGTGGTAGAGTGGAATTCTCTCATGGCTGGTTCACCGCCTATTTACATTCAGCTGTAATTTACTTTCTAGTTATTGTTCAGTTTCCTCCGCCATATGCTATCACCTCCCCTTCTAAGGATCTTGGTGAACATTCTTGGCGTTGAGTGCATTTAAGTTGAATATCATTTTGATGGCTAACGGTAATCTATTGGTGTAGTGCTGGTTTGTGTTGTGAAAATATTGGAAAAAGTTGGTTGGCATTTTTCAAACCCTCATCTTGAAGCATCCCAAATTGCTCGACATGAATTCCGATTTATCTTTGGAATACTTTGAGGATGATGAAGCTTTGAAAGAAATTCAAGGAGTTTGATAAATCATTCACCCCTCCCACAAGGAAATAGGTCACATGTGCATTGGTTAGTACTCAACAAGTTGATGAAGACAATGGAAACAATGAAAACATCAAAGACAAAGAGGAATATGATCTTTAGAAATTAAAACCAAAAGCCCTTCCTTTGGGAGATACAATCAACATACCAATGGATATCAACAATGAGGAGAAAATAATTCAAATAGGGAAATGTCTTGATGAAGACGAACAAGAAGATCATGCAACCTCTCTTCATGACTTTCCCGAACTATTTGCTTGGACTTACTCAGGCATGCTAGGAATTGATGCTAAGATTGTAATACATAGCATAGTCCTCGTAGAAGATGCTAAACCAATGCGACATGAAATATGAAAAATGAACCCTAACATAGCCCTATTGGTCAAAATTGAAATTGAAAAACTTCTTGACGCCAGATTTATCTAACCTATTGATTATTCTTCGTGGATCTCAACTATTGTCGTTGTTGCGGAACCTAACAATCATATTAGGATGTGTACGAATTTTAGAGACTTGAATAAAGCATCTTTAAAAGATGACTTTCCCCTTCCTAATATCGGTATGATAGCTGACTTGACTGCAGGTAATGCTTTGTTGTCATTCATGGATTGATTTTCTGGATATAATGAAATCTTTATTAACCCTCAAGACCAATACAATACAACATTCTCCATCATTCTGGGAACTTTCTATTGGGTGGTCATTCCTTTTGGATTGAAAACACAGGCGCAACATATCAATGAGCAATGACATTGATATTTCATGACTACATACACAAGATTTTGGAAGATTATGTTGATGAAATTCTAGCCAAATCCTTAACTCGACAAGACCATGTAAATATTCTTCGTAAAATATTTGAGGGAATTTGAAAGTATAACATGAGATTGAACCCAAAGAAGTATGTCTTTGGTGTAGATAGTGGAAAACTTTTAGGTTTTATCATATCTCATAGAGGCATTGAGGTGGACACGAAGAAAATTGATGCTATAGTTAGCATGCCACCTCCTAGAAACATATCTCAATTGTGTACGTTAGAAGGAAGGATTAAGGCTATACGTCGTTCCATGGCCTCCTTGGCAGATCAAACATTATCATTCATACAACTGCTTAAGAAAGATGTTCAGTTTGACTCAAATGAGGATTGTAAATAGGTGTTTGAGATTTTGAAAGATTATCTTGTTACTCCACCCATTTTACAACCCGCTATGCAACACAAGCCATTTATCCTCTATACAATAGCATCAGCCCATGCTTTGGTAGCATTGTTGGCTCAACAAGATGATAATGGTAAGGAACATCCTATTTATTACATTAGCCAAACTTTGATTGACTATGAAACACGATATAAAACCATACAAAAACAATGTTTGGCTCTTTTTTTTGCTACTAGTAAACTGAGACATTATTTATTGAACGTTGAAATCCATGTTATGACAAAGTTTGATCCTTTAAAACATCTCTTCGCCAAAACAGATTTGTCAATGCGCTTAGCTAAGTGGGTTATGTTGTTAACTAAGTTTGACCTTAAGTTTGTTTCACAGAAAGCAATTAAAGGACAAGCCTTAAGCAACCAATTAGTTGATTCTCCTCCTCTAGCATTGCCCAGCATAGACTCATTCCTAGATGACAATGTGTTGACTATACAAAAAGAAAAAGAAACATGGGAATTATACTTTGATGGTCTAAGTGTAGAATAGGCTCAGGAGCAGGAGTTATATTAATTCCTCCTTCAGGTAAGCCTATTCCCTTGTCTTTCCATCTAAACTTCCTATGTACCAATAGCATTGCAGAATACAAAGCTTTAATAGCTGGCATACGTGTTGTGTTAGCATTAAAAGTCAAACACATCTCTATATTTGGGGATTCACTCTTAATCATTAAACAAATAAATGATGCATATCAAGCAAAGCATGATAAATTTGTCTAATATATAGATTTTACAATGATATCATTAAACAAGTTTGAATCATACACGATAGACAATATCCCACAAAAGAATAATAGGCATGCAAATGCAATGGAAATCACTGCTTCTCTTGTATCTCTCGACAATCCTCTTGTTGACTTCACATTCAAAGTTCAAATGATACCAAAACCATTGAAAGATGATGAGAGCAAAGAAGTGTTATCAACTGACGTTGATAGTTTTAGTGAATGGTTTACACCTATATTCAAATACTTGAAAGATGGTACCTTTCCTGAACCTACAACTAAGAACACTCGAGCCTGTATGCGAAAGATTGCATCCAAATATATAATCTTAGCTGACATTCTTTATAAAAGATCATTTAATGGCCATTTACTCCGGGGCCTTAAGCAATACGAAATCCCCATAGCACTTGAACAAGGGCATGTAGGCGCTTGTGGGGGTCATTTCGAAGGAAGATCCCTACTTCAAAAATCAATTCGCATAGGCTATTATTGGAGACACATGGAACAAGATTGTTTTGAGTATATGAAGTAGTGTCATAAATGTTAGGAACATAACAATTTGATTCATGCCCTTGCCTCTAAACTTCACGCTCACGTTCCTATTTGGTCGTTCTCGATTTGGGGATTGGACCTTATTGTGAAAATATCACTGCCTTCTTTCATCGGACATACCTTTATCATTACTCCCACCAATTACTTCATGAAATGGGTAGAATTTGTCCCTCTTCGTTCCACAACTCCTGAGCCAATATGTCATTTTATATTGGAACATATTATTGCTCGCTTCAATCTACCTCTCGCATTAGTGTATGATAATGGAACTCCATTTTAAAATAATGGCGTGAAGAAATTCTTGGAAACATTCAATATTCAACATCGTTTTTCAACACCATACTATCTGCAATCAAATGGACAAGCAGAAGCAACTAATAAGACTATTGAACAAATTTTGCGAAAGAGAGTAATCAAACACAACAAATATTGGCATACGCAATTAACCTACGCATTATGGGCTTATCGTTCAAGCATTAGAACATCCAATGGAAATACTCTGTATAACATGGTCTATGGTGTTGAAGCAATAATGCCTTTAGAGTTAGAAATTCCTTCCTTAACAATTTATCTTAAAGGGCTCATTGATGACAACACCGACAAAGAACAACGTTTTTATCAACTTGAAATGCTCAATGAATAGCGTATTAATGCTCTCGAACACTTACAAGCTTACTCTAAAAGAATGCAACGTGGTTACAATGATAATGTCATCCCCCATGAATTTAATCAAGGCAATCTAGTGTTATACGAAAACCAGTGAAATCTCAATGCTCTCCCATATGAAAAAGGAAAATTTAGCCCTAACTGGTTAGGCCCTTACATTATTAAACAAAAGTATGGATCTGGAGCTTAAACATTAACAAAAATGGATGGTACAGTTATCACTTAGGATCGCACCCTGGTTGAGTTGCACTCAACCATCCTGTGTAACATGGAAACATCCTCAAGCTGTGGGTTGCTTATAACGAGGATGAATCTCCAGAGTGGGTTGGTTCCCTTTGATGGATCACCTAAAACTACTAACTTGACTGGGAAAAGGGATAAAAAGATTTGCTTGAAACTGAAAACTATTTCCTAAAAGGTGATGCACCAAAATCTTTATGTTTAACTATTGCAATGTATCACAACATGACTCAATAAGATCTTGACTTGTTCTCAACTTAGATCAAAACATGAAGCACATAAGTATTTAATATGAAGGTGCTGGTTTCAGCCTATTGCATGAAGGAAAAAAAGTTTTCACAACTACAATCAGCTACAATTAACACACAACATATGACCTGCACTTAGACATTTTTCCTTTGCCAAAATAATACATAAAATAGGACAAAAAAGAAGGATTGAAACTCCAATCACAACTAATCATCTACCAATTCATTTGCAATACGAGACAAAAGAGATTGAGAAAGAATCGCTGTCATCATTTTATTGAAACAAAAGGATTGTTTACAATATGTTTCTCAGAATGAGTTACAAGGTCAATCTTTTCTATTGTGAGCATGAAAAGATAGCAAGAACTAAAGAAAATAAAGGCCTAGAGATGCCTTTATAAAGAAATTTAAATGCTAAATTCATCTCTTGATTGATTTGAGAAAGAGAATAAATCACCCAGCTTGATTGATGCTGCTTGCTGACCTTGACGGCTGCAAACTCCTTGAAATCATCTCCCAGATTGAAGGAAACTGCTAACTTTCCAACTTGGTGTCCACCCTTGATGCCGAAGATGCCGAAGACAAAGTGATGCGTTTCCATTTTTAGAATCTGAATTCTGCCTTTATCATTTAACACTGACAAACTCCGACAAATTAGGAAATCCACTCAATATTTCCATCTTGGCATGATTTACGAAGGTTGCATTGACACAGAAAATCTGCCCCTGACATCAAACTCCTAAAAATTACCCTCAAAACAATTAATCACTCCTGAAAATATCTTCAAATCTGTAACTTGAGCACAGCTGGAATTATAACAAAGAAAACAACATTAATCACTTATCTTCCAACAAACCATTTGTCATCTTTGGATGTCTTGACCACTTTGATAAAACTCTGCTCATGATGCTTGAAAACCAGCAATGCTACTTGAGACAATTATCTTTGATAAGGCACATTCAAAAGGCTGTCCAGGTGTTTGTCTTGAAGGAAATGCATGTGGGCTCATGGTGAAATTTGTAACAATGCCCTCTATTGTATCACTGTAAAACTTGTCATAAGTTTGCAATGTTGCCTTCAATGATTTGTCTCTCAAAAGAAAGTATAACATGCTGCCTTGGATGCACCTATTTTCTGCTTATGATTCTGCAACTTATATGATTATGAGGCCTTGAAACCTCATAGTCATTTCACTTTCACTTGGACAGTCCTCACTCATTCAAAGCAAGCTTTGTGTTAAAACTCCATTTTGGAACAGCATAACCTCCCTTTACAAGACTTAAAATGATTTTCTTTTGAACGATGAATCTGATGCTAGATACCCTATTACATTTCACTTATCATGCTTTACTCCTATACTCAAAACACTGTCATCAAGCCAAACTATTGCCCTTCAAAACACAAGAGTAATAGTGATGAGGAGGTCACTCTTGTATGCATTCTTATCACTGCCTCCTTACTGCTGCATAACAGTGATAAACCACTGTCCTGAAGCTTCATTCTTGTTGTTTTTGACAAAGCCTTGCTCCATTCATGCTAATAGCATTTGAAATACTATTAAGATCTGCAGAGTACTTGTTAGAAAATGCAAAGCTCACTATCAAAACAGAAAATAGCCTTATGCACCTCTTGACTCAGGCAAAACCATCATCCATCAAAAAACATTATTGATTTAATTCTACCATCAAAACTCGAGCATGCAGACCTAAGTAAGGTTGATGCACATGCAACATGGGGTTTGTCATAAAGATCCATTCGAACTGTGTAAGGCAGTGAGACAGTTTGTTTTCAAACCCTGATGCTTCTTAAACCTTAGAAAGCAATTTAAACACTATTCTTTGACATATATTAGGGTCCCTCTAGTAGGTGTAGTCCTTTAAAAGAAAGAAAAAAAAGTCCTACTAAACGGTGATAAACACTTCTATCACAAGGCTCAGTTTCCTCGCTAATCCTAGACAAGAATATAAGGATTTAATAGATATACGCAAGAGAAAACATTCCTTTAAATCACTGTTACATAACCTCTATTATTCTTCTTAACTGCTCCTCAAATATCCCTGCAAAAGATCATAAAGACCCTTAGAGTAACCTCATCTACATGAGATCACAAGTGTTAAACCTCAAAGTGTCTAAAAACTGAGACTACACCGTGATACTTGTCCCATGACATCTTTTCATGCATCAATCTGTTCTCCATATACAATCAGGTAAGACCTCACAAAGAGCAAGGAAACAAAATACACCCGACAGTCTTACAAAGGTCGAACAAAAGATAAAATACCACAAAGCATCAGGAATAAATTATGCACTGAAGATCTGACTGCCACTTTTGTTCCTCTGTGCTCATTTTCTCACGATTGAGGCTGCATTCCTCATAAACCTGCTGTCTTTCTCCTTGTATAGTCATGCTTTGACCATCACTGAACCTGCTTCTATGCCACTTCCTCCTCTGTTACGACATAAACCTTGCTCAACCTCCTTTTGACTGTCATACCCGCTTTAGGAAAAGAGACAGAAATATGCCTTTTCGATACACAATGAAAATGGTGCTTGCCAACCAAACAGGATGCCAAAGCACTGAAGCATCGACAGGAACACATCATTAGGCTCTGCTCACTGTTAAGCATTCGACATCATTGCCTTCTATTTGCTGCTTCGTGACTGGCTTAAATGTCTCAGGGGTCTTCATAAGAGTTCTTTCTATCTGCCATGTCTCACAAGACCTAGGGTTCTATAGCTTTACCAACCTGCAAGTCCTTTAGCAAAAGGTTTCATCTCATTCACTTAAAAAGCTTTGGCATGCTTCATTATCAGACTTACACTGATATTGAATGAAACCCAACTAGGAATGCAGCTCCAACATTAACATGCATTCTTCAAGTAAGAAATAACAAACCGTAGCCCATGAGAGCCTGAGAAAAGCAGACAAAACCTTAACATTTGGAGGTCATTCTTAAAGATTCCTCTTGAATCTGCAGGTGGAAAAAAACATAATGAGGGTTTCATATCTCCAAACCCGATAGGAATGCGTTGTCTGTCTGAATCCATGCATGGTCTTGCATGACCAAGAAATAATGAGTTTTGCTGCTTCTACATTGGTTTCCATTACTCCTTTTTCAGTTTGGATGCACTTTGAACGTGAAAGTTATTAAGAACAGTGCTTTCTTCATCTTCAAAGCTGAAAACAGTAAAACCATTATTGCTGCAACCCTAGCTCGAACGTGAAAGGGAAAGCTATTTCTCGTGGAATCAAAATGATAAGAAGTTGCAGATCTGAAACCTTTCCTCTTTTGCAAAACAATATCTTCCTTCATAACTCGAGCCTTTGCTTGTTATTTTTACTCAATAATCAAGGAAAAAGCTTGCCAAAATGGAAACATATATTTGTTTCCCTCACAAACTCTTAAAAAGCAAAGATGAAGCTTATCTGCTCATGGGCTTTCAAATAGATAGGCTTTAAAACAGATTGAAAGCCTTTTCCAATGTTTTAATACAAAATGGAAACTCCTTTGAATTGATAAACTTGAATAACATAAGTTAATACCCATAAAACTTTAAATGGACCTAATGCAAGGAATTAAAATGCAAACACCTCCCTTAGGCAAGTGACTTAAACCTGTAAGCTACTGAAAATATTGCAAAGGAAGACCTTATAACACCTTGAGATAGTTATCAAGATTTTAAAATGCAAATTAGGCTCGAGGCTAATTTGGATTACAGGTACATCTCTAAAAGACCCTATAAATGCCACACATCTACGTCAATATTACATCTAGCAATTCTTGTTTTGAATGGTATGTTAGAGTGATGTTATTACATCTAGCAATTCTTGTTTTGAATGGTATGTTAGAGTGATGTTGTTAGGTGAAGTAGGTAGCTTCTATTTTATCTCACATTACTTTCTTCTTTGATACATGATAACAGGTGTGTATCTTAGATTGTAGGATAATTAATCAAATATTTCGTTTAATTACTTTAGTCTCCATACTATTCAAAACTTAGAATGTTATGTTAATTTAAATCATTGCATGAATTTAATACCATTAAATCATAAGTGTGTTTAAGTTAACCTAGCATCTCTTAATCAAAATGTAGTATCTAACATAAACTATAATGGTTTAATTAGATCACATAAAACATTAAACCATGGAGACATTTATTAAATATTCTTGCAAAGGATATTTGATAAATCACATTGACATTTAATTCAATACAACAATATAAACAAATATGCTCGTATATATATATATCAAAAGTTTTGGGTACATATGCATAAATGAGTACAATGCTAGTAGGTTCTATGACTGCTTGACCCATTTGGGGCCGATGACCTCTACGACCACCTAAGATAGTAGTGTGAGATCTCGATCTAACCGAGTCTCTCTAGAACATCTACCATCCCTAATGCCCTGGCGTCCCGCACGAGAGCCTCAACACACTCTTGGTCTATATGGTCCATGTCTTCCTGTATCCTCACAACCGCCTCCTGCAGCCTCAAGATCTCTACCTGTAGGTCACTCTCCACCCTGCTGTCGGCAATACCTCGAGAAGACAAAACTGTTGTAACTTTTGCATGGAGCTCATTGACACAACTAGTGGACCTATCATAGGCCATACCCAATCCCCGTGCTTATTTGTATGGAACTCTAACCTGACAGTGGCATGTGACCTGGATGATCTGATAAGGGGTATCTCCACAGTATCAGAAGTAGTTGGATCTTCCTTTGTCTCAACAGTGTCCTCGTTCATGGGCTAGGTATCATCATCATCCTCATCAGCCTCCTCATCCTCCTCATAGTCCTCCCCCTCCGCCTCGACATCTAAGTCTACAAAGATATCGGGTGTAGTAGTATCATCATCCATGGCTACATCTATGTGATTGTCGTCTCTGTCCCTTCCGTGACGTGGAAGAGGTCTGACAAAACCCACAAGGTGATGTAAGGGGAACACGGGCGTTGGCCGATTTGTAGTCCACCACTCCTCGTAGGCCTGATTGGTACCTGTGTCATCGGCCTCAGAGTCTGGGGGAAGATTAGGGTTCTCATCATCTGAATTACTAAAGTATACATCATCCCTCGAGAGACGACGGTCATCCCCGGGACTGGTGGCACTATGTGCTAATCGTCAAAATGATGGCCTAGAATGTGGAGCTACTTGGGTATGCCCGCACTATCTCATGACCCGATCATAATAAAATGGTCTGACCACATAATCATGTCGGCCCAGCCGAAACCGATCAATCTGTATTCTGTGCATCTCATGTCGGTGATCCGCCCACTGCGGTATCCACTGGTAGAGTCTCCAACAAATATCATCTAGTCAGTCAAAGGCAATCCTCTAGTGTAATAAATCTCCCTCCTACCAAGGTCGTCTAAGTGGGTTGCTGAAATCCCTCCGCTCACCTATGACGACTGTAAGAGGAAATCCGGTGGGCCTAGTACACGTAATGTGCTCAAAGCACCATATCTGCAGAAAAGTACAATGTACGATGCTTTGAATCTCTTGGAATGAAAAGCAACTGAGATCATAGTATAAATGAGCAAGCATGATAGGACCCCAGTCTGTTGCTCCTCCATCCCTCTGATAGTATGAACTAGGCACAATCTAAGTGTGCCCCTCGACCATCTGGAACCAATGTAAGTGCTACGGTAATGATCATAATCCGCCGCAAGAGTGGTGACCACGCATTTAGGAGACTTTTAAGCTCCACACGCGGTCCGATGCTCAAACGCTACATAGGCCGCTCTACACAATAACGAATATCATCTCTTATCTGTGTGAATGATCTGTCAATAGCTAGCCACACCTGCTTGCCTTGGATAGGGATGCGTAAAATGTTGTGAACGTCCTGTAGAGTGACGGTCATCTCCCCTGTGGGAAGGTGAAAGGTACAACTACCCGCATCCCATCTCTCTAAGGCTAATAGCATACCATCATGGTACCTCATAGGTGGCATGAGGTACAGCCAAAAAATACCAACCTCCTATAATAATTGAATGTCCTCCTCAGAAAGTCGAGTCACAGACTCTTGAAGGAAGCGGAACTGCCTCCCATTGAGATGTTGTTTGGCTTGAGTGGGCACCTAAGAGACAAAAAATACATAAAATAAGTCCTAAAACAACCAATCAACACCACTAGAGTTGTTCTAAGATGCTTTTTCGATAAAATGGACAGCTAGATCATTTCTAGACAGAGGCTTGAGACACTGTAGCTATTTTGGGACACTTTGCGCCAAAGTGGGATGCTTTGTGACAATTTATTCTAATTTCATAAAATTACTCAAATTACATAAAAAAGTACAGTAAAAGTATGAAAAACGAAGGAAACACAAAGTAGAATTCACTCACCCTATGCTAGAGGATGCCCCGCATTGCATTGTCACGAACTAGGTCCAATCTCAGAGGCTTGTAGGCTTTGCGGCTTGGCATCTTCACTCATTTTGCACTAAGGTAAATTTGCAACAAGGTAAATGTCAAATGAATAGTGAAAAGAGTCATTTTCAATAGTATATATAGTAGAATCCTAGTAAATAAAGCTTACTCATTTAAAAGGGGAAGTTCATTAAAATCAACATATTGGGGGCTAGAGGACTCTATTTCTGTTGTTGTTTGTTATGTTGGATTCGTAATTCCACTTTGCTTCTCATCAATAGTCTATCATTATATGGTATGGTACTTGGAAATACCCTATGACATGACTTGGGTAATTCGATGTGGTTTCGCGCTCACCCTGATTCCACCTTCATAAAGCAAGTGGAATCAGGGGGGCATACATCTACCCTCAAACTCAATTCTCGATAGATGTCTGATAAGAGGATTTTTGAATGACTAACGAATATATTGTAGGATGTGGTTCCTAACATTGTGGTTTTGCAGGTAGCTACAATAGGGGCTTCATTCTCCCTAATGAATCCATATGAGTATCCTATTTCATAACAATTATTTCCCTTAGCTTGCATATTCACGTAGTATCATATGGTAGCTAAAGTGGGGGCTAAATGTAGTGTCAAAAAAGGTAATCCTTTTTCATACTCTATTTGAAATAATTAACATATAATTAACTTAATTATGTTTTGGAGTGGTGTTGTAAGGTGTTGTACACATTCACACCTCTCTAGGGTCCTTATTTAATTAAAATATTTTTAAATCTCACCTTTTACAAAATTGTTGTAAGAAATTTTCACACTTTTCAAAGGTCTATTCATTTAATTAAGCCTAATGGATCCCTCTTGTACTTAATTTGAGCCTTATTTATGGTGTTGTAAAGTGTTTAAACATACTTTCGCATCTATCTAGGGTGGTATTAATCAATTAAACATACTTTGAACCTAAGGACTTGTTTCCTAAGTGATTCCATCTTCTATAATCATCTTATTTACAGGTTACAAGATTTATTTTCAGATTTGTGATTCATTAGAAAGATTAGACATCTTCTTTAGTGAGTCATCTACATTGTTCATATTGCATTCAAGGGTTTTATCCTAACACAATTGGGTAGAATTTCCTTTACATTCTCTTGGATCTTAGTCTTAGACACACTTAAGATTGATATCGCACACACAATTATATGTTTCAAATCTTTATTCATCATCAAAGGTTTAATTACCAACAAGGAGTTTGACTAAGGCAAACCCCTATCCACCAACAAGATACCAAATATTTTTCGTGGGTTATAGGTAGATTTGGATTCAGAAGCATGAATTTCAAGGGGTAAGGGTGAAGAGTAGACCTAGAAGTTGCAACCCAGATTCAAAGATTTCTGGAAAGTCCTAGTAGGACCCATTCACCTTTGGGGGCGCATGAGTCCCTGTTTAGGGATGAAAGGTAGCAAATTCCAGATCTATTTTTAATTCAGAACTCCCTAAACAGGCCTACCAGGACCCATTCACCTTTGGTGGTGAATGAGTCCCTGTCAGCATCTCAAAAAAGTCTAATTTCAGCAGGAGCATAGCATTCTTGCCTCCTTGTTCCTCCAGAAAATTTGCAAATTCTTTATGTTTTGTGTTAATTTATGTATTTTGTGTGTTAGATCTAGGATTAGGTTTTGTTCATTAGTCTAATTCTTTCTCCCCAAATTGAAATCTAGCTCACCATCCTGTCCTTGCATAAAGGAAAAATTGCAAGATCGCTCAATCTTGATCCAATTCACCTCTTGGGTTGATAGTTGTTTCAAGATTCTTGGATCTCATCTTTTGAATGGAACTCCCAATATAGAAAAATATGAATTGGGGACATTCTTCTCATCTCTCTTTTTCTATGTTTGACAAAGCAAAGCCCTCTAATGAGGACATTAAATCTCTTACCAAAGTTATTATTATTCAAGTATAGAGTTATTATCAACATCTAATGATCACTAAGCTTTGGACTTCTACCATGTCTTAAAATTAGCTAAGGAGAAGGGGATTAGAAAACTTTGGTTGGAGAGGGACTCCTTGAATGTGGTTAATTATTTGACGAAAGTTGTCCCTCCCTCCTATACAATCAAGCATATAATTGAGAACTCCATAGCTATCTTTAACACATTTGAAGATTCCCGTATTTATCATGTGTTTAGAGAGGCTAATAATTCAGTCGATTGGCTTGCTAGTATGGGGTGGTTTCCCCCAGGCCTTGGGACTCTAACGATGTCTTACCCATTGAAATTTGAACTATTATAAATGGTGAAAAAAGATCACATGTTTCAAGTGATGGTTGGAGGGGTTCATCCTAGAAGTGATAGATCATCTTTGAATAATTGCCTCTTTATTTTGAAAAGACATGTATCGTTGTGTATACCTTAGTTTATGTGGGATAGATTTAGGAAATCACATAAGGCTAGCAACTATGATGTCAACCAGTACTAAGGTTGTTAGGTTGACACACTTTGTGGGTGGTTTGTTTTTCCTTGTGTTTTGCGGCCTTCATTTTAATCTTTAATGGATTTCTATTTTGGGAAGATTGCCCTAGTTTCCTAGGGGATACTAAGCGTGGGGGGTGACGGATGTAGAACCGAGCCTATGACCTATGAGGAAACTAAGGTGAACGACTTAGTATGAAAAATCCTTGAGAGGGAAAGTGTTACGCCTTTCATGATGAAACTCCATGGTTTTGACTCTCAAGTGGCGTAGGAGTTTGTGAATGGCTTGGACAATAAGATTTGAGAAGTGGAAGTTAATATAATAGAGGATTTGATAGCGAAGGTGTTTAGTCTTTCCACAAAAGGTAGAAAGTTCTACAGGGACAGGGTGGCCTCTAAATCTGCTATAGAAAATTTCTTAAGAGGCAATGAGAAGGTGAAGATTAAGAAGTTTGGATACGGGGGATATGACAAGTTATCATTGAAGCCCATTTGGAGGAAGGCGACAATGGTTGTTATAAGGTCTTTTACATTGGATTGTAGGTTTTTTGTGTTTTATGGCTCTAAATCTGCTATAGCAAATTTCTTGAGAGGCAATGAGAAGGTGAAGATTAAGAAGTTGGGATATGGGGGATATGATAAGTTATCATTGAAGCCCATTTGGAGGAAGGTGGCAATGGTTGTTATAAGATCTTTTACATTGGATTGTAGGTTTTTTGTGTTTTATGGCTACCATTTCTTGCTTCTTAATCATTTCAGACATAGCTTAGAGAAGTTTTGTTTCCTTTTTGTCTACTTTTATCCTTACAAAATGACATTTTGGAGCACCGAAAGAACTTGAGTAACCCCTATTTGCACGAGAGCTTAATGCTCCTGATTACTAAGCATATTAAGAAAAAATATATCATTGAAACCCTCAAATTGCATAAAGGATGCTAGGTCAAGGAAACCTCCTCTTATTTCAATACAAGTGATGATTCAGAGGGCGATGAGGAGGAGGATGTTACATTTGACTCCTACGAGGACTTCCCCCAAGATGATTTTGCAAACTCCTCCAGGAAAAGGGTTAGGAAAGTGGAATCCCCTTCCTGGTCCACATGCTCTCATACAAATTTGGAGTTCGAAGGGGAAGGTAAAGGTTTTGAGAAGAAGAAAAAAGAGAATGTGAGAAAGGAATAGGTACCCCCGCCATTTGGTGTGAAAAGAAGAATCGTGTTAGGGGAGGGAGAAATGAGGAAGGTAGGGAATAACTCTATGGATAAATGTGCCCCTGCATTGGGTAAAGGGAAGGAAAAGGTTGTCGAGGCTTTGGAGGATCCATTGGGAGGCTTGGAGCACGTTCTTGACGAGATGAGGAAGAGGAAAGGAAATAGAGATAGCAAGGTTCTTCTTGATAGTGGTCATCAAAAAGAAACTGATAATGTGATTGATCTGGATGACCCCTCTTTTGGAGCCGAGTTAGTGGATAGAGGTAAAGATAAGGTGGAGACCTCGGCTGGTAAGTTTCATACTATTTTCAAAATTCTTCAAGGTTTGAATTTGGAGTTGATGGATGGTAATGATGTTGTTCTCTTAGCAAGAGAGGGGACAGATAATATTTTCTTGCTTCCTAAGTGGTTTTTGAACAAAGTTAAGCAACTTAACATAAAGATGAATTCTCTGGACCAATTTAACATATCTCTCATTGATAGTAACAAATTAGAAATGTCAGCCATTAATAAGGTCAAATATTTGAATGTTGTCCTCAATAGAGTTGTGGCCAGTGTTGATAAGTTAAAGCAAGATCATGATTCTAGGGTTGTAGCACTTGAATATAAGGTTTTGAATATTCATGAAGATGTATCCATCCTAGTTAATGTGAGTCGTGAATTCTCGCAGAATAGTGCAGAGGGACTAATAGTGCTAAATGAAAAAGACAGAAAGTGGATTGGTAAGTCACTACTCAAAGGGAATGAAGTGCAGGATGTGGAGGACGAAACCTTATTGGGCGACACAGACAAAGGTAAGGAGATTTTTTCTTGCATTTGAACCTGGAGTAAAACAAAGAAAGGTGGAATGATCTCGTTCAAAGAGTTGAGTGATGTTGTCAAGATGCATGACAAGTAATTTCCAGTCACTTTGAGGCAACAAGAATCTTAAAGAATTTGTAGTAATTGTTGTCTCCATGTGTTTGGCTGTGTTTTGCTTCTTGTTTTGTGATTGTCTGTTGTAGTTTCATCTAATGGTTTTTGTGTTGCTTTGGGGCTGCTTGGTTTCAATGTTTATGTTTTCTAGCAGCCTACTTCTTTTGTAAAGGGTTTCAAGACCCCTTTAAAACCTATTTTCCTAGTAATCAAAAACATCTAATGATCACTCTAAATGGTCTCCTATTCACCTCAATATGGAGCTAGATGCTCGAGTCCTTCGTCCATCTCCCTATTGTCTATCCACTTATCCTCATCGCATCCACCTATCAACTTATCCTCATCCCATTCACCTATTCACTTTCCATCATCTTGTCCACTTATCCACATCCTTATCCTCATCCCTCTCCATATGTTCTATCCCAAATTCTAAAAAAATCTAGAAAAAATTAGAAAAGAAAAAAAAGAAAAATAATAATAAAGAGAAAAAATCCATCTAATGGTGAAAACTTGGCAAAAATATTCCTTAGATATGTACAATATTGAAAACTTGGAAATTAGGAGTCATGTATAAATCCCCCATCTATTTTCTTCCTACACTTGAGGGCAAGGTCCTTCTACCTAACCATCTATCACCCAATCCCTCCATCCTCCTTTGGATCTTGATCAAAATCAAGGCAACTAGCCATATATGCTTTGGATACCTCTTAACATCCATTCCCCTATTATACACTTTTCATACCTCTATCATCCTATCCTTCCATCCTTCCTTCTCTTCAATAGATATAATCCTTAGTATTCCTTATCCATTCGTCCTCCTATTTTCTGTTTGTCTTCCTTATCCTTCAATCATCCTACTCTATATCCTATCCTAAGCATCCTAGTGCCACAACATATATGACATCAAAAATAGGGCATTTTATTCCTTTGTGACATAGTCCTTGGGGATCTTATTTAATCCATTAATCCCTAAATCCCATAATCCTTCCATCTTTCAATCCTTATCTCGTTATCTCATCATCCCATTATCCTTCAATCTCCCAAATCTTATCTCTCTATCCCATCATCCCATCATGCTTACATCTCCCAATCCTTATCTTTGTATTCTCTATCCCTCGAATCCTCCTACCATCTCATCCTCTCATTATATAATTCCTTGTCATTGGTATCTATGGCAACAAAAATAGTACTCCCCACCTTTGAGGAATGGAGCACAAGGGTAGGGTTCATATTTACCACTTGCTACACTCAAGGATACTTTAGAAATGTCAATCCAATGAAGAACGGAGGCAGAGATCTGACAATAGGGTATCCTAGGGTTATTTTAGAGATTAAGAGGGGTTCACCACCAAGTTAGGGTTTGGAAAAGTGTATAAAATGCAAGATCTAATGATTGAACTCAACGATGCAAGAAACTTCACTAAATGAACTATAAAAGCAAATAAATCCGAGCAACAAACTAGAAAAGTATGGAGGAGCACCTAGAAACCTGAGAGAGCTTGAATGGAGGCTTGAAATGTTGAATAACCTAAAATTTAGGCCTACTGGGACTCATACGCCAGTTTGGGTGTATCAGTCCTAGATCTATGTTTCTATGCAGGAATTGGTTTCTAGAAAAAGGGTATTTGAAACTGCCAAAACTGAAAAATGAACTAAATTGGGACTCATATGCCAAGATTGGCATATGAGTCTAGTTAGGGTTTTCTGGAACTTCAAAGTTTGAATCTAGTCTTCAATGATTGCTTTGTCCTTCCCAATTGATTTTTGAATCCGAAACCCTAATTTTGGGGTTGTAGGTGACCTTTTAGTGAAGATTACAACCTTGCAAATGAGGGGACAACTCCCACAACTTTCTTCAAGCTTGTAACCTAATCTTCAATGATCCTTCATGCTCCAAGACACCTAGATCTGCAATCACAAATGTAAAGAGGAGGAAAAGTTGTTGATTGTGGTAAATAGGGGTCTTCTTTGGTCAAACCCCTTTTAGGTAATTAAATGAAATGATGAGATAATGAAATAAGGACATGAAACATGAAACATGAACAATGATACCTTGAATGATGTTTTGTAAATCTGCAAATTAACATGAAATGACCATGAAGGATGTATATCTAGACCTTGAAATAAGTGTAGAACAATGTTTGATCTTTGATCTTGGATGCAACATCACAACACTAGCTCAACAACATGCTTGATGCTTGATAATCTTGCCATGATGAGGGATCTTTGAATTTTTGCAACAGTTGATAAATACTTCTTCCCTTGAATGCCTTAGAAATGATCTTGAATACTCTCTTGATGATCTTGTAAAGTCTTGAAATACTTAACTCTTGAGTGCTTGACTTGATATCATGAATTATTAATGAAATAATGATTTGAGACATCTTTTGTATAGTTAATTCATTCAAATTATCGTTTATTAGACCCCAAAGGCCGCCATAGAAGAAATTTAAATTTAAAACCTAAATTTCCCACTCAAAAACCCAAAAATAGGCCAAATAGGACTCATAAGCTATTTGTTGTGTATGGGTCCCACCTGGATGGGACTCATACGCCCACGGTGGCATATGGGTCCCACATGGCCTTTTTGGAGAGAGAAAGTTTCAGGGAGTGAAAAGATTAAGTTTATTTGTTGATATTATCAACATTTTTATTGAAATATTCCTTGGGATACACAATATAGGGTCTTAAGGGCCTATTAATGATGATATAAAGGTCGTAAATGCAAGAGGGCCCAAAATTCAATGTGAAAGTGTAAATAGATACATTTTGCAAAATAAAATTAAGGAAAAATCAAGTCAATTTAGCTTAAAAGAGCCCTAAATACAATGTGAAAGTGTACAATACATTACATCACTAGATTAGGTGCATTTAGTTTACAAGCCTCCTAAATTTAATGCGAAGGTGTAAATAAATACACTTTACAACACTAAATTAAGGTAGAGTTAGGTTTATTTAGCTTAAACGGGCCCTAAATCCAATGTGGATGTGTACAACACCTTACAACACTAGATTAAGGAAACCTTAAGTTCATTTAGACATTAATTATTCCCAAATTAAGTTTGAAAATGTCCATGATGATATTTTTCGACACTACAACATTTGAGTGATTAGAGATCTCTCAAAGTGAGTCATTCATCTTTATGTTTCATTCATACATCTCATTCTTGCACATTAGAATAGGGTTGCATTGCATTTCAGATTTCCTAATCTTAGACACACTTAAGGTTAGGGTTTTCATTCCTATTTACATTAATGTTTCATTGTTTCAATCAAAGTTTAATTACCAAACTAGGTGTTTGACCGAGGCAAACCCCTCATAAGCAAATCAAGTCTATATTATGTTTTGTAGGTATTTTTATAGATTTGGATCCAGAAATCAGTTTAGAAGGAAAAAACAGAGATTGAAGCATAGATTTGAACCTTAAATAACCAAAAAAGCGAAACGGAGCTGATACACTAGAAGTGGCATTTGAGTCCCACTAGTGGCATTTTTCCAGATTTTTACAGTTTTAGATACACCATTTTTGTAGAAACCAGTTCCTACCCAGAAATCCTGATCTAGGACTAATAGGCCTAGACTGGCGTATGAGTCCCAATGTTCCAAAATTTCAAAATTTTCAGCAATTTAGAGCTCATTCCGACCTTCAAATTTCCAGGTGCATACTTCTGAGATCTCACTTCTCTGTTCTGATTTACAAATTGCATTTCATTTTTCTTTCCAAGCCCTTTCTTGGTGGTGAACCCATAATTAGTTTACAATTAGTCTGTAGGAAAACCCTATTGCAAGATCTATTTCCCCCTTTCATCATTAGATTGAGATCTTTAGGGTTTCCCTTCAATGAGATAATTGGAAAGTGGGTTTTGCTCTATGTTCTAAATTATACGAAAGCATCTCCCCCATTTTTACGTTGTTTCATTTTGGTGAAGTTAATGTGAACCTGCATTTAGAACATTTTATTTTCTGATTTGGAGTTCATTATCATCCTAGATCTAGCTTGCATTGACTTTGCATTAGTTAATTGGCATTCTAGGGTTTCTAATTTTTGCATTAGTGAAAGTGTATATAGGTTGCATTTTTACATCTGAAATCATTGAAAAGCATCTGAAAACTGCATTTGCATTTAGTCTACAGATCATACAAACTTAAAAGCATAAAAATCACTTTAAAAACTCTAAAAATTATGCAAAAAACCTTCACTGGGACTCATATGCTCATCTAAGCAATTTAGTCCCAATGCACATCTAAAACTACCTTTTACAGTATTTAAGACCTTGTTTCTACACTTTTATTTGCTGCCATTGGTTATCTGTTTCAGCTTGTTGAGTTTTTGTTTCATGCATTTCACTAAATCTAGCTTAAAGTGGTTCATTTCATGCATTGCTTAATTCCAAATGTGCATTCACAACATTTCATTTTCAGATCATTGCATAGTTTAATCAGTAAATTAGCTTGTTTGAAATCTAAAAATTGTATCTACACATTTCATTCTAAGTCTTTACATTGCATTTTAATTCTCTTTCCATTTTAATTTTTCATAGATTACTTTACACAAATGTTAATATTTTTCTTCTCCAAGTTTGCAAAGAAAAATTTAGTCAATAAGCATGTTAGTCATTCATTCAATACATTCCCTAGTTATGAGATTCTCTTAGTGCAAGAGAGTGCAAATGTTGACAATTGTCTTAAACCTATACCCCCTCTTATCTCTCGTATTTGTGGGAATGATGTGATAGAAGAATATGAAAATATAGACAATGTTGATGATCATAGTTGCTCTTCTCCTAATACCTCTCCTATATGTGACAAAGGTATTTCGGTGTTAGAAGATGCACGCATTGAGAATCATGACATTGTTGAATGCTCCTCTTCCTATAAACTCTCCTACATTGGAAGATATTTTAGCACAAGAGAATGACATCATAGACACATTTCTAAACATCACCTTACCTAATTTCCATTCTCCCTTTGCTTGTGAGAATGATTTAGTAGAAGAGGATGAGATTGTAAATGATGAGGATATGTTGGGGTTAGATGATCAAATCTTTAAGGTCTATAACATTACTCTTTATGATCCTTCCCCTACCTATCCTATTTTGGAAGACATTAGGGAACAAAGAAATGAAATCATAAATAATCATGAAAATCATACTTGTCCTTCTCCTAGTATCTCTTTTAGTTGTGAAGAAGATACTTTGATCGATGAAAGTCATAAGAATCTTATGTGTCTCTCTTCCCCTAGGAAAAACAATATTAAAAAAGACAATGACAACATGGATAAACAAGAGAATTCAACCATTGATCATCCCCCTACTTGCGATGAAGTCATTTTGGAGGAACCAATCCTAGAATGTCAAGAACATTTGGTTTATAGTTCTCCTAATAACTCTCCTCCTAGGGAGGATATCATGGTGCAAGAAAATGACAACAATAGTAATGTGGCTTCCTTAGGTGATGATAAAAGATGATTCTAGATTTCCCTTTATTAGAAATACATAAAACCAAGACCGCTGAGGTTATGAATGCACAAGTGTCCATTAGATCCCCCTTGACTATTGGACCTCCTACATACCATGTGGGACATCCTTTGAACCCTCTCATTCTTTACCCGCCTTCACACAAACCTCCAACTCAAAATAAATCGAACTTATTCTTTACCCACCTAAAAATAATGTTTCACAGCAACTGAGTCATAATACGATTTCTCATACATATAACACTAGAAACTATCCACAACCAAGACAAACACCTTCAACATCCCTCCCATTTCCTAATCCTATCTTGCCCGGTCCTCCTCGTTTTCCTACACAAAGTGGAAAGGAGTATGATCTTGTTGAACAATTAAAGAATACTCCTGCTAAGATATCATTATGGGACCTTATTCAAGCCTCCCCTCACTATCATAACATGATTCAAAGTGCTCTACAACAAGTTCTTATCCCTTCTAGTGCGCAAAAAAATGACATAGCAGCCATGATTCAAGGAATAAATGCTTGCATTTTTTTCCACCAAAGTGAGCTCCCTCCTTTGAAAGTGCAAAAATAAAGTGATGCTTTCATGATAATAGCTATACATAATAGGTTGGGAATAAAAAGAACCCTTGCTGACAATGGTTCCACTTTTAATGTGTGTAGTGTGTCTCTTTTGGATAAGCTCTGTGTGGACAAACAAAAAATTCAACCTAACTCTTTATCTATGAAGGGATTTGACAATGTAGGAAAACAAACACTTGGTGTGATCACTTTGCCTATTATAGCTGAAAATTCCGCATTAGAAACGTCGATCCATGTTATTCCTCACGATCTTTCATATAATATTCTTTTAGGAAGGCCATGGATTCATGCAATGAGTGGGGTACCTTCTACCCTTCATTGTAAAGTGAAGTATGTCTACAATAACGTGTACACACTCGAAGTCGACCCTAAACCAAACAGTTGTTTGAACATCGAGAAAGGTGAGGAAAATCCTTTGAAAATATTTACACCAACTACACAAGTAGAACTAATGAAAGAAAAACAAAAAGATAGATGTCCTAAACCCTTCACAATTATATCACTAGATGATTTGAGATCGTTGAATTTCGAACCAACATTCATGGGAGAATACAAGATCATAAACAAAGAGTCTAAAAAGGAAAAAGAAAAAGCGGTAATGTCAACATAGAATTTGAAAGACCCTTCGAAAGCATCCACCTCAACCACTTTAGAAGAAAGAGCAAATTATACAACAAAATTTGATGAGATAGACTATCAACAACCGCCAAATCCAAAAGAGATGAAAAAACTTTATGGAAAAGGTTATGAACTTATGAAACAACTTGGTTTTAGTGGAAAAAGATGTGCTGCTAGAGAACAAGGTATTTGTAACCCTATAGAGCCTCACATGCAAGAACAAACTAATGGTCTTGGTTATGGTCCCTTGAAATAAACAAACAAGCCTTTGATTAATATCAACACTCTTACAAAAGAATCTTCTAAGCCAAATTTAACATTAATGCATCCTGAACTGATAGACACTAGTGGTCTTGATTATTATCCTTTGAAAGAAATGGAATAATCAAAGAAATCTTCGCTTAATGTCAATGTCATAACACAAAAAACTAATGATTTGAATTTGATAGATTTTACACCCTCTTGTAAAGGAGTGCATAAAATGTTGCAATCTAAAGATTCCTATGTAAGTATGACGCCTAATACTAAGCAAGAGATATTTTTTTTACAAAATAAAGAAACATCTTCTACTTGGGATCAAGAGGGTATCTTGTCAAGACTCCTCCAAGACCATTTGATAACTCTCCCTCCAAGAACACAAAAGAAATTTTACTACAAACATTCGTTTTGTGCATATCATAGAGTTCATGGTCATTCTACTAATGAATGTAAGGCTTTGAGTAATAAAATTCAACATCTTAAGGAATGGTGCTCTTCCTTATGTTGATGCACTTAATTCCTCTAATTGATACTATTTTCACTTTAGGATGTTTTTCATCAATCATTTCGGCTCATCCTTGTTAGGTTAGCCTTGTCAACGTATGTCACTTTTTGTTGTCTCTTTTGGCTAGTTCACGCCTTTCATGTACATATAAGAGCAAGCTTGGGATGTGGACGACATGCGTTAAGTTGAATCGCATGTGACATACTTATGACGTAGCTTATTGGAAACATATGACTTGGCATAGGGCTTTCCGAGTAAGCTCTCATGTCTTCTTTTACTTTAAAGAAATTGCTCATAGTAATGGTGTTAGCAACCACTTTAAAGTGGGTGAATACATTGACACTCATGTTTCATTGTGCGATTTTTTTCTTCTTGCGATGCGTCCTTTTCTTGGTGGTGTCATTGGGCTTGATTTCCTTCGAGAGCATGATATTTCTTTGACTTGTCCTCTCTTGGAGACATTAGGCACAATGTTCCCTAAGAAAAGACCTTGCATGAATTAATCAAAATCCCTTTGAACGCACCTTACACTATTTGTTATATGGCCACCTTGCTTAAAACATTTTGCTTGCCTATGGTGCCATCTTGTTAATTCATGACTTCCAAGCATACAAATTTTTGCTTGCCTCATGAAGCTCAAAGTTCATTTTTTGTTCATAAGCTCCACGCATACAAAGTTTTGCTTGTCTCATGAAGCTCGAAGATCATTATTATGTGGCGCCTTATCAAAGTTATTAGGAGGTATAGCTTTGGTATGGTTAACGTATGATGAGAAGCCTAAACATGGGCATGACTTTCTTATTATACAGTGAGAAGTCGATACAAAGGCATGACTTTCTTACTAAGCCACCCTTTTTGGATACTCACCTAGTGGACAACCTAAAGTTCTGTTGCTTTAAAGTGAGCATGCATTTTCGGAAAAAACAACTTACATCTTGAAATGAAGGAAAATGGGGTTAGAGAAATGCTATCGTATGGTTTAAGACATAGAGCACACCCACTTACCAATTTCATTCAAGGATAAACCCTAGAGATCTCAATGCAAAAGAGAAAGAGATCTTGCAATAGGGTTGTCCTAGGGGTTGATTGTAAACTAATGAGGGGTTCACCACCAAGTTAAGACTTGGAAAGACAAATTTAATGCAAGATGTAATGTTTAACCCTAATTCAATGTAAACTTTAACTAAATGACCTAGAAATGCAAATAAAATAGAATAACAAGCTGTGAGATGAAATGTGTGCAGTTAGAAATATGAAGTAGATTGGATGAGGCCCTGAAATGCTAGAAATTCTAAATTTAATTTTGACTAGGACTCATACACCAAGTTGGGAAAATTAGTCCCAGATTTGGGTTTCTGTGCAAAAATAGGAAATGGCAAATGGGTATTTGAGTCTGTAAAAATCTAAATTTTGACTTAAATTGGGACTTATTCGCCAGAAGTGGCGAATCAGTCCAGTTAGGGTTTTTTGAAGCTTTAAAGTCTAAATCCGGTCTTCAAGGTCTGCTATGTGCTTCCCAATTGATTTCTGGATCCGAAACCCTGATTTGCAACCTATAAAAGTTCTCCAAGTATTTTCAATTCAAGATGACAACTTTGAAAAGTTTAGACACTTTAACAAGTTTCTCCAAACTTGCTCCTTAATGTATCTCCAATCTAAACCTACAAATCGCATACTAAAGAGAGTGAAAAATGTTTTTTTTCTAGTGGATAGTGGTTTGCCTTGGTCAAACCCCATTTTGGTAATCAAACCTTGAAATGAAATGTAATAAGAGTGGAGAATGATGAATGGGAAAAATATGATGTTGCAACTCACCAAACCCTAGCAATGAAATGCTACCAACATGTGTGAGATGGCTCCAATGGATGTAGATCTTGACTCTTGCTTGAATGTGATAGATCTTGAATGAAATGCTTGCTTGAATCATAAGACCCTACATCACAATTGTTAACTCCAAAACAAACATGATGCATGAAGACTTTGACATGATACTTGATGCTTGAAGAATGCTCTAAAATACTTGATAATCTGCTCTTGTAAACACTTGAATGCTCTTGTGAACTCAAACTTACTAGAAGGATGCTCATTCAACTTGATAGGTGGAAAATGAGTGAAAAAATCTTGTATTTATACTTAATTATGCAAGAATTCTCGAAATTGCAACACTACAAACCGACATCAGATCTAGGAGGATAAAATCCTACCAAAAATTTGAATTAATTTTTAGTTTGGGCTACACAGGACTCATTCACCCAAGGTGGAAAATGAGTCCCATTAGGCATAATTTATGGGAGCATTTTTTAAAAATGCTTAGAAAGGTGTGAAACTAGGTTTGAGACCCAAAAACCTAGGTGGGACTCATTCACTCAAGCTGGCGAATGAGTCCCAGATCACTAAATCTAGGCCACACAAGCTGTAAACACCTGAATTATGATTGGATGTTAATTTTTGTCAGGATTATCCTAAAAGGATGCATTAAATGAGGCTTATGGATGCAATTGAAGGCCAATTAAAGCATAAAGAAGCCAAGTTATTTAATAAAACCCTAGAAAAGTGTGAAAGTGTGTTACAACACTCCAAATAAGGCACCAATAAGCTCATTTAGTTCAGAAGGGCCCAAGACCTAATGTGAATATGTTAGACATATTACAACACTAAATCAAGGCCATGTTAGGAGGGACCTTTTTCTGTCATTTCAGATTTGATCTGGACATCGTGTTGGACAAATGGTCGAAGCTTGATCCACCTCTTTTTATTTTCACTAGTTTTTGTTTTCTTTCTTTTAGTTATTGATATTGCATGTGTGCGCATCTTGATGCTGCATATCATACACCTTGTGCGTGTCCTTTTGTGTTTATGTTGGTTTGACGGAGGATCTTAGATCTTGAGGGCTTGACCACCTTCTTGATCTTTCTTATCCTAGACCATCGGTATTGGTACGATTGGGCCCCTCTTGAATGTCTACTTTAGTGTGAGTTTGAAGCAAGGTCATCCTCTCACTAAAGTGGGGGCTAAATGTAGTGTCGAAAAATGTCATCGTGGACATTTTCACACTTAATTTATGAATAATTGATGTTGAAATAAACTTAAGGTCACCTTAATCTAGTGTTGTAATGTGTTGTACACATCCAAATTGGATTTAGGGCTTGTTTAAGCTAAATAAACCCAACTCTGTCTTAATTTAGTGTTGTAAAGTGTATTTATTTATACCTTCACATTAAATTTAGGAGGCTTGTAAACTAAATGGACCTAATCTAGTGGTGTAATGTGTTGTACACTTTCACATTGGATTTAGGGCTCTTTTAAGCTAAATTGACTTGATTTTTCCTTAATTTGATGTTATAAAATGTATCTATTTGCACTTTCACATTGAATTTTTGGCCCTCTTGCATTTATGACCTTTATATCATCATTAATAGGCCCCTAAGACCCTATATTGTGCATCCCAAGGCTTATTTCAAACAAAATCCTGACACTATCCACAAATAAACTTAATTTTTTTGCTCCCCGACACTTTCTCTCTCCAAAAAGGCCCTATGGGACCCATATGCCACCTTGGGCATATGAGTCCCATGTAGGTGGGATATGAGTCCCATTTGGCCTATTTTAAGGTTTTTGAGCAGAAAATCTGGGTTTTAAATTCAGATTTCTTCTATGTCGGCCTTTGGGATCTAATAAACGGTCATTTGGATGAATTGCCTATATAAATGAGGTCTCAAATCATTATTTCATTAAGAATTCATGATATCAAGTCAAGCACTCAAGAGTTGAGTATTCCAAGATTTTACAAGATCATTAGGAGAGTATTCAAGATCATTTCTAAAGGTATTCAAGGGTAGAATTATTCATCAATTGTTGCAGCAATTCAAAGATCCATCATCATGTCAAGATTATCAAGCATCAAGCATGTTTGGTGCAGGAGCACCCTTGCAAGTACATGCCTCCATGAGGCAATCTTAGGTTTTTGATTTAGTATTGATGATATCATGTTGTAATAAGGTAAAATGGACCATTTTGAGTTTGTTTTAGGTCCTAGATAGTCATTTTGGGTTCATTGGACATATAAAGTAAAAAGCTGTAAAAATTGCCAAAATGATGTCATGGGAATATTGTAAAAATGCAACAAATTGGAAAATGGTGGAATGTGAAGGTTCAAGTAGTTAGAAAGTTAGGTTGAGTCATTGGTTTTGGTTTATAAAATAATTTTGAAGCCTCTCAAACTTTGAGGAAGGAAGGGGGATGATGTAGGAGTGAGAAATTCAATGAAATACTATATTTTATGTCAATTTACCAGTATTTTCTTTGATTTCGGGTCATTGTACGACCCTGTACTATGTATAAACCCACTTCTCCTCCATTGGAAGTAAAAGCCCTATGAATCTACTTTGTTATGAAATTGTTTTTAGGAAAATCCATATAGTTTTTTGAAAGTTATAAGTAATTTGTTTCAAGTGGGTTAAAACCCTGATTTAGTGTCATAGTAAGTTTTCAAAATTGTGTTTCTCCAATTTTCACTGTTGAAATCTCCTGTAAGTTGGTGAATGGGAAGGTTGATATGTATTCTAAGAGTCCTCAAGGTTACTGGGTTTGTAGTTGAAGGTTTGGGCAGATTCAATAAAGCCCTAGTCTATAAAAATAGAGTTTATGAACAATCAAGGAGTCTAAAGCTTTGGGTTTGTTAAAATACTTATGAAATAGGCCTTATGATGGTTAAATTACCAAGAGTAGACCTAGTAAGGAGTGTTTGAATGTTTAGTTGAGAGAATTTAAGTCTGTAGGTAGAAGAACCAATAAGGCCTTGTGTAACCCTGGCCAAATTAGTCTTAATACTGGACTGAGACAACAAGTTTTGAGCCAAATGTCACAAAAGACCTATATCCAATTTTGGATTATTTTTTAAGTAAGCAAGAATGGTAACTAAATATGAGATTGGTTCTGGGTTTTAGTGCATACCCTATGAGTAAAGTTTTGACAGTGCTATTTGGAGACCTACTAGTGTTGCAGGCAGATTGAGCAGTAATAGTCTTTCGGTGATGCAAATAGGTCTTGATATTGACTTGATTTAAGTAAGATAGAGTTCCTAAGGAGTCTAAAGGTGTTGAGTAACCTTGTTTGGGTCTGTGAGTTTTTAAACCAAAACTTGCTTTGTGAATGAAAGTTGCCTTGAAGGATGGTTACCTTGAAAATTGAGAAGAGTGAAACCCATTGTTGTGAAATATGCCTTCATTATGTTGAGTTTGAACATAAGTACTGCATCAATGTTGTTGAGTTAGTGTTGTGATGTTGCATCCAAGATCCAAGATCAAGCATTGTTCTACACTTATTTCAAGGTCTAGATCTACATCCTTCATGGCCATTTCATGTTAATTTGCATATTTACAATACATCATTCAAGGTATCATTGTTAATGCTTCATGTTCCATGTTTCATGTTTGATGTCCTTATTTCATTATCTCATCATTTGGTTTAATTACCTAAAAGGGGTTTGACAAGGCAAACCCCTAGTCACTAACAATCAACAAGTCTTCCTTCTTTTTACATGTGTGATTGCAGATCTCGGTGTCTTAGAGCATGCATGATCATTGAAGATTAGGTTACAAGCTTGAAGAAAGTTGTGGGAGTTTTCCCCTCATTTGCAAGGTTGTAATCTTCACAAAAACATCACCTATAGCCCTAAAATCAGGGTTTCAGATATGGAAATCAATTGGGAAGGACATAGCAAACATTGAAGACCAGATTCAAACTTTGAAGTTCTAGAAAACCCTAACTGGACTCATACACCAGTCTTGGCGTATGCGTCCCAATTTAGGTCATTTTTCAAAAAAATTGCAATTTCAGATACCCTTTTTCTAGAAACCAATTCTTGCACAGAAACCCAGATCTGGGACTGATATGCCCAGATTGGTGTATGAGTCCCAATAGGCCTAAATTTTAGGCCTCCATTCAAGCTCTCTCAGGTTTCTAGGCGCTCCTCTGTACTTTTCCAGTTTACTGTTCTGACTTATTTGCATTTATAGTTCAGTTAGTGAAGTTTCTTGCATCATTGAGTTCAGTCATTAGATCTAGCATTGCATACACTTTTCCAAGCCCTAGCTTGGTGGTGAACCCCTCATTAATCTCTAAACATACACTAGGATACCCTATTGTCAGATATCTTCCTTTGTTCTTCATTGGATTGAGATCTCTAAGGTGTACTTGAGTGTAGCAAGTGGGAAATAGGAACCCTACCCTTGTTCTCCATTCCTCAAAGGTGGGGAGTACTATTTTTGTTACAAATCCAAAGAGGTTTGTTACAAATCCACTCCCAACAAGCGTCATAGGAGAATAGGAAAGCAAAAGAACAACAAAACACAAGAAAGAAAACTATCGACCCAGATAATGATAGAGGAGTGAAATAGGTTTTGAGCTATGGGTTGAAGAAAGAGATCCTCAATCCATAACATTCCATCTATGACGACATCAAAAATCCATTTACCTAAACAATTTGCAAAAGTATTCCACTCACAAGGGATATGAATAACATAGAATAAAAATTTTGAACCATGCAATGAATTTGAGTCACATAAAAAACAACCTAAAGATTGAGAAACTTTCCCATTATTCAAAAAGGAAACCAAAACCATTAAATCCATTGTATGTTATGATGTCTTAACATATAGTTTAGTACAGAGAATTGTAATTATTTTTCTTGTAATGGTGGTTGGTATTTTTTTATTGTGAATAGATTGGTATTTCTTTAGGGTTTCATAAATTTTTCCTCCAAACTCTACCCATTTTTATTATGGTTGATATTTTTTAGGGTTTTGCAAAATTTTCCTTAGGGAGAATTGCAGTTATTTTTCTTGTAACCGTGGTTGATATTTTTTTATTGTGAATAGATTGATATTTTTTTAAGGGTTTCATAAATTTTTCCTCCAAACTCTACCCAATTTTATTGTGTTTGATATCCTTTTAGGGTTTCATAAAATTTTCCTCTAAGGGTGGGGTCCCATGGAGGGGGGTTTCCTGAAAACTTTCAATGGGTGCTGCTGAGAAATTTTAGGAAGTTTTTAAAGGTGGTGACCCCATGAACTTAGTAGAGCAATTCAGCTTAAAATATTAAGCCCCAGATTTTAAGGAAGCTGGTGGTCTCATCAACTTATTTACTGTGGAGTTCATCTTAAAATTTAAGTTTCGGAATTTAAGCTTAAAAGTTGAGATGATTTACAAATGGCAAATAAAATTGCTAAACTGTAGGAGCAATCTCCAGCCCCACCCCATTTTCACCCCTCAAATCTGCAGTCCTAAAAGGTAGGAGCTGCTATTCTTCAGGAAAAGATTCCAAATAATCCTGTAGCAGTTTTTTTATCAATCCATGAGACCTCCTGTTCCTTAAAAATAGACCCTGCAGCCCCCTCATGGGACCCCACCCTAACCTATTTTTTTAATGTGGTTGATAATTTTTTGGAGTTTCTTAAATTTTACCGGCAAACTCTACCCATTTTTTCTATGGAGATTGTTGACAGCACGACACAGTTTATGCAGACTAGGGCCATGGTTTCATCAAGTTTTATTTTTGGAATCTATACGCAGCTGAATGATTTATTTTCATATGTTTTATTTCATTATAAAATATTTTTGCTGTTTCCTGTTAAATTGTTAGTGGAATCAATGATTCTGGAGTAATGACAGATTGTCATGTGAACTCCATTTTGGACTGTAGGCCTGAGTGTGGCTTCCACCAAGAATACATGCAAAAACCAACAATTATTGACACCGACATTAACTTCCACCGTATATCTATTCCTTTCTCTTCTATGCGTTGGGTAAATGACTAACCCTTGGTCTTCTCTCAATAGTTTATATTGTGTGCTTTGCAGTAACGTAATGGGGAGGATTGCATTAGGACGCCTCCAGGAAACCACTCAGCCAGAATGTGTGGAAGTAGCCCTTGCAAAACTAGTTTGATACAGATTACTTTATTTGATCTGAAAACGATTAATTTGTTTATTTATTTTTGATAAAAAGTGACAGAGTCACTATATGTATTCATATTTTGAAATTATGTCGAGGAGGATCGCCAAACGACCAAGATACGATAGTTCAGTATCAAAACTCAGACGAGACTGAATAAAATATGCGAGAGATAATACTAACATTCCAAAAATAGCTTCATGAAGCTTCAAACCGTTTTAATTAAAGATAGGGAACAAGGCACAATAGCAATTGTAATATGCAAGCCCTACTCCAGATGTTTAGATTGGGTTCTTTCTCCCAACAAGCTTGAATTTTAATGTCAGTCCTAAAGCTCCCTTTGAGCAAACACTCATTTTAATGTCAGTCCTAGAGCTCCCTTTGAACAAACACTCATTCTTCTTATCACAAATCACCCGTTTAAGGGATGCCAGTTTGGCTAGTGTTTGAAGAGTTTCCTTGTTTACCTTCAAATATATGCACGATGAGATGTCAAGGAGTTTTAGTTTTGTAAGACTGCAGATGGAGGATGGCAGTGTTTTCATGCCCATAGATTCACACAATATTATCTCCTTAAGTGATTCAAGCTTACCCAAATCATTAGGTAGTTTTGCAAGGCGATGGCAATGAGTAACTGACAATATTTGTAGGGAAATTGAAGAACAGAGACCTGTTAGCAACTCAAGATCAATGCAGTATCCCAAATAGAATTCTAAAAGCTCAAAAAAGTTGAGCTTTTTATCCCTACCATGGCCTTCAATGTATATTTTCTCCAAACTCTTCAAGAACTTGCATTCCCCGGGAACTATCAGCTTTTCAAGATGCAGAGCTTTAAGTTAGAAAGTTCTTGAAAACCAGCCACTCCACTGAGTTTGCTTCGTTTTACTCTGTCATTATTTTGGATTATTATCAGAACCTTGAGACTTTTCATTGTGTGCAAAAACGTTGGAATACAATGTTCACTTGCAGTGAAATGTAAAACCATCGCCTCCACCTCAAGAAACTCCATTTTGGGCCAGTCTGTGTCCTTCATTGTCCCCGTGTGAATGGAAACAATCTGAGCTTTAGATGAAAGAACTCTATCTGTTTCCCACTTTGAGGGAAAGTAATTTTACATTTTAGGCATATAGCCTCCTATGATGAAAAATATTGTCCTGATTCGCCAAATACAGGGCCAAATCTCTCATTACATCATGTTGGGAAAACGAATATGCATCCATGCAGACATCTGTATTCTCATTTCTCTGCAGTCTGTAGCCCATAAACATGTCTTGGGGCCTTCTGGGATGACGTTTTTATCTCTGGTTGTTACTAAAGTCTTGTATTGCTCCCCTTCAAATAACAGTCTTTCCAGGTGGCATCCATGCAGTCATCTGTATTCTCTGCAGTCCTGCTCTACCAAAGGCTGGTGTGCTGTTTTCCTTTTCCTAATGAAGTCATGACTTCTTCCAGAATTTGGTAGGTTTCAAAATCCAGATTGAAACCCCTCCTAAGATCCAGAAAATTAACAACGCAATGCAGGTTGGGAGTAACATCCAGAAAACTGGTTTTTCTGCGCTTTCATAGGGCAAGTAATGATGTTGTATAATGCAGACTGACTTTGCTCCATGGACTGCCAGGCTCAGGAAAGACAAGTTCACTCTTAGCTCTAGCTAATAGGCTTAATACAGATCTGAAAGTAGGTTTCTATCCCAACGCTTATGTCTGGAATTCTCTATTGAGATTTTTTATAGAATCTTCTTCTTCCTAAGACTGACATTTTCGAGGTTATATTGAGAATAGTTATATTGAGAATACCTGTGAAATTTTAATGTTGCAAGTCTAAAACCTCAATATTTTCAGATTCAGTTTTCGTTTACTATGAATAGATTGAAGCAACATCCGTAGAGAGATTGGTTTTTGTTCGCCTCATTTTAATTTTTTTGGTTGTCATAGGCTTTCGTAAAATTTTCCTCCAATCTCTACACATTTTTTCGCATCCGAATTGTTGACATCCCGACACAATTTGTGCAGAGTTTTGAGGAAAGTCATTTGCTTTGGAATCTCTATTGCGACGGGATAATATTTTATGTTCTATTTCATTCTATAACAATTTTGTTGTTATCTGTTAAATGAAGGCAGTGGTTCTCTGGAAACATTCCTCGCCCCACGCCTGAAAACAAACTTAAACTTGCAACCAATATTTTCGTTTAAAAGGTCTCAAACTCAAGAATAGAGTGGCCCTAAAACCCAGATCCAGTTTTTTACTGCGAAAAGATTGATGCAGAGCTGTAGGGAGATTGGTTCTGGTTCGTCTCGTTTAAAAAAATTCTGATGTGGTAGGGTTTTGTAACTTTTTCCTGCAAACTCTGCCCATATTTTGTCATCAGTAAGATCATGACATAGTTTATGTAGAATCTGCAATCCTTGTGGTAGCTATGAAGATCACCCTCTTGAACGTTGGCTGAAGAGTATGTAGAGGGCTTTCAATTTTGCAGACAATCAAATACTACAGAGACTAGGAATGAGACTGCATTGCCTCTTGAAGTCAAAGATGAGTTCAACTTTCAACATCCTTCATTCAATGGACAAAAGAGATTTTGACCTATCTAAATATGCATCCATGAATATCTCAACAAAATGTAGATGCATTTATGACCTTCTTCTCATCATTAATAGGCCCCTAAAACCCTATATTATGCATCCTGAGGCTTATTTCAACCGGAATCCCAATATAGACATTAAATACACTTAATTTTTCAACTCTCGACATTTCCTCCACCTGAAAAAGCCTGGTGGGACCCATATGCCACCTTGGGCGTATGAGTCCCATTTGGCCCCTTTTTACTGTTTTGAGCGGGAAATCAGAGTTTTAGGTTCAAATTTCATGAATGTCAGCTTTCGGGATCTAATAAATGGTAAATTAGATGGATTTACTATATAAACAAGGTCTCAAATCATTATTTCAACTAACCCCTTATGATATCAACATAAGCCATCAAGAGTTAAGCATTCCAATACTTCACAAGAGCGTCAAGAGAGTTTACACGAGCATTTCTAAGGCATTCAAGGGAATAATTCTTCATCATTTGCTACATCAATTCAAGATCTATTATCATGTCAAAATCCTAATGCATCAAGAATGTTGTTGAGCTAGTGTTGTGATGTAGCATTGAAGATCAATTTGCAAGCATTGTTTCATATCCATATTGAAGATCAAGATCTACATTCCACATTGCCACTTCATGTTAGATTATTGATTTACATCCTAAGACATCATTCAAGGTATCATTGTTCATGTTTTATACTTCATGTTTCATGTTCATATTTTATTGTTTCATCACAAGGTTTAATTATCTAAACGAGGTTTGACCAAGGAAAACCCTTATTTCCTAACAATCAACAAGTTTTTTTTCTCTCTACATGTGATTACAGATCTAGGTGTCTTGGAGCCTGAAGATCATTTGAAGACCCGGTTGCAAGGTTGAAAAAAATCATCAAGTTGTCACAAGGTTGTCATCTTCATGGAAAGCCACCTACAAGTTCCAAATCAGGGTTTCGTACCCGGAAACAAAGTGTGGAAAGAAGGGAAGAGATAAGACAACAAATTTAGGTATTGACCCTCCAAAAAAGTAGAGTAGGATTGATACGCCACTTGCGGCATATGAGTCCCAGTATAGCACATTTTTTCAGATTTTAGTAAATTTAGATCAACCACTGTGAGATTCTAGTTTTGGCACAGAAACCATAGTTTGGGACTAAATCACCCAGATTGATGTATGAGTCCCAGTGGGCATCAAACAACAAGATTTCAGGGTTTTGAAGCTTGTTTTGGCCTCATCACTCTCCCAGGTGCACCTCTGTACTTTCTTAGTCTTTTATTCTGCATTTCAGTTTTATTTGGTAGGTCATTTAGTTAGGTTTTTCATGTTACATTCATTTCTTGTCTTTCCAATCCCTAGCTTGGTGGTGAACCCTCTTATTTTCTTTAATCACACCCTATGATACCTTATTGCAAGATCTCTTTCCCCCTTTCTATCTTTGGATTGAGACCTCTAAGGTTTCCTTGAATGTAATAAGAGTGAAATAGGTACCCTACCCTTGTGCTTCATCTCCTAGAATGCAGGGCACCCTATTTCCACTGTTACATATACAATAGACACCAAAAAGCACAAAGCAAACCCTCTCCATTGCCACAACCATACTAAGAGGTGAGAGTCTTCAATTCATCCAAATTGGGACAAAGAAAATAGTTTAAAGTAGCAAAAAAGATCATGGAGGAAACCAACTTTAACTATTAAAGAAAACCAAAACATGCATAGACACCTTTAGATATACAATAGACACCAGAAAGCACAAAGCAAACCCTCTTCATTGCCACAACCATATTGAGAGGTGAGAGTCTTCAATTCATCCAAATTGGAACAAAAAAAAATAGTTCAAAGTACCAAAAAATATAATGGAGGAAATGAACTTAACATCTAATAAATAAAACCAAAACATGCATCCATTCCTTGGCAAGAAAAGTACCAAAATCCTTGTTTCAAATACAAACTCCTGCATACCAAAAATTCATCAGAAATACATGAAAATGAAGCATCAAAAGATCCTAGATATGAACATCATATAGTAAGTTTTGAGCATATGTATGATAAAATTATTCCATTTCTTTGTTTTGTTTTTCAATTGCAAAGTTGATCTTAATATCAAATATAAAACGATATACTCTCCTATGAAATGTAAACTTAATTATATAAGGTATGAAGTTATAAAGAAAAAAAAATACATTGATGAAATATAAAACCAAATTATAACTAAAAGAGAAAATTCTCATAAAATGATACCTTGTTATGCATATCATAAACATATGCTTCTACTGCGTTTTTCTTTTCCTTGGTCTCTTCCATAATTTTGTTCTGTAAGGCCATTTCTTTTTGCAATTTTGCTTGTGCCATCCCACCAAATATCATTTTTGCAAGAGGCAATTCAATTTTTTTGGTCTTTTTCTTTTTCCCACTTTCACCTGCATATCAAGTGCATTTCATTATTGTATAATTAGATGCTTGATAGTTTAAGTTACAAGTGGTCATAGAACATTATGATTAATAATAAATTAATGGACCAACATTTTTCAAAGCTATTAGCAAATGCAGCAAGTGAAACCCCTAAATGCTCATGATTGGAAGGACCATGCTTTTTGTTTATTCAAGAAGAATAGTATACAAGTCATTCAAAATTTACATTAAACCTAGCATATGTATAACAAAGATCCCACATCCATATTACACACAAAACTCTTTATACTACAAAAATGCAAGCTCAAGGATTATAAGGAAGCATGCAGTTAGAAACTAGATATGTACAATACATAACATACAAAACAACAACATATGATCTCAATTGAGAAAATGGAATGCTATATCATAGTTGGATATCAAATGCTTGAGATTTACTAAAATGCCATTGAAAAAAATAAAAAATAAAAAACAATTCCCTTATAAATTCTTTGCACCCTAAAAATCCATCAACATCAATTAGGATAAAATAATCTTCCATATCAAAATAGAGGGTATTAAGAGTTAAGGAAAAATATGAACATGAGGCATGTTTATCAATGAAACTTGCTATGAAGTTATATTCCTACTCTCAAATAACTTACGGATATAATAGAAGCAGGGTCCTTTTAACTTTTTGCAGTTTTTTTGTCACTTTGTCCAATAAACCATATTGAATAAACATTACTCAACCCAGCCACATCATTATGTGTCAGTAAATACATACACATCAAAAATACAAAGACACATTTAAACAAGCATGTTAAGTCTAGTGAGTAAAACATGAATTTTGACAAGAATTGTCAACTTTATAAGTAAGTTGCATCCTTAACAACTTCACCACCTAATTTACAAGTCCATAGAGCTAGTTCATATAAAGAGAACCATCAGTGCTAACATAAACAAACATGGAAAATTGACAAAATTCTGAAATGCCATTTTTCTGCCTTTAATTTTTGAGCCATCCTTTCCAAATTATCAATGTCACCACACTATTCTTTAAACAACTACTCTACACTAATCAATAGTATAAGATATTTATAACCCAATTGCTCCAAACAATTTTTCTAAATTAGAAATATTTTGTTAGCGTTCCCGCACTCTCCAATCTTTTAGATTTTACAAAAATGAAATATTGCCCAGAATGTAATTTTTAGCTCAAGATAACTCATTTTTTTTTATTAAGTTACACATACCTTATATAAGACATAATACTGTAATGAAATTCTTCAAAAGTATATACTGGAAGAGAGCAAACCTTAGCATCAGTCTGCATTTGGGCAATATTATCATCCAGCTCAGAAGCTCCATTCTCTAAATTTGCTCCTATTGATGCCTTCTCAACAGTATTTTTGGCCTCCTACATGTTAACATCAGCATTTTCATTACCTTCAGACACACCATTACTTTGATCACCATTCGTCTCCATTGCAACAGCTTCCTTCTCTTCCTTTGCATTTTCTTTAGCAGGTGTAACAAGAAGTTCCACTTCTTCAATCATCTGCAAAAATGTAGAGGATGTTTTTTACATCCATTGGATTGTCTGAACTCCACAATCCACACCTAAAATACCCCTAAGTCTCGACAGTTCCTAATCCACCTTAAACCCACGACATCACTTTCTATTCACCTTTTTTGCCACTTTTATCCTCACCATCAACTGAAGGAGGAACAAGAACTATTGGGAGGAACCCCCAAAGTCCTGACTCCACAATCTACGCTACATTCTCCTCACGCACAACTTACGTTAAAGGTAGTTCAATCAGTCAATGAAATCATCATCAAATCTAATGTTATAAGCTATGAAGTAACCGGAGTTCACAACTATAGTAGCGCTGTGCAAAGTTTTCATTAGTTGGTCATCCATTCCTATAGTGAAAACACAATTTTTGCCTATTATAATTGGCTGGTTTGATTTATCTCCCACTAAGGTATTCCAATCATCTCTATCTATTTTAGTACGAATGTAAATTTCAATCATCTCTATGTATTTTAGTGCAATCATGAAAATAGTATGTGATTGTATTGTAAACAAAATTTTGGCTTCCAAGGACTTTATCTTGCACTTCTAGGGTTTTTCACCTAAAAGGAGAAAGATGGGCCAAAATGCAATGTATAAATTCAAGATTAATATAAAATGGATGGAATATGCCTAGATGAGATAATCTAAATGCAGAATATTGATGAAATAGATCACTAATTGAATGCAAACTAAGAAATGCAAAGTGTTGTATTAAAAAAGAACTAAAAACATGAACAAACAAGAAAAAAATTTGATGAAACTGAATGAGGTGCACCTGAAAGTTGAAAGCTGATGTTGAAAGGTTCTGGAATGCTGCAGAGATCAATACTAAAGCCCACTAGGACTCATTCGCCATAGATGGCGAATTAGTCTGGTTTCTGGTGAAAACTGTTGGAACAGGTTTTATGATGTCGGGAACACAAAACCTTATAAAACACTTTTTTCGAGCTTGGTAGTGGGACTTATTCACCATAGATGGCGAATTAGTCCACCTGCAGAATTCTGAAAAGTCAAAGGTCAATTATGTGGGTCCTAGTCTGCACTTTTCTGCCTAATAGCTTAGCAAATCTGAATTTGGAAAATCTAACAGGAAAGTGTTCTCTAAGCTTCAAATAGGGTTATGTTGACTTTGATGACTTTACAACACCTTTTTGATACCTTTCTCTTTGACAAATCTTCCTGCAAGACCTACAAACACACATGCAAAGAGGGGAAAAAGGGTTAAGGGTTAGAGTATAGGGGTTTTCTTTGGTCAAACTCCAATTTGGTAATCAAACCCTTGATAATGAAATGAAATAAGGAGAAAATGATGAAAAAATAACATGCAATGTCATAAACTCACCAAACCCTTGATGTTGAAGTCTGGAGATATGTTGCTCCAAGATGCTTGAATGTTTGATTGAATGTTGAAAATTCTTAAATGCTATGATGAATGCATGAACACTTGAATGAATGAGTTAATGGATGAATGGGGGTTAAAATGAATAGAAAATCATATATTTATACATAATTATGCCCTAATTTCCCAAAAATGCATCACATGCCCACTTAGGTCTTTAGGAATAAAAACCCGCCAGTAATTTGAATTTGTTTTGAGTTTTGTGCCAAGAGGGACTCATTCACCCCTAGTGGCGAATGGGTCCGACTCAAGGCATGTGAATGGGTGTTGGAAATTAAGTTGTCTTAAATGATGTTTGTCAGATTTATGTTAAAAAATATACTTAATTAAGGCGTGTAAGTGCATAAAGGGGCCAAATAAAGCATAAGAAGGGTGTATTTGTTGATGACAAGTCTAGAAAAGCGTGAAAGTTTATTACAAGACTTCACAACACTTTAAATAAGACTTGGTAAGTGATAAGAAGGGGGTATGTAAGTGAATTATAATAAGAAGAGTCTAGAAAAGTGTGAAAATGTGTCACAACACCTTTACAAGACATCATAAAGTCTTAATGATTCATAAAGATTCAAGACCTAATGTGAATGTGTGGGTCACATTACAACATTAAATCAAGATAAAATCAAGCCAAATAAGCATAAGGAGGGACAAAACAAGAAAAAGTAGAAGGTTTAAACTTTTTCCATGTCCACATGTATTAAGATTTGATTTTGAAAAAAAAATTGGTTGCATATTAAGGGGTTATTACATTGGTATTAGAGCGCCAAGTTTCCAACTCTAGGACCATGAAGCTCACTTTTTCCGTATGTGTTGAATTGTTACTTTGATTATGCAGCCATGGGTCATAATAAGAAAATAAAGAAAGGAGCCTCCAGAAAACCACACCCCCAACCCAAGACCCCAATGGATTATGTAGAACCTGCTATGAAACTACCTAATGTAGAACCCGAAATGATATCTGATTTTGAGACCTTGGCAATAACCATTAAGTGTTTAAAACTACTGAAGGAAAAGGAAGTTGTTGGACCTTCTGAGATTGTGAAACCATCAAAACCGAGCCCACCATTAGTAACCAAGCCCAAGCCATCGGCTAAAAGATATTTTATTTTCGGTTGCGGGCACAATGCACCAACTCTATCAAAAGAAGTGATTGTTGAATTTGAGCGTGTGCACCCCAAACCATCTGCTATCATGGAAAATTCTGAGGAAGAGCTCAAGGAAGAGGATTTTCCTATTGTGTAAGAAACATATATGTGGTGATGATATAGTATCAATTAACTATCATCACCTCTATGTAATGGTGTTTATAATCCTATCTATGTAATGGCACCTATAATCACCCCTATGAAATGGCATCTATGTAATTAATCTACGTTAATGAAGAACTACAGAAGTAATTACATCTTAACATTGTTAAATGGGAATTTTAGTTGACTCTTGGATGCTTGAAATATAGCGAATGATGAGTAATTCTAAATTTTTGTAGCATGTGAGTTTAAAACAATTGATGCAGGTTGTAAATAAACACTGAATTTGTTATAATTTGTCTTGTAGTGGAGATAAACAATTACCAAACTGAAAATGACAAGGAGAAGAACTTGTCCTAGTTTAGCTAAAATACTTAGAGCCAACAGAGGAGAAACCTCCTCACAACCCATGGTACCTGAGGAATTGCAAGCTGAGCTGAATCCCCTTCGAGCAAAAATAGCTGCGCAAGAGAAAAAAATTGAAGAACTAATGAGACAAAAGGAGCAAGAAAAAAATCATAACACTGGCCTAGGAACCGATGAGGACCAAGATCACGAACAAAGGCCCAAATTGCTATCTATCAGCTAGAAGGGGAAGCATCTCTATGGTGGGACCATCTTTTGAAAATTAAAAAATATGAATCACACCAGCTGACTTGGGACAAGTTCATGAAGTGATTCTGCAAGGAATACCTTTCAGCTCACCATCGGGATCAAAAATTGACCGAATTCCATTCACTACACCAAGGAGGGATGACAGTTTCTAAGTATAAAGCAAAGTTCATGGGTTTACTCGATCATGTTTAGTAGATAAAGGAAGAGGAGGTCCGCCTAAACAAGTTTATCTTGGGCTTGAATAAGAACCTCATGTATGTGACTAAGTTATCATGACCTAAGAGCCTAAATCAATCAATGGAGGTAGCCCTAGTTGTTGAAGAGAAGTAGAAGAGAAAGCAAGAGTGGAAACAAAAGTCTTATTCCTTTTACCACCCTGACAATAAAAGAAAGGATTTTAAGAAAACTACATCCAAAAAGAAGGCAAGGGATAAGGTTAAAAGGGACCAGGGCTTCAAAAGAAGTTATGAATCGGCAGAAACCAAGGGTAGTGAAGGAAAACGACATAGACCATCTAAGCAGGTAGCACAAACTAGCTTTCCTAAGGATAGGGAAGTAAAGAAGATTGGCCCAGTGGGAGGATGTTTGACTTCCGAGGGTGACCACTACAAAAATGAGTGTCCAAGGAATCAGGATACATCCACCAATCCTCCAGCGAGAATTTATGCAGCTATGGAGAGCCGCCAAGCTGACAACCAAGCTTCGCTCATAGAGTTGCAAGGCACCTTTCATGGACAATCCATCTCTACTCTAGCAGACTTAGGGGCAATTGATAGCTTTATTTCACCTGAGGTGTTAAAAAAATGTATTATTGGATTTATAAATCTTAGTCGAGAGATGGAGGTAGTGTTTGGGTTTGGTAAGACTCAACAGGTAAATTTTAGCTTGAGAGGAGTAGAAATGATTTAGCCATCACAAAAACCAAGGTTAATCTATTGGTCACAAAGTTAGGATATTATGACTTGATCCCAGGAAGGGATTGGTTCAGGACACACCAAGCTAAACTGGACTGTTATAACAAAACAATTGAATGCTTAGATGACCAGGGAAGACCGATAGTACTCCAAGGAATTCAAAGGCCATTAGTTGTGAGAATGGTTTCAACCATGCAAGTCTCAAGAGAGCTTTATGGAAAGGAAGCAAACTTTATATGGTAAAGATTGAAGAAGGTAGCAAAGACCCCGTTCCTAATATTAACTATCATCCTATTCTTCAAGAATTTCATGACATCTTTCCTGAAGAATTGCCAGGCTTACCCCCTAAGCGGCAATTTGACTTTTTAATTGATCTAGTTCTAGGGGCAGAGCCTATATCAAGGGATCCTTATAGAATGAATACTATTGAATTACAGGAGCTAAAAATGCAACTACAAGATCTAATGGAGAAAGGGCTAATACGGCCTAGTGTGTCACCTTGGGGAGCCTCGGTGTTGTTCATCAGGAAGAAAGATGGGACTCTAAGATTGTGCATTGATTACCGTATGTTGAACAAGGTGACCATCAGAAATAGATATCCCCTTCCTCAAATTGATGATTTATTTGATCAAATCGAGGGAGCCACAACCTTTTCAAAAATAGACCTAAGGTCTAGATACCATCAACTTTGGATCAAGGAAGAAGATATTGCAAAGATAGCTTTCTAAACTAGATATGTCCACTATGATTTTTTAGTGGTACCTTTTGGCTTAACAAATGCTCCATCTGCCTTTATGAGCCTCATGAACAATGTATTTCATGACTACCTAGACAAATTCGTGTTGGTATTTTTAGATGATATTCTCATCTACTCCAAGAATCTGTAGGAGCATGAGGAGCATCAAAGAATAGTACTACAGAGGTTGAGAGAGCATAAATTGTATGTGAAATTTTCCAAGTGTTCCTTCTTCCAGCCTAAGATACACTACCTTGGACACATCATCTTAGCTGAAGGAATTTCAGTGGATCTAGCTAAAATCCAAGCAATTGTACACTGGCCTACTCCTAAGAATGTATCAAAAGTAAGGAGCTTTATGGGATTGGCTGGATACTACAAAAGATTTGTGGAGAACTTTTCTAAAATAGCTAACCCCATAACATCTCTTCAGCGAAAAGGAAAGAGGTTTGAGTGGACTGAAAAGTGTGAAAATGCCTTCCAACAGTTGAAGGAAGCTCTCACCACCGCTCCAATCCTACAAGTACCTGATCCTGAAAAGGAATTTGTAGTATGGATAAATGCCTCATTGGATGGGTTAGGTGGAGTTTTGATGCAAAATGGGCGGATGATCGCTTTTGAATTTAAAAAATTGAAGGATCATGAACTCAACTATCCTACTCATGATCTAGAACTTGCAACAATTGTGCACACTTTGAAGGTTTAGAGGCATTATTTAGTTGGATGACCATTTAAGTTGAATACTGATCATAAAGGACTCCAGTATTTATTCACACAACCTGACTTAAATGCTAGATAAAGAAGGTGGCTAGAATTCTTAAGTAACTATGAGATAGGGGTATGTGCAGGATCATGATGGGCCAAAAAGTGGCAATATGATGGGTATGTGTAGGGTATGTGGCTGATGACTTTTTCTTTACCCAAAATTGATTAAATGAAAAGGGTTTTTAAAGGAGATTCTCTGCTTTCCACCAATATAAATGATGTTTTACTTTGAATTTAATAAATAATTATTATTCATTTTCTATTTGAATTACGACTAATGTCCTGATTGATAGGCCAATTGAAAAACATCTATAGCTTTCAAACGGTATCACATTTGTTTAATCTGAAACATGTGTCACATTTTATGCTTTGCATACTATAGGATTAAAAAAAATTGAATTTCATGAAGTTTTGACCAAGTTAAGGTGGTCAAATATACAATTTTTAATATTTTTTAAAAGTTGTAATTAAAAAATTCATAATTAATTATTTACTTGGAAAAAAATTACAAAAAATATACATCACATCAGGATATGAGTCCTATACTTATATTTATAATCTTGTAAAAAAATATTATCATTTTATTGTGGTTAGGGTGGTTAGACATACACCTACTTCTATTTTTTCCCTGAAATTTAAGTACTACTGCATTGAAATTTCAAATTTTCACTAAATAGATTATTTATTTTTTTTAAATAAAACTAGTAGTTTAGAAACTACATTCAATTTGCTACAGATTCTATTCTTACATACTTTTAAAATAATATAGATAACTTATTTAAATTTTTATGTCAAGTTTCTTAGCTTTGATTTTTTTGAATTTTTCACCACTTAAGAGCCTATTTTTTCAATGATGATCTTGCACATACGCATAGATATTTCATATGTTAGGGGTAAGGAGAATCTGGTTGCTAATTCTTTAAGTCGTAGGGCCAAACTAGCTGCAATTGCTCAAGTAAAGTTCAGTATGCCTGAGAGTATTAAGTAGATGCAAGAAAAAGATCCCTTTTGTCAACAAACAAGGCTAGAACTGCAGCAAGGGACTAGTATAGTAGAATATCATCTAGGGAATGATGGTATCTTATGTTATCAACAACGAATATATGTACCTAAAGAAGGAGACTTTAGAACAAAAATCCTTGAGGAAAGCCATAATGTACCCTACCAAGCACATCCAAGAGTAACTAAGATTTACACAGTTCTAAAAAATTCACTATTTTTGGCCAGGAATGAAAAAAGAAGTAGCAAATTTTGTTGCAAAGTACCTAGAATGCCAGTGGGTCAAGGTTGAACATTGCCATCCAGCAGGGACATTGTACCCCCATGAGTTGCCTTGGCACAAATGGTTAGTGATTTCAATGGATTTTGTGACAGGATTGTCGAAGACTTGACATCAACATGATAGTATTTTGGTAATAGTTGATAAATGAACTAAAGTAGCACACTTTGTGCCTGGTAATTTTAAGGATGATGCTCCAACTTTAGAAAAAAGATTCATAAAGGAGGTAGTCAGGTTGCATGGGATGCCAGAAGTGATTATATTTGATAGGGACAAACTATTTACTTCTAGATTTTGGACAGCCCTCATGACCACTCTTGGTACTAAACTCAATTTTAGTACTTCCTACCAGCCTAAAACAGATGGCCATATAGAAAGGGTTAATTAGGTTATGGAGGATATATGCTTCGAATGTATGTAATGGATGAACCCAAGAAATGGGAGGATTATTTACCTTTAATTGAGTTTGCATACAATAACTCCTACCATTCATCCATTCAAATGGCTCCTTTCGAGGCGCTTTACAGAAGGAAGTGCAAAACTCCAATAGGATGGAATAGTTTGGACAACCATGTTATCATTGGAACCGAGCTACTTCAGGAATATGATAGACAGATAAAGATTATGAGGGAGAGGTTGAAGGAAGCTACAGATTGACAAAAGAGTTATGCAGATGCTAAGCAAACACCGAGGGAATTTGCAGTAGGGGATAGAATGTTTCTTCGCGTTAAACCTCAGAAAAGTTCAATAAAATTTGGCAAGGGTGCCAAATTATCCCCATGATATATTAGACCCTTTGAGATACTCGAAAAGATTAGTGATGTGACTTACAGACTAGCTCTTCCAGCATCTCTCTTGCATACATAATGTGTTTCATGTATCACTACTTAAGAAATATGTTGTTGATCCCACCCATGTAATTGATTGCTAGGAACTATAGGTAGAAGAGGCCAAAGATATCCACCTCAAACCACTAGCAATCATAGATAGGTGCAACATACAATTGCGTAACTGAACAATACCATAGGTTAAGGTCCTCTCGGACCAGTATGGGGAGCAAGGAGCTACTTGGGAAGATAAAAATCTAATTAGACTAGAATATCCAGACTTATTTTAGCTAAGCCGAGCCAGCTTAATCCTAGGGGGGGAGGATGTCACATCCCCGTATGAACCCATCATAAGGCCGCGTAGTCCCGATGTAATTTAGACTAGGGGTGGGGACTTGAAATTTAATATTAACTTTGTGTGTGTGTGTGTAAGTGTATGGGTGTGTGTATTCTTAAGTGAATGAAATTTTAATGGTTATAAGTGATGTATGCATATGAAATCTAGTTATGTTTTTCATTTAAATTCTATATAGATGTATTTGGCCATATTTCATCTTACCCGGACTAACTAAATTGTGAATGTTGTGAGGAACCATGTTTTATGCGCAGGTGATAGGGTGCATGGTGGAGTGGACTTAAATTGGATCCGTAAGAAGAAATGATTGTTATGCCAAATCCTTTTTGAGACTCTAGCTTAACTTAAGGTTATCCAAATTAGTAATAGGTACGTTTATCCAACACCTAGTCAGTCTCATTTGTGGATTTGCAAGGCCATAGGTATCATTGACATCACTTGCCAGTCCTTTGAATGTCATTATGAATTTAAATATGTATCTAGGAAATCAATTATAAATATTAGTTGCCCATTCTAATTATATTGAGTGTTAAAGTATTAAATAAATAAATAATTTATTATAATTATTATTATAGCCTATAGTGTTGATTTAAATTATTATGGGCCATCAAAGTAATTTATTTTTAAAAAAAGAGAAAAACAAATGGTAGAATACATTTTAAAATAAGTAAAAATCAATGTGCTAGATTCTAATAAATAAATTGAACCCATAGAAGAACCAAGGAATAGAAAATAAGAAGGAAAAGGAAACCAACGAGATAGGAAAAAGGGTCGCACAAGTGAAAACAAAGGAATAAGAGGAAGAAATGTGAAGAAGGGCATAGGTTTTCAATAGGAAAATGCTACGGGAAAAAATATTCAACTGTTGGTCGACCTTCTTGAATGTGAATTCGGCTGTAATAAATCTTGTCCCCTCAGCACTCTACAAACAGAAAAATTAATAAATGGAAGAGACATGAAGGAAGGACGAGGCATGGAAGATAAAGAGGGAGTTGTTGGACATTTTGGAGCAATTGTTTTCATCATTTGGAAGGAAGGAGGCATGAGCAAGAGAAACCCCGATTTGGGAGGCATCTATATTGAGTATGAATATTTTGGGCACCATTTTCCAGTAGTTGGGAGTGGATGCTCATGCTTGAGGACATGTTTTATTGCTCTTCCTTCTAAAACTCATAATATTCGGCTTACCTAGTTAGAGAAGAAACATAAACTTAATATTTTATTGTTGTCTTTTTATAAACTCATCATATGGTTGGGGTAGTAGCTTAACTTAGTATTTTATTGTTGTCCCCATTTATAAAATCATAAGTTTCAACTGTATTTTGGAGTAGAAGTTTAAATATAGTTTTATATTGTTGTTCCTCATAGGTTTCAACTTGTTTGATTGAATAAAATTTATGTAGTGCATTCAATCACCATGGTGTATGTTTCTCCCTTAAAAACCCCAGTCAGAATATTCATCTCTACCAAAAATGGGCTAAAGAAGCAAATAAGTGTAGGGTAATTGATCTCAGACCTTAGTAAACTATAGCAACAATTTGAGATGCTTGGGATACTTCCAAACACTCACTTTTAGTGGGCCTCTCCCTTTTTATACTGCTGCATCTCCCTTAAAATGATGTATTCATTGTATTTTTATGATGTCCTTAAAACTTTTGTATGTAGGTAAATCGGTTCTTGCTAGCCTGGGTATGAGTGGGGGTTGTAGAAGAGATTTTGACACCTCACAGCTCAATCCAAAGTAATTTTTGTGATTATGAGGGTGAAAAACATTGTTTTCTACCACCATAGCCTTCTTTGACTTTCCTGTATAGTCATTAGATATGGAAATTTGCTTAACTCAATCTAGGATGATCATGGGTTCTAAATAATACTACTTGTTAAACATATTAGGGAAATAGAACTTGGTTGCTATCAAGTTGCTTTATATATCTTGAATAAGTGTTAGTTGTCAATTTCATTGTGAAAAGGCACTACTAAATTTGACACCATTTTTCAATGGTCATTCGTCGGTCGTTCAACAAATCTTTGTCGGACAAGCGATGAAATGGCGAAAATATTTTCGTTGCTATTTTTTTCGTTGAAAGGCCAACGACGAATTAAATGTTGAAATAACGGCGAAGAATCATCGGTCGTCGGCATCGTGAAATGGCTCAGACTTTCGTCAGAATATCGACGAACACTTCATGTATCCACTGACGAATTACACCAGAAGTTCGTCGCCAGTTAGATGAAATGGTCAAGGTGTAGCATTGAGACAACACTAGACGTTCATCGCCATTTCGACAAAATGGGCAAGGAGTAGCATCGAAACAACACCAAAATTTTGTCGAACTTGCGACGAAATAGGCAAGTAGTAGCGTCGAAACAACACCAAGGTTTCTTCGAAATGGTGACGAAAAGAGCAAGGAGTAGCGTCGGAAGAGCACCAAAATTTTGTCGAAAGTACGATGAAATGGGCAAGTAGTAGCATGGAAACAACACCAAAAGTTCGTCGAAATGGCGAGGAAAAGAGCAAGGAGTAGCATCGGAAGAACACCAAAAGTTCTTCAAAAGTGTGACGAAATGGGCAAGTAGTAGCGTGGAAACAACACCAAAAGTTCATCGAAATTGTGACGAAATGGGCAAGGAGTTACGACGAAACCTTCGTCGCAGCTATAGCAACTTCGTCGAACCTTTTCGTTGATTCGTCGGTGGGTTTCGTCAAAATTGCGATGAAGCATCAATTTTTATTTTTTTTTTAAATCGTGAAAATGTACCATTGTAGAGACTGACGAATGATCATACATACAGACTGCATATTGGTTTGATGCTTCAAACAATGCATTTCTTATATTGAAAAGTGCATTACCTTATTGAGCTTCTCTTTGTTTCAAGAATAGTTTAATATTCTCTACTTAACAGGGCCAACCACGTGACGGTGGAAGCTCATTTGGCACCTCCCCCCCTCTTCACATCACTCTCAATTCCCCATACCCAATCATGTAACATTAATCATTCATTCATCCATTAATAACATACAACATTCATTCATCCATCCATTAGTAACATATAACATTCATTCATCCATTAATAACATATAACATTCATTAATTATCATATTCACATTCATTCATTAACATATAATATTCATTCTTTCAGTTTTTACATATTATCAAAAATATGGTTGTCATGATATGATTACAATCACTTTTTTTCTTTTTTCTTTTTTAAAGCTACATAAAGCTGAAGTGGAGTATCATTTTCTAAATCAATATTTGTCCCCCCTTTAGTTGTTCTTCCCTCTGCTCGTGGTCTTAATGTACGCGTAATCATCTGCTCATGATGTGGACGCCACTGCAAGGGGGGATCTGCTGCAATAAGAAAGAAATGTTACACTAGTATGTTTTATTATTATTGTTACAAGTATTTCATTCATTAAAAGAACATTAGAGTGGTTCTCTTTACATGATGGGTCCACATCATGTTCCTGAACTTTTGTTATAGACTTATGCTCAACATGTTGAACACCCTCTAAATCCTGAACTGCAGTTGAAACACGAAAGGTTACTTTAATTAATACACCAATTGAAATTAAATATGTTTAAGAGAACATGAGGGTGGTCCTCTTTACCTGATGGGGCCACATCATGTTCCTGATCTTCTCTAGCGATCATGCTCAACACGTTGATCATGCTCTACATGCTCTAAAGTTGAAACACGAAAGGTTATATTAATTAATACACCAATTGCAATTAAATATGTTTAAAAGAACTTTAGAGTGGTCCTCTTTACCTGATTGGGCCACATCATATTCATGATCTTCTCTAGCCTGATCATGCTCAACGTGTTGATTACGCTCTACATGTCCTAAAGTACCGGGATGCACACCATGACCTTCATTTACACGTTGTGCTCCACCCTCACCAGGCTGCATTCCAATGTCATGTGCAGTATTATCATTGCTTGAATGTTTAAAACAAATAGGCATGTAACTACTTTATGGTGGAAATTAATATTGAATAGATTGCACAAGTATTCAATTTTAAATAAACTTTATTGAGTTTATTTACCTGTGTCGGATGCAATGGAAGATTGTGTTTGCCCAATCAAGACTCTTAGGCATTCAGCCAAGGCTCCATAGCCTTGTAGGAAGGAAATCTTCAGGTCCTCTTCTGTGGGAACTCTATTGAATTCAAAGCCCTACATTTTAGCATAAGATCATGAATTTTGCTTCTATGGTGTGATAAAACCAAAATTGTTTTCAATTTATTATAATTTGGATGCAATATTTCATTCATTGATACTTACAATTCGTGCGGCTAATTTCATATAACCACCAGAGCCACGTTTGTGTTTCACGTGCTTTTCTAGTCTTGCCTTTGTTTCATTCGATGTGTTGGGCAGCCTATGAAAAGTTTGAAATATGTTAGATTATGTAAAAAGAAAGAGTAATCAGTATATAATTACATTGTTGATAGTGTCACACATAGCATACTACTTTTTGTTTAAAATTTAATGGCATTTCCATAGCATACAGACATTGAGAGCAAATAAAATACAGAGTTCAATCCATGAATTATAGAAAATGGATTTTTGTTGGTTATATTCATATCATTGTTTACATTGCACAAAACATACTACAACTACATAAATATCAGATGGTGATAGTTGTCTATGCTACCACATTTTTCATACATGTCTACCAAAGCATTTTATCAAATAGTTCACTGCCTTGCTGCTATGGCTAAAAGCCTAAAATAGGTGCTTTCAAACAAGCTATGGATCGTGGAAAAAATCTATCAGCATAATAGTAAGCAATAGCATAGACAAATGATGAACTATTTCAAAATGCCTCAAAGAAATGTGGTCTCATGGTGATGGAATGCCATGACAATCCATAGTAATTTGCTTGTCATGGCATTAGTTATGGCATTCCATCACCATGAGACACATTTTTTTGAAGCATTTTTTCAAATAGTTCACTACCTTTTCTATGCTACCACATTTTTCATACATGTCTACCAAAGCATTTTTATCAAACAGTTCAACGCCTTCATGCTATGGCTAAAAAGTAAAAACCTCAAATAGGTGCTTTCGAACAAGGTATGGATGCTTGGAAAAAATCTACCAAAGCATAATAGTAAGCAATAATATAGACAAGGCAGTGAATTGTTTGAAAAAATGCCTAAAAGAAATGCAGTCTCACGGTGATGGAATGCCATGACAATCCATAGCAATTTTCTTGTCATGACATTCGTCATGGCATTCCATCACCATGAGACTACATTTCTTTGAGACATTTTTTTCAAGCAGTTCACTGCGTTGTCTATGCTATTGCATTTTTCATACATGTCTACCAAAGCATTTTACCAAATAGTTCATTGCCTTACTGCTATGGCTAAAAGCCTAAAACAGGTGCTTTCAAACAAGCTATGGATGCTTGGAAAAAATATATCAAAGCATAATAGTAAGCAACAAGCCATGGTCTCATTTTTTTTTGCGCGAAAATCATCTCAATTTTATTCATGTTTTTTTGGCGATTTTGTAGTCTGAAACAGAAAAAAATCAGTGACCAAAAAGTCAACGATTTTTTCAAAAAATCGTCTAGCCTACAGATTTTTTAAAAATTGTGATTAATCAGGATTTTTTGCAGATTTATGCTTCTATTACTATATCACATACCTTCCTTGGCTCGGTGGTGTCTTTCCTTTTTTCTTTTCAGCCTTCTCCTTTCCATCAGACACCAGGTCCTTCCACTCCCTCTTCGAAATCATCGGGGGACGCTTGTACTTTTTGTTCTTCTCTAAATGTGACCTATATTGGTCCCTCGCATACTTTATATAGGTACCAACTTTTTTAAGGACCTTGGTTTGGTTGAATGTTTTATCACCGAACATCACAACTAAACGATTAATGAGCTCATCTTTTAAATCTTCATTTTGGGCATTCCACCGTGTACGTATGGTGGGCCCGAAGAGCTCCAATGTAATATCAATTAGATGTTTATGAAAAACATCATTTCTTGCAAAATGATCATGGATCCAATAGTCTAAAGCGAGAAGCGATCAATGGTAAAATTTCATTGGTTATATAGAATAATAATTAAAAAATTTAAAATTACATGGAC
>VDFB02271358.1:919204665-919370234 GCA_007258455.2 Sequoia sempervirens
TACAATTCTTTAAAACACATTTATAAACAATACTTGAAGCACCATAGCCAACTATACATTTCTCATTTATATTTTTAGTAATTCTCATTTTGTCATCATACAAGTGAAGGGCAATGTCCATATGCAGTATGACTAATCTTGGATAACCTATTCACACCAAATAGATGTGTCAATAAGGATAATTTTAAATAATAAATTTCCCTCTACTTTGTTGTATGATAATCTATGAGATACGAAACCAAGTCTAGCAATGTTAATCACATCACCTTGATCCATTTTGTTTGCAGACCCATTTGTGAATGGCTTTGGTTGATTTGTGTGGTACAATAATAAAATAATCATGCACAATAGCATTACTAATCCTAAATAGATGCAAATAATTGTTGGTTTTGAGACGGACTCTATTGATTGTCATGGTCCTAATTCAATAACAATTTGAGAAATGGTTAGATAGAGTAATAGTACCTATAACAAGAATTAAGGATGATCATTGTTTTACCTTTTGATGACCTAGAGTATATCCCACAATATGATCCAATCTAGTCACCACAAAGGTCCAAATTTCCTAGAAAGCCGAGGTAATAATTGAAAACATCAATTAAAATGTAGAAACACCTCAATAATAATAAATAACAAACAACCAGTCCACAAAGATGAGTTTCAATCATATCTTGATTTGTCAGGAGGAAACCTTGAGAGGTTTTTTTATAACAGGAATGTCCCCAAACAAATTGTTGTAGGAGAGGTTTTTGTAAAAGAATAATACCATTTATTATCATCGACCATTAGGAAAGAGATTAAAATTTAACAAATTCTCTTTTTCATAACCTCATAGAAAAACTGATAAAGAAACGTATGTTCACTCACAATATAGCAAGGTTGAAATAGTTAGTCAACTGCAATGGCACTTCTCTTGATAAACTATTTTTTTTCAATATCCTGCACAAAACCCATCTCCAATGTTATCTCAATATCAACACAAGCCTTTGAAAAAAACATATTCAAGGTTTTTCTCCAAAGAAAATACAATGAAACCAAGCTTTGTAACTTTCCAATCTCTTGAGGAATAGGACCGGTTAATTGATTGCTAGAGAGATCACTACATTGAAAATATAACACAGTACATTACTCCTTCCATGAAAATGAAAAATGTACAACATATAGATCCAAAAAGAATGAAATTATAAGATATATAATCACTCCATTATAATGAACTTACATATCCACTATACTCTGTAGGTTCCCAAACTCTTATGGAAGAAACCCATTCAACTTATTTTCACTCAAGTTCCTTGAATTGATATTGGAATGAGTCATCATCAAAACCATGCAATAATAACCCATAAAGACTCAACTTCATGGTTAAAGGTCTAGAAAATATTTTTTATGGAAGTACTTACAATTTTAGAAAAAACCATGTAATAAATTAACCCATAAAGACTCAACTTCATGGATAATGGTCTAGAAAATCCTTGTATGGAAGTACTTACAATTTTAGAAAAAAACAATGTAATATTAACCCATAAAGACTCAACTTTATGACTAAAGGTCTAGAAAATCTTTGTATGAAGTACTTATAATTTTAGAAGATGTTCAAGCGTCCCAAAAGATCTAGGAATGGGTTTAGAAAGTTCATTATCAAAGATATCTCTAGCAATTAATGCCACATAAGATACCTATATAGGAGTGAAATTGCACCCCTTATGCAAATTCCCCTTTTTGCCTTTCTCCACTTTAGAAAACCAAATTTGGAGGATAAATTACACATAATCCCGTTGCCTTCATTCCACTTGGCACCTATTTTGAGCATTGGTGGAGGAATTTCTATCAGGGACGCCTACGCGGCGCATAGACATCCTTGGCAGATTCTTGCAGCTGAAACCTACAAAGGCATTACACTTCTCATTGGCAGTCGACTTGTAATGCCCCCTTTGGCCAACTAACCCAAATATGGCCATTTTCTTCATGTCTCCTTCAAATTCCCTCCTACTTACATTTCAACTTCTTCATAACTTCTTTTACATCCCTTCAAGCAATATTCAAGCATTCTAGTTTCCATTCCAGCATTCTAGCATCACTTTTGCACTCCATAGCAACAACTACTTCACTCCATCACTTTAGTAGAGCAAGTGTGGGAGAACGCCATTGCATCAGAGGCTCAAGTATTCTCATTTTCTCCTCCATTAGCCTTGAGTGTTCTTGGTGGAGGTGGTAAGCTTCCCACTCCTCTCCTCTATCACTTGGTTGAGTAAGCACATTTACTATTTTGTAGTGTTTTTGTGTTCTTTGTTATATTAATTTTTTTTTATCATACTTGCTTTCTTGGCTGTCCATGGAGGTGGAAAAACCTAAATGAGGTTCTGATTGAGGTAGGCCCCTATACAACCACCCAACAATTTTCTTCTTCTTTGTGTGTAGGTGGACGTGCCTCTGGGAGCTAGCTAGTGAACAAATTCCTTTGTGAGATCATTCTTGCCACCCTAACTCTTTTATTTTTACTTTATCATATTAAGGATTATTTTGTTTACTTCATAGCATTTTTTTGGCCCTTTAGTAGTAGCTAGCTGGGCCGTTAGCTTGTTTTCTAAAGTTCAACATTATCTCTTTAGTTGTCTGGTCGTATGAACGCCAGCGCGCTGCGTTGTCGTCCTGGGACCGCACTTTCGTCCTTGGGCAGAGAGCTTCCTGAGGCGTAATGTTGAACCCAAAAACTAGCTCACCTGGCCTCATTTTGTATTTCAAGTCTGTAGAGTGATTGAAGGACTTTATAGTCCTCATCATTCTCATACCACATTTCCTAACACCCTGTTAAGCTGAGGTAAGTTATGGCAGCCTTCCGCTCTTGGCTCTCTATGACCTGGGGCCTTGAATGTGGTTGGTCCCCCTCTCTTACATTTTTGGTGAACCCGACGTGAACTAATGTCTGTTCATCCGTTGGTGTTGAGACCTCTCTCGTGTACTTCACAACTGTTGTATTTATGAGTGTTGTGAAGGTTTATGAGCATCACAACCTAATCCACAACTTCCAGGTATATTGTTAGGAGAAGTGTACGACACCTCCTGATGGAAAGGATGAAGGTCATTACCTGTTTCTCTAGAGGCCTTTTCTCTAGTCTCATCGTTAGTATGGCCGTGTATGAGCAATTTTCAAGGGGTGAGGTAGGGTTCTCTAACAAGACCGATCACATCCCCACTCCTCCTGCGTTCCCTACACCATCGTTGGTGGATGAGTATGAGGTCATTCAAATTCCTTCGGAATATGTCTCCGCCCTTAGCAAAGGGTTGGGTGCCTTAGAAAATCACTTGGAATGGAACCCGAAGATGGCTAGGGCTACTTGGGTCATTAGTGAATTAAATTATATGATTTGAAAAGATCGAATAGGCTTAGAACTCTTGGCTAGTCTAACTAGTCTAATAGAAGTTGCGTGTGCTTCTTCAAGCACTCCTAGCGTTATGTGAGGAGCCACTTTTGAAGATTATGAGGGACAGTTAGGAGTATCGATGCCTCCCACATCTGTCTACATGGTTGATGCGGTCCCTTCTATCAACATCCCTTTTGTCTCCGAAAAACTCAAAACTATCAAAGTAAACAAGGTCCCCTTGGGCTTTAGCTTCACCCCTCCTATCACCTCTAGTGGTGAAGGTTTTGGTGGGATGAGTGGTGGGGGCTTTGGTAGTGGTGGTGGGTTTGGCAACGAACATGGTATTGGTGGAAGTGGTTCCGATGGAGGTCATGGTGGTGGCTCCGGAAGCAGAGGTGGTTCCGACAAAGGCCCTACCGGTGGCGGTGGCTCTAGCAGTGGTTCTGGTGGAGGTCACACTGATGGCGGTTTTGGAGGTGGCTTTGGCGGTGGTTTTGGAGGAGGTTCCTCTGTCCCTCTATCTTTTAATGACCCTATTCTAAACACCCTTCTTCAGAATATGGGTAAGATGCAAAGCCAGTTGGTGAGTCTCTCCCAAGTCTCTGCCCAACCTATCTTTCAGTCCTTCTTTCGACATAGCTCGTTGTCGATTGCAATTCTGAACACTCCTTTCCCTTAAGGAATGGAGATCCCTAAGTTTGAAAAATATGGCGATAAAGGGGATTTGTACACATGTATCTGCCTTTAATGCCTTGTGCATGAATTTCTTTCACCACAATGCATCAATGGCAAAACTGTTTTCCCAATCACTCAAGGATACAACACTAGAATGGTATTGTTCCTTGCCTAAAAATTCCATTTTCTCATTTGACCAACTTGTAAATCAATTCCTTAGACAATTTCAAGCTAATATCAGGCCAAAGATGACCTTTTCGGATCTCATCCGATGTAAACAAGGAGACAACGAAAAAATCACTAATTTCATAGGCACTATCAAGCGCTCCTTTCATAAATCTCGTATTAGCTACCCGATTTTGACGTACAAAAGGTATTCATAGGGAACTTACAAAGGCCTTGGCAAGAGAATTTTTCCCTTATGAAGTGCCCTTCTTTTACACATTTGTGTGCAACCCTATGAGAGTACCAACAAATGGTTGTTCAGTTCGGGGGATCCTCCTCGTTCTCCCGTTATGAGGGAAAGTCCATTGTATCAATCTATGGGAAAGGTAAGGGTGTTACGAATGTAGTAGCCACTACTGATGACAACGACCTCAGACATAACCAAAAATTCACAAAGTTATTGGAATCTTATTCTTCTATCTTACAAAAGTTGTTGAAAGATAAGATCGTAACCTTGCCAAGTCCTAAGCCTCTTAAGGAGCCTTACCCTAATTGGTATGATGGAAGCACTTATTGTCAGTACCATCGAGTTAATGGACATGATATCAAAAATTGTATGCGACTGCATCATGAGATACAGGAATGCATTAAGTATGGTACCATTCGTCTCGATGGGAGTAAACAAAATGCTAACAAATCAGTGGCAAAAGCTAATAGTGAATTGTAGATATACACAGACTCGTTTCCGTCACATTCTACTAACATGATTATCGATCCCACTGATTCTATTACTCAACCTGAGGCCTATGTTAACATGGTCATGATGACATCTATTGCTCTACCTGCACCCAGTTCGTTGGACATAACATTCACGTCACAAGATTTTCCCTTAAACAACAAGCCCTCTCCCCTCTACATTCACTCACCTCAATGGTAACATTGTGACGGGGGTCTTTGTGGACCCCGCGAGCTATGTGAATGCCATTACAAAAGAAACATTAGTATTAAATTCATTATAGAGGGAAGAATATGAAGAAAAAAATCTACCATCCATACGCACGATGGTATGTGTCTCAAACTATACGACTCGATAACGTTGTCTGTCCTAATTGGACCTCAAGCTGTTGACATGGTTTTTGATGTTATTCTCGAGTCAAATTTATTCAGGCTGAAGCTAGGCATACCTTGGCTAGCTTCCATGAATGGAATCACCTCCTTTATTCACAAATGTTTAAAATTTTCCCATGAAGGTGTCGTGCATGTAGTGCATGACACTAGATACCAACCCTTGGTGTCCCATGGTGGATATCCACTGGATCATTTTTGGCTTGCCCCAGTCAATTTGTTTCCTCCAAGACCAGACCTAATTTACAAGAATTATGTAAAGTATAAGACTGGGGGAAAGGGACAACCAAAACTGAACCTTCCTGTGATACAGAAGTCAGTCGCCTCCTCTTCCCAAGAGGAGAAGGAGAAGCCTGCATTGACCGCTCCCCCTTCCCAAAAGGGAGAGGAGAAGTCCATGCTGGCTCCCTCTCCTTCCAGTAAAGGCAAAGAGAAGGTTTCCTTTTCCTAGACTGCCTCATCCTCTCCCCTTTCTTGGGAGGAGTATTGGATGAGTCGACCTGGCGGCTATTCGTTGAGTCTGATGATACCTCCTTGGCGTAGACCCAAGCTTAGGATCTCAGACCTCCCTAATGAATACCTTGGACCGTGGTATTAATTATATGGTAGAAAGAAAGGTTCCCAAATAGAATTCAATCTACGGCCTCCTATCGCTCTTGCTCCCAAGGTAGTGAATGGGAAGAGGCCTGTTGTCAAGGCTCTTGAGCCGACTCCCCCTAATGCTTCTCAACCTGCTCCTCTTGCTCCCGTACATGAATCTGCTCCTATGCTAGAGACGACTGTAGTGGACATTCCCATGGTTGAGTAGGATCTTTCTGTTCCTTTGCAGCCTCCAGCCTCCAACTCAAAGAGTCGTAGAAACCGTCTTGTGCGTGAGTGCAAGTGTCGACGAAAGGCTCTCTTGGTTGAGCAGGCTACCTCGTAGAGGAAGGAAGAAGAGATGACTGCCCCTACTTTAGGGCCTCCTATAGTGTCTCCCTCTCTCCTTCCTTCTACTTCCCTTCAGTCTAGTTCTGCGTCTCTTCTGGCTTCCGTCGCGAGTGCGAATGCACCTAACCCCAAGGGGGTATAGGTGTTCATTGCTCCTTCGGTGGAGCCACCTTTGCTGATGTCCGTTCCAGATATCCAGCCTTTCCCAAAGCTGGTGGATATGACTAATACCTCAGTTTTATCAACTGTAGTTCTTTCCTCCTCTTCCTCCACACCTCTAGCCTCATCTGTGAGGAGTTTGTCTCCTCTGACAAAGAAAAAGGTGGAGTGTGGTCCTTCTAGTAGTGGAGGATGTAAGAGGATCCCACCTTCTTCACAAGGTGGTCCCATGCTGACTTGTTTTTTCCTAGTGACGAAACCAGTCCCAGCTTCCCTGAGTTCGCCACTGCTCTTGAGTCATTCAACGAGCCTAGCGGTGAATCTTAGGCGCAGCTTACCCCATCCATTGAAGTTAAACACGACACTCTTGTAGGGTGCATGTCTAACTTTGTGGATGAAGTTCGGGCCTTGTCAACGATCTTCACGAAATCGTTGACCCTAGGTCCATAAGAGCTCAACGAAGAAGACCTTGTGGGGCCCTCTTCCTTAGCCCTTCTTGTGGGAGGGTCAAATGCTCCTCCTCTTAACATCCCACCATTACAGGCTCATCCTCCTTCCCCCTACGATGATCTAGAGTGGGAAGCAGATGACCTCTTGGTCGATCAATGTTAGGAGGAGGCCTCTTCTTGATCTTTTGTGTGTGTGTGTGTTTTGTGATGTGTTCCCCTATGATTGTGCTATGTGTTCCTGGATGACCCTTGTCATCCCTGTTGGTGCTTGGATATAGGCGTGGTTTTTGTGTCGTAAACCTTCTTCTATTTGTGTCATCATTCTTCCATGTTTGTGACTTGATTTTCGATAAATTGGGGATGATGCAAAGCGTTGGGGGTATTTAGGCTTCCCTTCCATGTTGACCCAATTTTTTATTTCTACTTTTTCTTCTTATACATTCTTCACATGGTCTGATATAGTAGGGAGTTGATGATCATTCATTTATACTATTACTATATATATATGTATTTATGAGTAGTTCTGACCTTGAAATATCAGGCTATCCCAGTGCCCTTTGTTTTTGTTTTCCTCTTTTTCATTTCTCTTTTTCTTCCTCTCTTCTTTTCTTGAGTTGTCCCTCTTATGTGTGACAATGCCTTTCTTTGACATTTCAATTTTCAGAAAATGCATTCGTTGCCAATGAATCTTTTCTAAAAAATCTTCGCAAATATTTCTTCAGAATCACATTCTCAACTTAGAGCCCTAACAAAATGTGTTTCCTTCATCATGGGTTCATAAAGAAAGGACTTGAAAACCTCCCTCTGAAGTGGGAACAACTTTGACCTTCCCCTCGCATGGGGGCATATTCTTCCTTTCAAATTCCTTGATGAAGTGAACATCTTTCAAAAGGATCCCTTGATGATGGATCGATTTAACAAAGAAAATATCTACTTTGAAACTGTGCATCCCTTGAGTGGACCCCTTCTTCACGACGGGTTCCCAAGGGACCCCTTTGAAAGTCTTCCAAATTGTCAACAGTCTACGATACTGTCCACTTACTTGCCTACGTGGCCACTTCCTGACTCTGCAGAATCCACTTTCCTAGGTTTCATCCATGTGAAAGATCTTGGGGGATACCTCCCTGTAGGTCTGAGAGCCTATAGGGCACTTCCTTTGAGCTTCCTCAATGCAAGAGATCTTGGGGGTGGCTCCCCTGTAGATTTGGGGGTCTGTAGGGCGCTTTCTTGGGTTTCATCCATGTGAGAGATCTGGGGTACCTTCCCTATAGGTTTGTGGGTTTGTAGGGCACTTCTTGGGTTTCATTCATGTGAGAGATCTTGAAGGACACCTTCCCTACAGGTCTGCGGGTCTATAGGATGCTTTCCTGGCTTCCTCCATGTGGGAGATCTTGGGGGACGCTTCCTAGGTATCCTCCATATGAGAGTTCTTAGGGGACACCTTCCTTGAAGGTCTGCGGGTCTGTAAGGTGCTTACTTCACGGGGCTTCCTTCATGTGAGAGATCTTGGGGGTTGCCTCCTTGCAGGTCTGTGGGCCTATAAGACACTTTCTTTCTTCAACTTCATAGTTTTGAGAAGCTATGAAGTCCTTCACTTTCCCTGCACCTTCAAGTTCATCAGATAATGGTTTTCTTCCTTGATGGTTCAGGTATACATTTCTAACCCTACTATTCTTCGATCTACTTTACCGAAGCACTCATTAGTATTCGTGCTCTCTAAAGTGGGGGAAAAATGTATAGGAGTGAATTTGCACCCTTTATGCAAATTCCCCTTTTTGCCTTTTCCACTTTAGAAAACCAAATTCGGAGGCTAAATTACACATAAGCCCATTTCCTTCATTCCACTTGGTGCCTATTTTGAGTGTCGGTGGGAGAATTTCCGTCGGGGACATCCGCGTGGCATGCTGACGTCCCTGGAAGATTCCTATGGCTGGAACTTGCAGAGGTGTTACACTTCTCATTGGCAATAGACTTGTAACGCCCCCTTCGGCCGACCAACCCAAATATGGTCATTTTCTTCATCTCTCCTTCAAATTCCCTCCTTCTACTTGCATTTCAACTTCTTCACAACTTCTTTTGCATCCCTTCAAGCAATCTTCAAGCATTCTAGTTTCCATTCTAGCATTCTAGCAACACTTTTGCACTCCATAGCAACAACTAATTCACTCCATCACTTCAGTAGAGAAAGTGTGGGACAACACCATTGTAGCAGAGGCTCAAGTACTCTCATTTTCTCCTCCATTAGCCTTGAGTGCTCTTGGTGGAGGTGGTAAGCTTCCCACTCCTCTCCTCTATTACTTGGTTGAGTAAGCACATTTACTATTTTTTTAGTGTTTTAGTGTTCTTTATTACATTACTTTCTTTATCATACTCACTTTCTTGGCTATCCGTGGAGGTGGAAACACCTAAACGGGGGTCTGACTGAGGCAGAACCCTATACAAACACCCAACAATTTTCCTCTTCTTTGTGTGTAGGTGGTGGACATGCCTCTAGGAGCTAGCTGACGAACAAATTCCTTTGTGAGATCATTCTTGCCACCCTAACTCTTGTATTTTTACGTTATCATATTAGGGATTATTTTGTTTACTTCATAGCGTTGTTTTGGCCCTTTAGTAGTAGCTAGCTAGGCCATTAGCTTGTTTTCTAAAGTTCAACCTTGTCTCTTTAGTTGTCTAGTCGTACAAACGATAATGCGGCGGACCACACTTTCATCCTCGGGCAAAGAGCTTCTTGAGGTGTAGTGTTGAAGCTGAAAACTAGCTCACCTAGCCCCGTTCTGTATTTCGGACCTCTATAGAGTGATTGAAGGAATTTATAGTCCTCATCCTTCTCGTTTCACATTTCCTAACACCCCGTTAAGCTGAGGTAAGTTAGGGCAGCCTTCCACTCTTGGATCTCTATGACCTAGGGCCTTGAACGTGGTTGGTCCCCCTCTCTTACGATACCAACAAAATATGTACTTCTTTCATAGATATTTAGACACAATTTCTCTCCAAACACAATTTTGAAAAGCCTCTTGGAAAACTAATCAAACCATATAATTTTCAAAACTCGTAGTGTATCTAGATTTACAATATGTCCCAACTCTATTGGAATTGCTCCCTTAATATTGTTCAAGGACAAATTCTTGTTAAAACCATTAAAAAATTGACTGGACGTGTTAAATTTGATAGACCACATTTAAGTTATAGATGCATGGATGTTGTTCTTGACATAACTCTTTCATTGTTTATCAAATACATATTAGATCATCAACACATGTATGGTTTAATAGAACTTAAAAATAAGTTAGGCTTCCAAGCTTCTCAAAATTTAGGGGCATTTTTCCAGTCAGGCGGTTGCCATGCACATTGCTATGAACCATAGGAAATTGACACACAAACTTAGAAAACTTAAGAGAATGACTCTTTCATTAAAAATTACTTCACGCTATACAACTTACAAATAATTAAGAGAAACACATGAACTAATGTTCTCCGGAATAGGACCTTCGAGTTGATTCCTAGCCAAATTTTTGGATATGAGAAGAAAAAGAAGACATTAGTTAAATACTTTCTTAGAGAGGCAACAAGATTTTAATGCATTGTGCTTTTATGCATACTCAGCTCTACAACATTCTACAGTCCTTTTTTTCTGAAGGAAAATTCTAGAACGTATAGATTGAAAACTCACAATTCAAACAACTCTTCGAATTTCCCCAAATCAGGGGGAATCTAGCCTATTAGACGATTATCATTTAGTTTCCTGCACATTCATTCAACTTGAACTGATAACTAAAAAATGGAAGTCTATTATCATGAAATTTTATTCTAGTAAAAACCAAACAAAAATTCAAGCAAAATAACCCTTACAGGTAACTTAGTTTTGTCATGTTCCCCAACTCTAGTGGAATAGGTCTTGTAATATTGTTACTGTGCAGATACCTGGAAAGAAAAAAGATGGCTAGAGAACATCAATTGCTTGACCATTTAACTCTGACCTAAAATTGAACAATATTAGCTGAGTGAAAAAGGAAGCAACTTACAAATTTCTTGTGTAGGTCAGGTTTCCCAGGATGGGAGGAATTGGTTCAATAAGATGATTATCACTCAAATCCCTGCAACAAATTAACCAAATAATTGAACTTAAAAGAGCCAATTTTTTATAATAAAAACCATGATCATTAAATTTTGAATTAAAGACTAATAGAATTCAAATTAATCTACTCTAAAGAATACACTCCAAATCTCCAAAACACATTCTACAACTTTAGTAACAACAGTTCACAATGTATACCTATAGACTCAATGCGTTACTTATGCATTCTTATTAAATTGGATGTAAGTTCTCACATCAATAATGGTTGAACATAACACTTACAAAACAACGACAACCTACATGAGACCAAGGACTTTTGTAATCCTCCTTGTCAGCTTGTTTCCTTGTAGCGACCTAGAAGATTTGCTAAAAAAAATTACTATTATGACTAGAGAATGTATATTGTAAATATTAGGTTAAAGAATTAATGAATCTATTAATCATAGGTGCCATCTTAATGGTCACCAACACTTACAATCCAATTCTTTTCATTCCTGATTATCTAATAGGAAGTTTCTACTACTGATTACTAAAGTAATATAAAGTTCATGATAGCAGTATGAACCTATAAAAGCATTTTATTGGTAGATGTTCTTATACTTACAACATAGAAACTTGCAAAAATCCAATGTTGAATGTGATCTCACTAGCAAGTTGGCTTTATGATAAATCCCCGATGAAAATTCAAATTCCTATGTAGACAACAATTTTTAAGCAATCAAAATATTTTTAAAGGAAATAAATAACATAAACAACTAGTGCTTTCTATAATCTATGGGATATATATAGAATGCTTATAGAATATAAAAAAGCGTACAAATTCCCTATATTAGGAGGAATTGTGCCTATCAAATTGTTGCTCCTGACATCACTGCATCACAATAAAAAAAATTAAGCAAAAAAAATGTTGATTTCCTCAACACAGATCCTCCCCATATTCCCATATGGAACTTTAATGCATGCTACTACATCTAGATTCAATGCAAACAAAGATGCCTTAATAAAAAAATATAGAACTGCATAGTACCAAAAAAATAAAAATAAAAACCTGGAAGAGAGGATGCAAAAGAAATTCAATTGCAGTTGGCCTCTTAACTGGATCCCACGATAGAAGAGACTGTAATGGTTTTCATCGGGTTAGTAAAGCATACACGAGTCCAGTCCTATGTAAGGACAAATCTAATTAATAAATTAGGATATTAAAATAATGACTTACATTCATCAGATCAATGGATTCTGCACTTGCATTTAGTATTATCAATGAAAGATTGGTTGATTTGAACTACAACATCCAAACACCAGTTTTTGTAGGTTGAGAATGAGATGTATGATTTCATGCAAAGAGTTAGTAGTTTAATTCATATATTTGACATTCCTTGTAGTTTCTTATGCCATTCACTAAAGTGGCATAAAATCTCCAAACCTGTTAGGTGTGGCAATTCTTAAATATACCTATACACATACATATATTATATGTGTATATGAACGTGTATTTATGTATTTCCATATATATAATTGTAAGGAATACAATCTCTTTTACATAAATCTAGGATAATTAAGTAAATGCAAACAATTTCAAGAGAAATTGTTCTAAGAGATGTGAACCATTTCCATCATTTTAAACAGGGTCAATGTTCTTGTGGAGAATATTGGTGGTGCTAAATGAAACAATATGAAAAATAGGCTTGCACTATAATAATGTGCACTACATCAGATATCTAGTAATAAGGAAGGGACATCCATCAAAGCATAACAATAGGGAATTTTTTGTCATATGTTGTAGTTACAAGTGCCCTGCTAGACATACATGAAAATGTGGAAGCATAGACAAGGAAAGCAAACTGTTTCCAAAAATGCCTCAAAGAAATGTGATATCATGGAATGTCGTGTTTAAAGGATATGTTCAAAATGGGTTTTTCTAAAAAGTCCTTAGAAAAATTTAAGCAAATGCAACTAGTGGGTGTAAAGCCCAAATCCTCAACCTTTAATCTATTTACAATAAATAAAATTTTCTTAAACCCTAATAATTACACCCATAAACTGTTGCTTCAATCTATTCACAGTAAATGAAATTTGAAAATATCAAGGTTTAAGGGCTTACTTAGATTTAATTATTAGGGTTTAAGTGAATGAAATTTGCTTAAACCCTAATAATTACACCATAAACTATTGCTTCAATCTATTCACAATAAACAAAATTTGAAAATATCAGGGTTTTAGGGCTTACTTAGATTCTTGAGTTCAAAAAAAGAAAACCTTGAACCCTCGACACACATATCTGCATTGTAGATAGACATGCCAATACTGTGTCTTTTCCTTCTTTACACTCGTTCACTACTTTTTCTCACCACTTTGATCTGCATCATAGCTGCATCATAACACAAAGTAGATTTAAGACAATATTCCATACGTACATGATACATAAGAGCTTTTGCTTTCGCACCTTATTCGGTGAAACCTTATTTTCAGGTTGCAACTCACCAAATTAGAGAAGTGAAAGGTCAATACTAGTGAGGAAGAGTTTGCAGGAGCGGGAACCAATAGTGGCTGGAAAAGCAACAAAAAATGGTGAAAAACAACCAAAAAAATGGCAAAAAATGATGAACAACTAAGATTCGTTTAATCGTAAAAAAATAATATAATAAATATAATATAAAATGTAATTAATATATTAAATATATTTAATATAATATTAATAAGATTAAATTATACATAATATAATTATATTTATTATTATATTTAATAGTATATATAGGTTATATTATTAATATATATTGTATTCTATAATAAAAAAAATATTAAATATAAATGTAAAATTATTATAATTAATAATTAATAATTAATATATTCTTATATAGAAAAAATTAAATTAATATATAGAAAATCTGATAGTTTAATTGATCTTTGGAGAGATTAGGAAAAAGAAAGAGAGATAGAGGGGGAGACAATTCTATATAGAGAGAGGAATATATACTAACACTTGCACCTAAAGGAGGTTCAAGGATTGCGTCGATAGAAAACTATATGTATGTTGATATGTTAGAGAGTATGTGTTTGTCCATGGATGTGCTACAAATTCTAGTTGCATGTGGCTAGCATAAACAATTAATAATAAGTGCTAAATAATGGAGCCCTAACATACTTCGCGCTCTTGGGCTTAGATGTGGTGAAGTTAGGACTCCCAATCATGCTTCCTCTCTGACCCCATCATGGTGAACTATGGGAATAACACTATTGATTCTTGATTCCTTAAATGATTTATTCAAATGGATTGAAATAATTGATAATATATATGTATTATATGTACCATAACTCTTATTGAATAATTAGTAGAATTATATGTTATCTAACATGATTGCAGGACCAAATTATTTGTGTGACTAATTATCTAGGTGTGTTTTTACCCCATGATCAAATTAGTCATTTATTTAGTCATTTATAGTTGTGATTGCAAAAAAATAGTAGAATTTAGTCACGCGACTAAATTTTTTAGTCACGTAGTCATTTATTTGCAAAATTCTACTAGTGGGGATGGAGTAAATGGTAATGGCTTAGTGAATAAATGATTATGAGAAGAGGTGGAGGCTATAATACCTTCTTGGTTTTCCCTTGAGATAGATCCAACATTAAGTGTACCTTGGTCAATAAGGTGTTGTATGATGTTCTTGAGTCTAAAGCAAGCAAAAGTTTTATAGCCCTTCATCTTGTGATATTTGCAGAAATCATTGTCATTCCACCAGGATGGTTTGAGAAGTCCTAGGTCATAATGCCATACTTCTAGAAGTTGAATAATATTGGACTATAAAAGCTTCTCTAGAACTGATTCAATTGGCTCCCCTAGAGGTGTATATTGTTGTCTTGGAGCTAGGTTAGCTCTAAGGGAACCATGTTGTGCATTTTTTTGGATGGTGTTGGTAGGTTTTGCATAATCTTGTGGTTGGTTTTTGTTGGGTTGTTGATATGAATGAGAGATGGAGGGGTTACTAGAGGTTGTAGATTGTTGATATGAGGGCTAGATGGATGGCTGACTAGGGCTTGTTGGTTGTTGGAAAAGAGGGTTAATGGATAAGTCACTACGGGTTGTGGATTGTTGGTATGAAGAGTTAGGTGGTATGTGTATACTTCTAGAAAAGGGGTAAAATATGTCCTCCAATATATATTTATTTTCGAGTCTAGCAAATTTTAGATTTGTGATCTCTTGTCACAAGGTTGTTGGGCTAATATCTCTTTTGTTGATAGTTGCATTGGAATGGTATTTACTTAAGCATTGCAATTTAAATTAGGCATGGGACCTAAGAAAAGGTTTATATTTTGATAATTCAGTGTTTGATGGATAGGTGGGTTGTTCTGATTAAACGTGTTCAAATATTTATGTGTCGTGGGTTGTGTGAATGTTGGGTTTGTGTTTGATGTGGATGTGTGAGTAGATACTTGGTTGGATTTAAACCTTGGCAAGAGGCAAGGACAAGAAATCAAAGATTTTTGGTTTTTTATTTTTTTTGGATTTTTGGATTTTTCAAATGTTTTTGGATTTTTGGGATTTTGAAAGCCTATACCAATAAAAAGATAGAAGATTAAAACTAAGGTTTAAGAAGCATAAGGTCCCCATTGGGTTTTAAATGGGTAGGTTTTACTCTAACAATAATAGACATAGTAAACACATAAACAAGCCTATAATTAATCAAGTAGGAGAGTTAACTTAATGTAGGCCCACCACACCAAAGGTTCTAATACACCAAGATCAATGTGAAACACTTCTCTTTTGAGAGTGGATAGCTAGAGGTCCAGTGGCATAGGACCAATATGACAACAGGCTTGACACCTTTCCTCTCTCCTCAGGAAGCTAAAATATCCAAACCCAAGAATTTCTATCTCTACTCAAGGGCATACATGGTGAGTAGCTTTTGGCATGATACTATACCCTGCACCACACTAAGCAACAACCGAAAGGTCTTAAACTAGGTTATACAAACTTTCTAAGGGAATCCTATATATGCCACAAGGGCACATGAGGCCTAATCTGTGTATTTGAAAGTGCAAGAAGGTCAAACAACTGGGAGAAAAGAGTAACCCATCCTTATCCTTCACTTTCCAAATGTATATAGTTCTTTGGGGCTTAGCCTGAATGGAAAAATCATAACTTCCAAGAGGCATGTCTTTCGATTCACCCCTTGCTATTTATACTCCGTCGAAACATTGAATTTGAGGTCATCCTATAGGGTGATGAAATCCCTAGGAAACCCCCCTAAAAAGAAAAATAAAAAGTGGTGTTTCCGATTATCAAGATCATGTAAAGCGTGCTAGAGAAGAGCATACAAACACACTCTTTCGAGATTAAAAGACACTTATTCTTTAATTAACCAAATCTAAATGTGAATTGTTCATTTTAATCCCAAAAATAAATTGTTTGAAAAGACACACAAAACAAGGAAAGTAAAATGGTCTGTAAAATTATCTTCTCAATTTCATCCTGCAAAACCAATTTCGTTAGAAGTTTATATTTCTTTGTCATTGGCTTGCAAAAAAGTGTTGCATCAAATGATTAATGAAAATACTAAAATAATTTAGATAAGAAAACTAAGCACACTATTAGAGTTCTTTTAAAAAAAATATGTTTTTAAAAAAAAAGCAAGTTTGTGTGTGCTTATTTGAAGTTTGAAATTAAAACATTAAATTTGACTAATTATACCGGATTTATGATTTGTGATTTGAATAAATGACCTAATTCATAACATGCACATTAGAACCAGCTTTCCAACGCTTGCAAAAACTTAACAATCTAATTAGTGGTTTGAAATTTATGCTTATTTTATTGCAAGTAAGTATTTTAAAAAATTAGAGTAAACAGTCTCACCAAGTGATTAAACTTCTATGGATTAACTTTCTAATAAAAAAAAAAATAGAATTCATTACTAACAAAATTTTAATATGTGCATCAATAAATTTGCAGTCTAAAAGTATAATTTCATACAAATATACGGATTAACAAATAAATTGCTTGAAAATCATTTTTTAAAGTCTAAAACATTATCGTACACCAAAAAATGGGCTATAATATATAAAAATTTGTTGCTTGACCCTTTTGGACACAATCGTGATGGTTTTTTCTCCATAAGAGGCTCTTAAAAGGTTTGATTTTCAAATTTTATTAAAAGTACCTAAACTTACAAGATAGAAAACACCAGAAACTTGTAAACAACAAGGTTAGCCAAAAGGTTAGTACTTCACATTAGGTTCACGAGAATTTCAGATCAAAAAATTAGGTTTAATGCAAGAATCCTAAACAACCAAAAAACTATTAGATTCAAGCTAAAGATATAATCTAAACAATAAAGAACAAAATATGATATAAGAAATCAAATTAAAACAAATAACATAAATATATCTTCTTATGTCAACATCGCTTCACATCCATTGCTCTTCTCCTTTTTTCTTTTTGTAGTTTTGGAATGTGGCTCTTAGTTTTATAAGTGCACAAATATGCTTAGCTCATGATAATAGTAGTGGTGAAAATTCAAAGATTGTGGTTGGAAATATGAAGAAAAAAAGATCAAATTTATAGATGAAGTTGGCATGATCGACGAACGAGATTGAATAGTTGATCGATGGTTAGGATTGAATGAGCCAATTTGCATGGGAAACTTGCTCATTTTTCAAATGGAAAAATGAAAGAGAAATGAAAGAGTTAAGTGGAGGAAATAGAAATTAGTAAGAGTTAAGTGGAGAAAATTGTGGAGAGTGGAAGAGTTAAGTGAAGAGAATCAGGAGAGATGGAAGAGTTAAGTGGAGAGTGAAATAGGGTAAGTAAAAATAAATAAATAAATAAAATTTATTTTTTTTCACCCACATGTATGAATAATTAATTAAATTAAATAATTTAATTAATCATAGAAGAACTTAAGGTTTAAGATGATAAAAAAAATGAAAATATTTATTTAATCATGGAAGAGATTAGATTAGGGATTAAATAATTCAAAATAATTATTTAATTGAAGAAATGATGAGAAAGAAAATTAGAATAATTAAATAATTAAATAATTAAAATTATTTAATTATAAGGATGTGAAGAATGAAATTAGGGTTATACAAAAATTAGGGTTTGATGCAGGAGCATCCAGTGGTGTAAGGGCAATCTTGCATCACCCAAAAATAATTAAATTTCAAGTTTCTCAGTTTTTAGATGTTTTTACATTTTTGGATACCCTTTTCGTCATAATGAAATTCCCAATTTATGGTTTTTATTTTATGTTCCTGGGTTGAAAGATATTGCAGTTTTAGTTTCTTACTGGCACCTAAATTTTTGAAGTTAGATTTGAGGCACTAGAGTTCCCTGAACGGCCCCTAAACTTTCCAAAATTGGCATAAAGTAAATTTCAAGTCCAAGTATTGACTCGGTGACCTTCCAACGGTTCAAACGGTTCATTTAATCTGAGTCCTAGATCAAAAGTTATGGCCCTGTGAAGCTGCCACTTCTGAAGATACAATTGGGTAAATGCTCTTTGAAATTCCTGAACTTCATGTTGTAAATTTAGGGCCAAACCTAAACTCAAATTTGATCATTGTTTTGGCTCCAAAACTAATGAGGAGCCTCATTATGGGGGGGTTTCTGATTTTTGTGTAGCTTTTGGGGGACAAGTTTGCACACTGTGAAAAGGGTTATTCTGTAATTTTCTGTAACTCACATATGTTGTAGAACTTGAGGATTTGAGATCCTCTACATGTAAGAAGTCCATTTTCTGAATAATAAAACTATTCTCTTGTTTTGTGAGTTATTTTATGTGTCTTGGGTTGCACCCTCGTCAAGTGGTATCAAAGCAGGTTTTCTTGAGCGTGTGGACAAATCGTCGATCGTGGAGGCGCTTCACACCAGATCGCGGCTGTGGGTCAAGGTCAAGAAAGATGCCTCCAAGAGTGATGCCTAGTAGGCGCGGAAAGTCGAGGTGGCATAACCGCCGGTGAAGAGATGCAATCGTTCTCCGTACGCATTGATGCATTACAAGAGCAGCTGGAGAAGAGGGTTAAACCTGAGGGAGGAAAGTGAGGATGAAGGAGAGAAAGAAGGTTCAAATGTAGAAGAGGAAGAAGAAGCTATTGATCAAGACCAAATGTGGCTAATAAGGGCCATTTCGAAGATTAGGAAAAGACCCAGAGCAGAAGTCCCCAATTATTCCAGAAGTCTGAACCCGGAAGAGTTGATCGACTGGATCAACGAGCTAGAAGAATATTTTGAGTATGAGGAAATAGAGGACCCAGATTGGGTTAAGTTTGCGAAAATGAAGCTGAAGGGTCATGCCAGTATTTGGTGGAAAGAGGTCCAAATGGAAAGAAATCAAAGAGGAAAAGGAAAGATCACCAGATGGGATCGATGGTAGAGAAACCGGCGAAGCAGCCATACCGCTGACTATGAGTTAGATCTCAGCAAAGAAATTGCAAGGGTCGGCGAAGGGTGCTGTGATTTGTGAAAGAACATATAATCAATATTTTCACAAGATAATCATCAACGGGTCACACGAGGCTAATAAGGAGAAGGTAGCCCGGACATCTTAATGGGTTACTGCATCGAAAGCATTCAGAGGAGTTGTCACCGAATGACTACTCATTGAGGATGTATCGCTTGTTTCTCTAAAGGTGGAAGAGAAGTCAACAAAATATTTGGGATGGCAGCAAAAGGACGAGGAGGCCAAAGTTTTAAGGGCAATGGAAGACCTTCAAAGCCAAAATGATGATGAAAAGAAAAGTGAAGATGTGGGTACCAGCCGGGCCAAATAAATGACAATTCACCGCCTCATGATCAAAACAAAGGGTGATCAAAGAGGTAGAGGATGCTGAGGAGATATGGACAAGATTTGGAAGAGGTGGTTTCCAAAGGAACGTGGTTTCAAAGTGGTGGGTGAAGAAGGAATCGAGCCTTTATGAATACACAACAACGCTGCGGTGACAAAAGGCCGAAGGTCGGAAGGGTTGGCGCGATGCAAATGAGGAGGCCCAATCTGAACATTCAGATGATGCTGAAAGGGGAGAAGCCCTAGTGATTAGCAGAGCCCTAGTGACTGAGGAAAAGGAACGAAAACATAGGAAGAATTTGTTTCACACAAGGTACAAGTGTGAAGGAAATTGTTGTGATGTCATTATTGATGGTGGGAGCACCGATAATCTGGTGTCAGAAGAGATGGTCACAAAGTTGAAGCTGAAGAGGGAAAGGCACCCACATCCGTATCGGATTGCCTAGTTGTAGAAAGACCACAAAGTTTTGGTCAACGAGCAGTGCCTAGTAAAGTTCAAGATCAGGAGCTACCATGATGAGGTACTCTGTGATATCATCCCCATGGATGCATGTCACATGTTGTTGGGGAGGCCGTGGCAGTTCGATAGGCGAGCTATACATGATGGCTATGCAAACACTTATTCCTTGACAAAGGATGAGGTTCGTCACAAGTTGAAACCCCTGAAGGAGACCGAAGAAAAGGTATGCAGTAGTGCTAGAATTTGTTATGTAGATGGAAGAAATTTTTAGAAGGTATGAAGTGCATGAGCGCAGGTGTTGGTGCATTGATTCCCTAGAGTGAGTATGAGGATAGCAGAAAGTTCCGGTTTTGTAGGATGTTGATGAGTTTCATGTGATATTGTTTCTCGATAATGTAATTGAGGGTTTCATCACTAATAAGGAAGATTAGTCACCTATTGATTTGATTCCTAGAGCTAGTTTGTCAAATAAGGCAGCTCATAGAATGACTCCAGCAGAAAATGAGGAGTTGAACAGACAAGTTTAAGAGTTGTTGAGAAAGGGTTTGATACGGGAGAGTTTGAGTCCATGTGCAGTACCTGCAGTACTAGCACCAAAGAAGGATGGGGAGTGGAGGATGTGTATAGATTCCGAGCCATAAACAAGATAACAATCAAGTACAGATTTCCCCTGCCAAGGATGGATGACCTGATGGACTGTTTGAGTGGAGCTTAGTACTTCACAAAGATTGATCCAAGAGTGGATATCACCAACCGATCTCAGGAGGGAGATGAATGGAAGACCGCCTTCAAGAACAAAGAGGGCCTGTATGAGTGGTTAGTCATGCCTTTTGGGCTAACCAATGCACCGAGCACATTCATGCGGCCCATGAATGAGGTACTAAAAGAATTTCCGAAGTTTTGTTATTGTGTATTTAGATGATATTTTGATTTTCAGTAAGACGTTGGATGAGCATCTGATGCATATTTGAAGAGCCTTTGAGAAGTTAAGAGAAGATAAACTGTTGATTAATCTGAAGAAGTGCAGTTTTGTGAAGAGGGAGTTAGTGTACTTGGGATTTGTTGTCTCAGCAGAAGGCCTCAAGATGGACCCCGAGAAGGTGAAGGCTATTCTCGAATGGCCTACCCCAAGAACTGCTACCGAGGTGAGATCTTTCATGGTTCGCTTAGTTTTTATAGAAAGTTCATTATAAACTTCAGTAGTATTTGTGCACCCCTGACTAAAACAATGAGAGGGGATAGAAAAGAGTTGAAGTGGAGCACTGGAGCAACAAAAAGTTTTGATCTGTTGAAGTAGAAGGTGATAGAGCAACCAGTTTTACCCCTCCCAGATTTCAATAAGGTGTTTCAGTGTGGATTTGTGATGCCGCTGGTTGTGCCATTGAGCGTTGTTGAGCTAAGAAGGTAAGCCCATTGCCTATTTCGAAGTTAAATGATGCCAAGAGAAATTATTCTGTATATGATCATGAATTTTATGCAATAGTTCAAGCATTAAAGAAATGGAGACATTATTTGTTGCCAAAGAAATTTTATTCTATATACTGATCATCAGGCCTTGCAGTACCTAAATAGTCAGGAAAAATTAAATCAGAGGCATATGAAATGGGTAGAGTTTTTGCAGAGTTATACCTTTGTTTTGAAACATAGGAGTGGGAAGTAAAATAGGGTTACAAATGCCTTAAGTAGGAGGCATACATTGATGACAAAGATGCAGATTGAAGTGGTTGGGTTCAATGAAATCAAGACAACGTGATGCATGATCCCGATTTTGCGCAGGCTTGGAAAGCTTGCAAGGAACCCGCTACAAAGGACAGACAAGGTATCGATTTCCCTACAATCTAGGATGGCATGTTATTTAAGGAGTCAATTGTGCATCCCGAGGAGTTCCATGAGGGAGAACTCTAATGAAGGAGAAGATGTTGGAGGAATGGCAGTGACATTCTTATCTGGATAAGACCATTGCCATTATCAAGGAGCACATTATTGGCCCTCAGCCATCACAGGATGAAGAAATTTGTACAAAGTTTCCAGGTGCCTGATGGCTAAAGGAGTGAGCTAGAATACAGGCTTATATTAGCCCTTACCTGTACCAGAGAGGCCATGGGAGGATATAAGTATGGACTTTGTTCTTGGTTTGCCAAGGACACAATGAGGGAATGATTCAGCCTTTGTGGTGGTTGATAGGTTTTCAAAGATGGCACATTTCATTCCATGTTAGAAGACCCATGATGCAGTCCACATTGCTGACTTGTTCTTCAAAGAGGTGGTGAGGCTACATGGTCCGCCAAAGAGTATTGTTTCAGATCGTGACACCAAATTTGTGGGGTACTTTTGGAGGACCTTGTGGAAGAAGCTGAAGACAGAGTTGAAGTTCACCAAGACACCATCCACAAACATGGGCGCATTGCAGGTTGTTAATAGGAGTCTCGGGTAACTCTACTAAGATGTTTGGTAGGAGATAAACCCAAGGGATGGGACTTGATCCTACCCCAGGCAGAATTTTCTTACAACAATTCTGTCAACAGAAGCACTGGTAGATCACCATTCCAGATTATGTATGGAGGTAGCCCCTAAACAGCTCCAGAATTGAGGAAGATGGACCAAGAGAAGAAAATAAGTACTGAAGCCAAAGATTTTGTAGAACACATCAAGGATATACATGAGAAGGTAAGAGAACATATTAACAAGATGAATATGCAGTATAAGGCTAAGGCAGATCAGAAGAGGAGGTATAAGGAGTTTCAGATTGGTGATGAATTGATGGTCCACTTGAGGAAAGAAAGGTTTCTAGTGGGAACATATAACAAATTGAAAATGAAGAAGTTCGGTCCCTATAAAATTTTGAAGAGGCATGATTCAGGGAATGCATATGGGGTAGAGTTGCGGATGGATTCAACATTTCCCCTATGTTCAACATTTCAGATTTGACAGAGTATCATGAAGGTGGCGTAGAGGAAGTACCAACGATGGAATGAAGGTGGGATTCCAGCACCTACTTTAGAAAAGGAGGAGATTGAAGAAATCCTGGATAGTTGTGTGGGAAGGAGTACTAGGAACATGCAGTATGAAGAATATGTGGTGAAATGGAAAGGAAGGCCTGTTGAAGATTCATCCTGGTTGCCTAAGGCAGAGGTTGACTGTTTGGGTTTTCCTCCACCATTTGAGACGTGACGGGGTCACTTCTCAAATTACCCTGGGTGTCTGATGCAGGAGCATCCAGTGGTGTAGGGCAATCTTGCATCACCCAAAAATAGTTAAATTTCAAGTTTCTCAATTTTTAGATGTTTTTACATTTTTGGATACTCTTTTTGTCATAATGAAATTCCCAATTACGGTTTTTATTTTCTGTTCCTGGGTTGAAAGATATTGCAGTTTTAGTTTCCCAAATTTGCACTTGAAAATCTTCTAAGTTAGATTTGAGGCACTTAGAGTTCCAACGGCTCCCAAAACTTGCCAAAATTGGCGCAGAAAATTTCAAACGCTATTGACTTCGAGACCTTTCCAAGCAGTTCAAATGGTTCACGAATCAGAGTCCCAGATCAAAAGTTATGGCCTTGGGAAGTTGGCGCACTTTCTAGAAGATACAATTGCAAATGCTCTTTTGAAATTTGAACTTCATGTTGTAAATTTTCGGCGCCAAACGCCTAACTCAAATTTGAATGTTGTTTTGGCTCCAAACTAATGAGGAGCTCTATTTATGGGCGGGTTTCTAATTTTTGGGTAGCTTTTTGGGGACAAGCTCGCATATTGCGAAAGGGTTATTCTGTAGCTTTCTGTAACTTGCATGTGTTGTAGAAATTGGGGATTTGAGATCCTCTGCATGTAAGAAGATCCATTTTCTAAATAATAAAATTATTCTCTTGTTTTTTGGGTTATTTTCTAAGTCTCGGGCTGCACCCTCATCAGGGTTAGATGAAATTAATAAGAAAATGGTATTGCAAGCTCAAGACAATTTTTAGTGTGTGCAATAACAAAGACAACTCCTTTAAAGAAAGCTCTCTAGTTCTCAATGCCCGAGTCTTCTAAAGCCCTTGGTACTACTTCTTCCCCTTCATGGTTGTAGAACACATTGTCTAGGAAAAGGAAAATAGTTCCTATCAGCTTGTTGGATGATAATATTGTTGGGAAACTATTACAAAGATCTCCCAAGCCCAGGAAACTGGAAACTACTTCAACATTGATGAAGGATAGTGGCTCAAATAATTTGTTCATAGAAATCACACATCCATCTATGCATAAAAACCCTAGTCAAGCTACTATAGCTGACTACAACATGACAAAGGTAGATTTGGGTCCTCCTAGCAAGGATGGAGATGCCCATAATTTCTAGGTGATTGTCACTAGACTAGTAGAGAGGACAAAAAAGGACAAGCAAAATGAGGATGAGATGAAAAGGGTGAGTTAGTTTCAAATTGCCTAAAGTCATTAATGGATCCCTCTCCCCAAACTCTTAGTTAGAAAAAATCCTCTTTTGATCCAAATTTTGCAGTTGGGAAAGTAATGGTTAGTAAGGTGTAGAAGGATAAATATTATGGGAGGATTACTCAAGATTGGGTTATAAATGTTAATGCTAAAGGGCCCTCTTTTTTTGAGAAAATGAAGAAAGTTCATGATGAACTGATTTTGGTAAGAAATGCTATTAAAATTGAAATAGTAAATAGCAAACATGAAGAAGCTCTCTGGCTACAGGTTGATAAAGAGTTTGGAGAAATCTTGGATATGGGTTTAGAGAAAGTTGCAATAGAGAAGATCATTTCATCCGTAGAAGACCCAAGGATTATAATGTGGAAGAAAAGTGTCGAGTGGAAACTCTCTTTTCTAAAACAAAACATCCAAGAGGAAAACAAATTGTTGAAAGAGTGCAATCGTATTAATGCTAATCTTACCAAGGAATTCTTAGATTTGGTCGCCAGATTATGAAAGGTGACAATGGTGGTGTAGCTATGTTGGATGAATTAAAGGAGGGATTCCTACAAGTTGTTGAAACACTATCTGGTGAGAAAAGTTTTAATAAGGAAACCATGAAGAAGTTGGCTAGGATCGGTTCTGCGTTGTCCTAGTATAAAATTTTTCCAGCCAACCTTTTAACCAAAATTGATACCATTTGTAGCAACAAGGTCCTCTAGAAGCTGAGAACCAAAAATGTTATAATTCCTCGGCACATTGAGATCCTAGTTATCACTCAGGTTGTCAAGGATTACAAGGCACATGTAGTGTCCAGTCAATAGGACCAAACAACAGGTGAGGCACCTATGGACTTGCCTATTCATCCACCTCAAAAGTAGTCATATTTTATTTGAATATTTAATTTTATAAGCTTTAATGTATTAAACTTTATTTTGTAGTTCTTTTAAAGAATTATTTTTTAAAGACTCTAGTGACAGTTACTTTTGTAAATACTTTAAATATGTAATTAATTGACATATGAAGGGTCTAAAATTTTGAACCCCATTGTATTGTGATGTAAAAGTGAGAATCAATCAAAGAAGGATCAATTAAATTTTGCTCATTCTAGGAAGAAGTCTATTGTCTATGTACATTGGATAGCAAATGTGATGCTTGATATTTTAAGTATGTTTGCTTGAATAAATATTTGAATGTTACTTTCATTTGCAAAGGTGGTATTCAATCGTGTTGCATTCATATCTTCTGGAATATAGTAAAATTTAAATATGAAAGTCATTTATCTACCATTGATATTCAAAATATTTGCATTGAGATAGTAGTGGTATTTGTTTTCAAAGCTCTAAATTAAAGTCAATACTCTAAAACTTGTTTTAAAGCTTTATAAATTCTCAATCTCATTTGTGTTATGGCTATAGATAGATGTTAGTATGCCTTCACCACTTTTTGGTTAAAAGTATACCCCGTCCTAAAATTTTAAAAATCAAAAGTTTGTCATAAAAGGGAGTTGTACTTAATAAAATTTAGAGGGAAGTTGATTAATTACTTACCCAACTGTTTGTTGTATTTTTTTCTTTATTTGTGGGCATCATAGAGTCATTGTGCTTACTTATTTAAGGAAGACAAATCTATTAACCAAAATTAGGTATCAACTAAAAGTCAACCATGAAAACTAGATGACTATCTCATCAAGGGTAAGAGTGTCATAAATGCTATTATTGAGACTAATATCATTTCATGTAGAACTCTATAATTTCTCTCTTATAGGATAGCAATCACCAATTGGCTAGTCTCGTATCACCTAACAAGATTTTCATGATAATTTAATATCATTTAAAAATTCCATACCACACACATATAGAGGAGATAGTCCTAAATACATCTATCATCACTGAGATAACCTTGCCAGTAAGTTAAAATATTATCATGTGAATAGCATAAATGATTGTCCTTGTTTGATTTTATTGAGTGTGAAGTTATAAAATAACTTATTTTTTTTGTTTCAATTATAAGGTCCCCATAATAGTAATGAAGGATGTCAAGACATAGTAATATTCATGATTGTTGTACTTTAGAGCATAGACTTGTAGCTCACTTTATCATTGATTGCTATAAAACCACCTTGAAGAATATTACAAGAAAGGAAGGAAGTTGGGTTAGAAAATAACATAGTACTACTATGGATAGTCCTATACTTCTAAGGAAGTACCTAAGTCACATGGTATCATTGAAATTTATGAGGAAATCATGATAAAGTTTTGAAGACTTATAAATTGAGGAGGACAATGACATGAATGATGACAATCATAGTATTAGAAAGATAATTAAGGGACTCCATTCAATAACTCTTAATGTATTAGCCTTATGTAAACTACACAATACATTATCCCAAGACTATTGTATAGCCATAGTCATAATAGACTCAGGTGGTCACGACAATCATGATTTCCCTTAATCTTAAAAACATTATTATTGTATGTTACATGTTATATGGATCTTTTCAAGTCAACACCAATTCTTATCATGGCACTTGGGACCTTGCTACCCTCAATTTTTAACATTGACCTCTAGACATACTAATATTCATCATCGCCTTAGTGATTACCATAAATGAGAGAATTATTATCATGATGAATTCCATGTACCTAGCCATCCATAGGCCAATAATCTCTCTATTATAATCCCACACCATTGAATAATTATCATTAAGGTCTCAATATCTTATTCATAAAGACTCTCATAAAGATGTGATAATCTATTTAAATACAAAATCATGTTAAAGATATAAATTAGGTTGTCATCAAAGAAGGCAATAATCATTGTAGCATAACACTTTTGTATACTTATTACTTCACTTCACTATGTAATCATAAACAATTACCTTGAAAGGATTGCTACACTATGGCCATATACAATTGCTATGTAGTCAAAGTGTCTTGGAATAAATAGTGTCATAAAAGGAATTTGATTATCAAGGAGGGTTATCCTATCTTTAAACCCGTATTGCCTATATAAGGAGACAATCTTCAACATTCAAAGGGACTTAAAAAATGACAGTAGATTCAAGGTTAATCACATTTATAATCAAAATCCTAGCTAAACCATTATGATGATAATTGATTGTCCAAATATTATCAAATACAAACAAAGGGCTATCACTAAGGTAGAAGAGAGTTATTATATTAATTTTTTCATGAAAGATAACCAATGTTCAAATATTGTCCACTCATTATATCCTACCATAATAGGTAGAGGGGTGATTATGTACAAAGTTATCAATTTTGATGTTGTTCAGAGTAATTAGGAAGATAGTCATACACCCTTTAGACATTGTCATGTACGATTAGATGCTCATAATTAGTGAGTCAATCAATTGCATGCCCATATCATATGCACTAAACATTGTCCCTTAAATTGATTTGTGGTGTCCCATTCTAACAGTTAATCCAAACAAAAGAATTATAAAAGTTGAATATGACATGAAAATTACTCTTAAATTTGAATATGCAAGTTTTAAAATATATGTAACTAGATTTTGCATACAACCTATTCCAAAGCTCCCATATGGCACAAGCTGGGAGGCATTCAATCAAATAGATCACGTGCCTTGTCTACGCTTCCATATTTTACATACATATCTACCAAGGTAGTTGTAGCTACACCGTCTAACAAAATTCCTCCATCATTTATCCTATGATGGATGTCCATACTCTTCCAAATCTCCCATTTCAGCACAGGCTATGAGGTTGCTTGCAAATATTTCAAAGTCTGGCTTTACATTTACCAATTGTATTTAGTTGAAACTTTCTAATTCTTTTGTAATAGACACATTCTATGCAAATTCGATAATCATGGCATATGATATGGTAGACATGCTTCTAAAATGTGGAAACATATTTGATAATCATGGCATATGATGAGATCACATTTCTTTCAGGAACCTTGTCAAATAGTTCACGTGTCTCGTCTATGCGTCCACATTTTAGAAGCATGTCTACCATAGCATTTCCAACTTTGATATCTGATAAAAAATAGCACTTCCATTATGCTTTGATGGGTGTCCATACCCTGTGCCAAAGCTCCCATTTTGGCATAGGCTGAAAGTATGTTGAAAAATGAAGACTAAGTGGATTTGTTGCATATGGAGATCGTAAGGGTGGGAGAAAGAATTCAAAACATTTAAACTTGAGTGGGATTAATGACCAATGAAACAAAGAAGTGAAAGTGGGATGGTTAAGGAGGGCCCCACACCAGCCACCTAAGCAGTCAATGCTTAGAGTGTGCTGGTTAAGCCCAACCCATGTGAAACAAACTTATTAAAATTTTCAAAATAGCCGACCAATGCATAGTTCCTTATTAATGATTGATATAAAGTTAGGAACTAATGATAATATATTTTTTGGCATTGAGGATGATGTTACCAAAATTTTCTCATCTATTGAAAGTTGTTAATCAATAGAGAGGGGCTGATAATATCTCTAATTGGTGTGTGAGAAGGAGTTCACAACTTCATTGATATTTTCAAACAATCACTTATCTCTTTCTATATCTCATTGAAACTTTAGGAAACATACATAATCCTTATTTAGAGGTGCATACAAAGACATGAACCACCAATGATCTCCCAATCGACATTTTATATGGCTTAAGAACTAATAGAGGAATGTTGTTTAATTTACCATTGACGACTACATATTTTCATTCCACCATTAGAGTAACCACATCGATTATACTTGACTTCACTTAATTTGGAACTTTTGAAAACATTTTTTATTGTGGTTTGAGATGAGGTTATCAACTTGGAGGGAAAGACATTAAATTCATTTCTCCTTGCTCTATTTTTAAGCTGGAAAATATTAATAAACATGACCAATATGTTGACCTAACAAGTGGAAAATAGTGCATTAATTTCATCTAGATTTGTATTTCTTTACAAAACTTTACCATACTGCTCATAATAACACTAAAAGCACTCTTGCTAAACCATTATGATTCAATCTTCATAAAATCATTGGCCTAGATGTCCTTGCAAATAATCTAGTGGGAAAATAAAAAAAAATAATTTTATAATTTGGAAAATGTTTAGACATGAAAATGAGACACATTGTTTGAAATATCATAAGAAACATCTCTATAAGAGAGTTTTACACTAGTTTGTATTGATTTTAGAATTTAATTATTTTTTTGAATCTTGACAATCATAGAACTACTCCTAGATTCATACTAAGGTAGTGATAAACTAGCTTTCACATTGAAACACTTGATGGATTTGCATTTAGGAACAATTCAACAGGAGAAATTGGCATGAATTTTTTAACATTGGGTGTGTTAAGAACAAGGGCAACGACTATAAAACAAGTGCCACAATGGCGAGTACTTGCCTTTGTAGTATTGTAATTAGAGGTTTGTAGAGTTAAATAAAATATATGTAAGTTTAAATAAGGTGAATAAAATTAAATGTAATTTTTGTTAATTATTATATTTTAGTTTTGACTATTGTTTTGATTTTTTAGTAGTGAGTTGATTTTGTTTGTTTTGGTTGTTTAGTAGTGATGGTTGTTTATTCAGCATGCTACTCCTAAAGTATAGGCATGCAAAAACTAATTGATTATCATTATAAATGTTCTTATAATATGATATAACATTACTAAAAATCAATTACATTATATAAAAAATAATTATATATTAAAATTTTAATATTATAAATATCAAACAAAATAAAATAAACAAGTGCCACATAGTGGATAGTACTTGCCTTTATAGTATTTTAATTATTGTTTTTTAGATTTGATAAAAAATAAATGTAAGTTTTATTAATGAGAACAAAAATAAATGTAAGTTTTGTTAATTATAGTGTTTTAGTATTGTTACTTAGTTATTTTAATGACTTAACCCTAATCCTAACTCATACCCTAACCCTAACCCTAACAATAAATTCTAAACCATTATCATAATCCTAGACCTATCTCTAATCTTAACTATGATTGTAACACCATCCATAACTATAAACCTAATTTTAATCACTAACTTTTAAATAAACAGTATATTTAATAAATGTTATATTATGAATTATTATTATATTAAATAAATTTTATAGATAAAATAAATATAATAGATACTAAAAATCATTAAAAGTTAGATATTACATGTTGGCAATGTTTCTTCTCTTATTATTAATATAAAATTGTTATCTATTAAAATGATTTTTAAATTTTTTTTAATATATATATAGATCTATATATATATAAATATTAAAAAATAAAACATATTATATTAAATTATCAGGTTTGATTCGTAGTAAACACAAGTGTAACTATATATCTTCATTCAAATCAATAATTGTTAAATATTAATGAACCAATGATTATAGATGGTATGATTTTTCCGAAGTCCGTGAATGATGGAGTAAGCACTTTTGGATTAAACTGTGTATGCTATTTTGAATCGATGTTTCAAACTACACTTAATGATTCATCAATGGAAGAGGATAATGAAGAATATGAAATCAATAATTGTTAAATATTAACGATCCAATGATTATAGATGGTATAATTTTTTTAAATTTTGTGAATGATAGAGTAAACACTTTCAAATTAAATTGTGTATGCTATTTTGAATCGATGTTTCAACCCACACTCAATGATTCATCAAAGTAAGAGGATAATGAATAATATGATTATAGAAATGACCTTAAGAAGAGTTAAGTGGTGGGAGAGGGTACAGAGGGAGGAGATTGAAAAATGAAGTAAAAGTGAGAATAGCAAAAAAAAAATGCAAACATAATAGAAGAATGAATAATATAGTAATATGATATAACACAAATAAATGGATAAAAAAGGTTAAAGGTTAAATGTTTCAAACAATGAATAATTAACTCTAAGAGAACTATAAAAGATGAATTATATAACAAAGTGATTGAGGAACAATTACCAAAATTATTAAAAGAAATGAAGGAAGATATAAAGGAAAATATACTAAAACTTAAAACAATAATAATTTAACCAAAGAAAAAAGAAAAAAATTGAAATTATATATAAATCGAAAAAATAAATAAATGATTCAATTAAAATTAAAAAATAGATGGTTTAAATATAAACGATTATAATATATATATAGCCTATAATATATATTAATATAAATAGATAAAATCGTAATAATTTATATAATATATATTAAAGGAGAACCTACAAAATAAAACAAGTGCCACGTAGTGGCGAGTACTTTCCTTTGTATATTAATTAGAGATTTGTAGAGTTGGAATAAAAATAAATGTAAGTTTAATTAATGTGAATAAAATTAAATGTAAACTTTTTAATTGTTGTATTTTAGTTTTGACTTTTGTATCTTGTGTTTTGTTTGATTAATAGCATTGGTTTTTTTATATGTTTTGGGTATGTAATGTAAATATCTTGTTTGATGTTAAATATTTGAAAATAAAATAAATTGGAATAAATGTTTGTTGTTTGGTGTTATTTTTTATCAAAAAAATTAAAGTTGAATACATTTGAATATTTATATAATGAACCCATTCATTGAGAGAAGGAAGTAGTTTATGAATTATTTGTACTAGACATAATTATGACTAATAAAGTTGAAGTTGAGTTTGTTTTTAGAATAAATATTTGCTAAACATTAAATAATCAAATGGTTTACTATTAAAAATAATTCTTAGATTGATTCTAGTTGATTTTGAATTTGATAGTGAAATCTTCATATTATAGTTGAAATTAAATATACTATTAATATAATAAATATATTATATTCTAATTTAATATTAATAAGTTATAAATTATATTATATAAACTAAGTAAATAGGTAATATTATAATATTAATATATTTTAAAATATTGTTATAATTATTAATATAGTGATTTACTATTATATTAATTATATTAATAGTAATAATATAGTAATATTAATATTATAATTAACATAGTAGTCAATTAAGATAGTTTATTAATATATATAAATATATATAAAAGGAGAACCTACAAAATAAAATAACCTATATTATATATTATATAAATATATAATATAAATATTATAAATATATAATATAAAAATATATAAATAATACTAATATAGATAATATTAATAATATTGATAATTATATATTATTATCAACACTTAAAAGTGTTTGACTGTGGGCCTGATTTGATTTTTCAATGATTTTGATCAAAAGTCATAAAATATTTTTAGGTTTGGGCATGAATATTGTTTACGACAAATTGTATAGCAAAAGGGTTTCAAACCCTAAACTACCGTGAAGAATATAGGGAGAGAAAGAAGTGTGGCAAAGTATCACAACAAGCAATTTTCTTTGTATTTACAGATATGAAATAATGACAATATCAAAAATAGGAAGATATGTACTTGCACTTGACTCCACATACTGCTACACTGACTGGCACACCCCTCATTGTAGAGTTCTAACCTTATCTGGCTATATACACAAATATACTTATCTTCTCAAGCAAGCTCTTCAACATAAATTTATTATTTCTACTAGTCTTCTATCTAAAACAGACCTAGATAGCCTATTGTTGATTCGTTGATGCAATTTTCTTTGTATTTATAGATCTAAAACAATGACGATATCAAAAATAGGAAGATATGTACTTGCACTTGACTCCACATACTACTACACTAACTGGCACACCCCTCATGGAAGAGTTCTAACCTTATCTGGCTGCATACGCAAATTACTTACTTTCTCAAGCAAGCTCTTCAACATAAATTTATTATTTCTACCAGTCTTCTATCTAAAACAGACCTGGACAACCTATTGCTGATTCTTTGATGCAATTTTCTTTGTATTTAGAGATTTGAAACAATGACGATATAAAAAATAGGAAGATATGTACTTGCACTTGACTCCACATACTACTAAACTGACTGGTGCGCCCCTCATGGAAGAGTTCTAACCTTATCTAGCTGCATACACAAATATACTTACCTTCTCAAGCAAGCTCTTCAACATAAATTTATTATTTCTACTAGTCTTCTATCTAAAATAGACCTAGATAGCCTATTGTTGATTCGTTGATGCAATTTTCTTTGTATTTATAGATCTAAAATAATGACGATATCAAAAATAGGAAGATATGCACTTGAACTTGACTCCACATATTGATACACTAATTGACATGCCCCTCATGGAAGAGTTCTAACCTTATCTAGCTGCATATGCAAATATACTTACCTTCTCAAGCAATCTCTTCAACATAAATTTATTATTTCTACTAGTCTTCTATATAAAATAGACCTAGACAGCCTTTGTTGATTCATTGATGCAATTTTCTTTGTATTTACAGATCTAAAACAATGACTATATCAAAAATAGGAAGATATGTACTTGCACTTGACTCCACATACTGCTACATTGTCTGGCATGCCCCTCATGGAAGAGTTCTAACCTTATCTGGCTGCATACGCAAATATACTTACCTTCTCAAGTAAGATCTTCAACATAAATTTATTATTTCTACTAGTCTTCTATCTAAAATAGACCTAGACAACCTATTGCTGATTCGTTGATGCAATTTTCTTTGTATTTACAAATATGAAACAATGACGATATCAAAATAGGAAGATATGTACTTGCACTTGACTCCAAATACTGCTACACTGACTGGAACACCCCTCATGGTAGAGTTCTAACCTTATCTGGTTGCATACGCAAATATACTTACCTTCTCAAGCAAGCTCTTCAACATAAATTTATTATTTCTACCAATTTTCTATCTAAAATAGACCTAGACAACTGGATTCATTGATGCAATTCTGTAACACCCCTCCGATTTGCTATGTTTTCTCTAACAGTTTTGATTCTTTGATATACCTTATTTTATGTGATTGTTATTCTATCGCTGACAGTGGAGCAATGATAAACTATATTGATGTGATGATACATTATATGCATGGTGATTATGTTGGACATACTTTATGTTTGCATAGATGCTTAGTTGAGATGACATTGCTATTTATGCTCATTATAGTTTAATTGATATTTTATCTCGTCAGTTGATGTGACATTGTATTGGTGAAGAGAACGGTATTGCATCACTCGCTTGTGAGTGCCCTGTGATTTTCGTGATTCTCTCTTCACAGTGTGTATGAATTATTATTTGTATACATGTATGACTTTTGCTTTTGTTGTAGGTTTGCAGGTACAGGACAATGACTTCACCTGGTTTCACGGGTCTGAGCATGTCCACCACTCAACAATAATATTGGGAGATAGTAACGGGCTACCTAGTCATACCTAGTACAGTGTGTTGTCAGTTTGAGTTTTGGTCTTAGCCTTATCATTGTTGTTCTGAGTATTTTATTATTGTGCAAGTTTAATTTTGTAGATTAAAATGTGTGTTTGATTTAAGTATTTAATTTATGGTATTATTGATGTGAAAACATTAGAATAAATAAATAAATAAATTTAATTTAGTTATGTTATTAAGTAATTTTAATTATTTAATTAATGGGAATTAAATAAATAAGATTATTTAAATTTGTTGTAATATATTAATTGTTTTATTTTATTTTAAATGCATGAGGTTGGAAAATATCTGGGGTTGTTGAGGGAAAATATATTTTGATTGGGATAACTGTGAGTTAGAAATTTGTTATCTTATTGTTGTAAATTGATTCTCAGAAAAAAAGATTGGAGAAAGGGAAGAAAGTTGTTTCACGGGAAGAGTTTTGGTTTTTGTGGAAATTGGTGAGGAAATTGTGGATCTCTTTGAGGATTTTGTTTTAGAATCTTGTTGTAGAATTCTTGGCTATGTATTGTTGTGTTTTCTGGAAAGAGGCAATTGCACTGGAGGAAGCTTTGGCTACATTGGAAAGTTGAAGCTACAAAGAAGTTCGACAACATTTCTTGAGGCAACAGTTCTTCTGGAATAGGTTCCTTTACTATTTTTGTGAATTTTGAATTGAAAAGTTATTTATATTACTGTAATGCAATTTGGAAAGGATAGGAAAAGATTTTCAATACTGTAGAAGTTCTTGTAACTTTTTTCTTTTCAAAAGATTGTCTGAAAGAGGAACCTCTGTAGAAAATAATTAAAAATCCTCTGTGTAATTTGTTCATTCGAAATAGATTGATACAAAAGGAATTATAGATCTCTATAGAAAATCATTATTCTGTTTGGTTTCCTATTTCTTTTAATTATTTGGGAAAATGAAATCTCTAAGCTTTCCTGTAGAAAACTTCTTTTGTGAAATTTATTTGCTCAACTTGAACCAGTGAATGGATTAATTTTATATAATATATATATATATATACATATATATTGTAAAATATATGTACATATACATATATATATTTTATTTATATTATTGTATTTAACTTAGTATTGAAAATTCCCTGAGGAAATTTTATTTTCAAGTGAAATTATATAGAATCGTTGTACGATGAATTTAATATAGTGAAGAATTTATTTATAAATTCGAGGTTGTTAAGGGGATGCTGGGAATGAAACCCCATCGCCACCTTACTTATGGTGGGGACGAATGTTGTGGCAGCGCCTCCACACATATGTGGGGAAAGTGCTAACACAGGCGGCGCCATTTCCCATCACTATTGATGGCGCAGTCTGTACATTCTATACACTGCGAAATTCGTATGAAAGGTTTTTTTTGTGTTATTTAATATATATTATATATTTAGGTATGTATATATATTATACATATAATATGTAATATACATATTATTTATAATATGTATTTTATATATTATGTGTATATTGTATATATATATATTTCTATATTTGGAAATTGTATGGTAATTATTTAAGATGGAATTTGGAAAATTATAATTAAATTTTGTAATTAAATAATATATTAATAGGTATATATATAATTATATTTAATTATATATATACATATTAAATATATTTAATTAATGTGTGAGTTATACAATAATTATTTGAAAAAGCATGATTAATTAAATTAAAACAATTTATTTGTTTTTATTGTGAATTTGAGTTAATTTAATGAGTACTTGTGAAAACTAGAAGATGAACAATTAGTTTCTTCGATGTTAATTTGTATGTTGGAATTATATTTAAATGGTGCATTTTAAATATGCGAAATTGATTATAATGGATTCAGGAAATACGAATGATAGCATTTGTTAATTGCTTGAAGTTGTATTTATAAAAGCAAGTGTTTTGTAATTGTGTACTAGGGGGAAAGTATTTGTTATTGAGGAAAATCTAAGTCTTCCAGAGTTGTAATTTGTGAAAGGGTGTTGTAACTGTTGTTTACCCTTTTGAGTTTTCTTGGGTAGTGCACGTATTGGGATTTAATATTGGACATCCGTAGGGATGTGTTACCTTTTGAGGTGTGTTGATTATGTGTGGTCAGTTTTAGTGCACTGTCTACCCTTGAGTTGTAGTATGAGTTATTGTGTTGTCGATAGGGGAGTGGCTTTCAACGAGGGTCAGGACACAAAGGGGTCCCATGACAACTCGTGTGAAAGTCAGTTTAATCAGTGGAAATTAAATAACCTATATTAGGGATAAAGTAGTTTTATACATTAATAAGATAATTAGCCTCGCTCATTAGCTCAAGGGCTTGTATGAGACTTGAGATGAGTCAGGAAGGCCTGGAATGGCAAGATCGTTATCTTGTCTTCTTGAAAGATAATTGATTCTGCACTAGTGTGCATGTGGGGCCAGGTTCGTGAGAGGTTACCAGGATATCCCAAGGGGGGGCCGAGACCTTGGAAGATCTCCTTTGGACAACCAATGCAACCTTTGTGATGAAACTCTAATGAAAACAGTTGGTTTGTTTTGTATGGTAGTTGTTCTTAATTTAGTGAATTATGGAAGCAATGTAACCTTATGTTTTGTGTTTACTGGTACAATATTGTTATGTATTTACTGGTATAGTGTTGTTTTGTGTTTATTGGTACCATGTTTTTTTGTGTTTGCTGGTACAGTGTTGTTATGTATTTACTGGTATAGTGTCATTTTATATGTTGCCTGTGTCTAGAGGTAGTAGGATCATCCTGGTTACCTTTTACTATCTCCTAGCATGGGGGTTGGGCCTACAGGTACCATATGGATGGGTGACGTGCACCTTACACTATTGAGTTTCTCTTCCTGTTCGTGATGGCAAGATCTTCTTGTTCTAGGAGCTCGTGTGGTTCTATGGATTTGTACTTCTCTTTCTTCATTGTAATTGTGGATCATTATGTTTAATTGTAGTACCTCATTTGTATCGACATGAACCTTTGTGATGTAATTGTAATAATATTTATGATCTATTCATTATTGGATTTAATTGTGTATTGAATGTTATGTGGTGTTGTATCTGTGGAGATATGTTCTTTACATTTCTATGAGTTAGAATTATCTTGCAATGGTCTAAGGCTTTGATGTATGATGTTATCATGAGTTGATTTCATATGCTATGGTTGGTTTATTTTTGTAAGTTATGAAGTTCACATGTAGATGCATTGCGTGGCCTAGAGGATGTATGTGTTAGAGTAGTTTACTTCACTCGTCTTTGTTACTCTTTTTAAGAAAAAAATTAGTTGTGCTTCCATAGTGTTGCATCGTCCTCTAGGTTGTGGGACGGGGTTTTACAAATTCTCTTTGTATTTATAGATTTGAAACAATGACGATATCAAAAATAAGAAGATATGTAGTTGCCATTGACTCCACATAATGCTATACTGACTGGCATGTCCCTCATGGTAGAGTTCTAACCTTATCTGGCTGCATACACAAATATACTTACCTTCTCAAGCAAGCTCTTCAACATAAATTTATCATTTCTACCAGTCTTCTATCTAAGACATACCTAGACAACCTATTGCCCATTGTTTCTCATCACAGAGGGGTCATGGCTATTGATGAGTGAGTTTAGGGAGGGTGTCTGAAGCATACGAGGCAAGACACACCATCATTTGGACGAGGCTGCCATCTGAGTTGCCATTTCTAAAGGTGGACGTGTATTCTGGGTTGTTCTGTGGCCGACTCCACCATTTCCTAGGCTGAGATCAAGCACCAAATTAGGTCTAAGATGTTTATGCATAATAAATAGGAGTTGTGTCTTTGTAAGTGCCTTGTGTGCTTAAATATAGAGCAAATAGTTTGAAATTTTGTAGGATTTTGTGAAGGAAAATACAACTAGTAACCTCCGTTCTCATTGTCTAAAAATTTTCATCAGAATCAGATCTTTCTTCATGACACAAATTTGTATACTTCTTGTTTTTGTGCTTCTTTGATGGTGTGAATGCATCCTAAATTCATTTTTGTGTAGTGGGTATTTGTGAAATTTATCATGAAATTTGTATAATAAAATGCCCAAATAATCTGGTGTATCTTCCATCAATACTTCTATTGACGGGTTTTAGCAGCAGCCCCTAATGCTTTCATTCACATCGACTATCTGATTTTTCTTTTTAATTATTTTTATAGGCATTGTATAAATAGTTTTGGACTTGCCTTCGTAGTATTCTAATTAGAGATTTGTAGAGTTGGAATAAAAATAAATGTAAGTTTAATTAATATGAATAAAATTAAGTGTAATTTTTTTTAATTGTTGTATTTTAGTTTTGACTTTGGAATTTTGTGTTTTGTTTGATTAATAGCATTGGTTTTTTTATATGTTTTGGTTATGTAATGTAAATATCTTGTTTGATGTTAAATATTTGAAAATAAAATAAATTGGAATAAATGTTTATTGTTTGGTGTTATTTTTTATCAAAAAAATTAAAGTTGAATACATTTGAATATTTATATAATGAACCCATTCATTGAGAGAAGGAAGTATTTTATGAATTATTTGTACTAGACATAACTATGACTAATAAAGTTGAAGTTGAGCTTGCTCTTTAGAATATATATTTGCTAAACATTAAATAATCAAATGATTTATTATTAAAAATAATTCTTAGATTGATTCTAGTTGATTTTGAATTTGATAGCAAAATCTTCATATTATAGTTGAAGTTAAATATACTATTAATGTAGTGCCTCATCCGTTGTGGCCCTCCTGGATATTTGCGTAAGTGTGTTTTGTGGTCTTGTTGGTTATTTGGTCGGTTCATGTGATTAAAGTGAGATTTTAATGGCTCTGTTAAGCGAGTTAATTGAATTAATTAGTGGAAATGTTGTCATTTAAGGATGAATTAAATAAATTATTATATTAAACATATTGATGAAGTAATTTAAATAAAATTAGAAGTAAAATTGTAAATAACAAGTCCATATTGTGAAATAATATTTACACGTTTAATTTTAAATAATTAAATTAATTTTTACCTTATAAAAGATTATCTTGTGGGGTATAAATATTATATATAGGAAAATAATGTGATTTATAATTTAATAATGATGAAAAGATAATTATTTTAATAAGAAATTTAAATGGTTAAGGGGATAGGAAGCTGAAGTGTTTTAAAGCAATTAAAAGATAGGAATTATGGGCGGTTCCTCTTCCTGGGGGGGGTTATGATATTTTGATCTTTAGCTTTCAAACATGAAGGGGGTCTACAAGAATTTTTTTGGGAGAATAATGACATTTCTTGGATCGAATAAAAAATGGAGATTGCGGGTTCGAAGGGGTTGTTCCTACTATCATGGATTGTTCGGCACCGGGTTTTCGTTCTAGTCAACATTGATTTACGACGTCCATTGAAATCTCTTGTCAATGCTTTCTGGACAAGAGTACAATCTTCTTTCCCCTCTATACTTTTGTTATGTTGTGTGTGAATTGCAAATCATTCTGAAGGTTCAAATTGCATGTGCATGCTGAGATTTTGATTTAAATTTATACGATGTGGTTTTCAATTTATAATCATATGTTGTGGTTTCAATCTATATTCATATTTTATGTGAACGATTATAAAGAGTTAGTTATGTATAGCAGTGCTGAGGTTTGTATCTTTTGCATTCGATTGTTGGATTGCCTTGAATTTTGTTATCTTTCAACACAAAGTCTTTGCACAAAATTTGGTGTTTAGTCTATATGGTGTATCTAGAGAGATTTGATGGTATGTTATGATTTGTATAAGTCATATGTTTATATTTGGCATTTTTCCTTCCTTGTGTTCACCTTAATGCTTTTTGCTTGCTAGTTAATAGATATGCTTTGGTAGGTATTCGATGTTTAATGTCCAAAGCTGTAACTTTAGTTTTTACATTGAAATATCTCATGCAAGCTTGGTAATACATATACATATTGCGATATCTCAATCTTCTGCAAGTAACTTTATCCAAGTCTAGGTAATGTAATTTTTTTCTTCAGCCTTTGCTCAGTGCTGGTACATGCTTGTGTTCTCCTTTGTAGTCTTTATGCATACTGTGGATACTTCATTGCCACCTTATTGTTTTTTTTCTGACTAATTGCTGCAAATTTTAGGAGCCATACCTTGGATTGCAATAATTTGATTATTCATCTCTCATACAAAATTTTCGTTGTGTTTAATGTATGATTACTTAAGAGGTCGATGGAGCTATCCTTTGAATAGTCGAGGTACATCTGTTGTGCATGATTCCACGTTCTGCTTCATTGTGTATTCCTCCTCTCTTGGTCGCGATCTACTCATATTGACCTGGTCACTATCCATTGTATCCATCAAACTTTCCTAATGTGTTTTTGAGTTATCAGTCTGCCACTGCAAATATTCTAGTCTGTCACAAACGTAACACTGGAACATAAAATATTTTGGACATTTAAGTAACTTTCTTGTTTTCGTTGGCAATCTGTGACGTCTGAAGTACTTGAAAATAGAATGTTGAAGAGGTTAAAATAATCGCTCTGTTCCATTGTCAACCTGTCTTTGTTGCGGCACTGGTGCATATTAGGAAGTTTATAGGTTTAAATAATCTCTCTGTTGACATTGTCAACCAGTCTCAGCTGCGGCACATGAACTTAATAGGGAGTTTTAAGGTTTGAATAACTTGCTGGATTCTTCTGACAATCTATCACAGTTGCAACACTTGAAAATAAACATTGTCAATGTACTAACATAATAGAGAGCTCACCTTTGATCGTGGTGAAGTTCAACTTCCAAACTTCAAATTTAAGTGCGTCTCTGGAAACTCGCCACCAAACATAAAAGCGTCCAGTTCTAAAAAGAAAAAGTTGTACAGTATTTCTCCTATTCTTAAGTCACGTATTTGCACCTCACCTGTCTCTTACCTTCAATCTTGTGGATAACAGTTGGGATATGATAATAATGCAAGTAGATGGTGTTATTTCCAAATTACAGCATTCACTTTCTAATATACTTGGCAACTTGTCATAGTTACAGTAATTAGAGTTGAGGCATTGTACAGAATTAAATAGCCTCCCTGAAATCATTGGCAACCTATCACAGCTTCAAATTTTAGACTTACAAAGTTGTAGTAAATTAAATAGCCTCTCTGATTTCATTGTCAACCTGTCTGAGCTATGGCGACTGAACATAAATGGAAGTAATGTCTGTTATGTGAAGTATCTTTGTTGTAAGGCAATTTGCTTGAATAGATAAGTATATGATAATATTCCATTATCTAAAATAAACCTTTGTTTTCTTATCCTTTATAAAGACATATTTAAAGCGTAGAAATAATTGAGAAAGAAATTTTTCACTTATTTATTTGATTTAAAATTTAAATGAAGGATAGTCTTACTAATTTGTATTATTTAGAGTTCAAATGGTCGATTTTATTTTATTTTAGACAAGTAGATTCAGTTACGAGTTGATTCTATTGCGTTAGGTAGTTGGAGGACTCTTTCTTCAATTAGGTAATTTCCATTATTGTTGAAATCCTTTAAGCCATTTAACTGATGTATGTCATTCTTACGTGATAATTGTTTGATATAGTGGGTTAGGTTATTGTGTTCTTACTTTGTTTTATAATTGATTAAATAAGGAGGTTAAGGTTACTTTTGTAAATCTTAATGTGAATTATTTTTGTATAAATGTCACTTTGGTAGTTCTTGGAATCATGGTGTCTCGTGGCTTTAGGTGAAATATGTGGAAGTTGTGTGTTCGTAGAATTAGAGCTTGAATGTTATATGCATATAGCTATAAGGGAATGGAGTCACTATTGTGATAAATGTGTAGTGAGATAGATATTAAAATTTGTCTCTTCATTTTCTTTAAATTGACTTAAATGATGTCTCAATAATTGAAGAGATAAGATATAAAGGAAGCCTTAAATGCTAGTTTAATGTTATCACTTTATGTAGATTAGAAGAAAGTAGTCTGTGAATTAATAGATATGGTCTTTTACATCAGCAAGCTAATAAGGAATTGATAGATTATTTAAAACACTTTGAGTTATTGGTAGATGACTTAGTAGTTTGCACATAGAAGGAATGTCTCACTGTTTGATTGATAATGGGAGGTTGCTTCGAAAAGTGAAATTTGTGGATGTTGTAGTTGCTTGTTCATGTTGGTTATTATATGATTTGATGGTTCATCTTGAGGTGATTTTCCCTTGAGTTGATTTTGGTTGGGATTCTTTTGAATATCTTGAAGTTCTTGATGTTCTAATGTGTATGACCTTCTTAGTTTATTTTGATTTGAGGATCTTTTATTCATTGGGTTGGTGTTGAAATTGGCTTGAAACCCCGTATCGTTGACTTACTCTTGTTGCAAGATTTTTGAGTAGCCATTCTTTTCTTAGACTTCCAGAGGCATGAGATATTTGTGAATGATGTTTTATCCTCCATTTTTCTCTTATTGTGGCAAAGTTGATTGGAATCATGATTTTGAAAGGATTGTACAAGAATTGTTGAGACTTTGATTATGTGTTTATAGCGAGATGGGTAATGCCTCGCATGCTTCTCTGTTGTGATCTAATGTTCTTGTTATGTTGTACAACCCTTGGTTTTTTTTTGGTTTGATGTTGTTGGGTCTCTAGGGAGAGTGGCTCCTCGTGGGGGCCAACCCGTTAAGGGGAAGGGCACAGGATAACCCACGAGTGAGTTAGTAAACAAGTGAAAACCTAATAATTAACTTAGGAGGGTTGGGTAGTAATATCATTTTTAAAATATGGATGCCTCATCTTCATTAGTGCTTCCGCAAACTAATGGAAGGCTGAGAAGGCCGTGGTTGGCAAGGTCGTGACCTCGTCTTTCAGAGGTTTACGGCTCCGCATGAGTCACCCTATGGACCGGCCCAGTTGGGAGGAAGGGCAGGATAGCCATAGATGGGACCAGCCAGTTGGGAGGAGAGATAGCCCATGTAGGACTATGCGATGACACTCTCCCCTAGTTGCCCGTGTTTTACTTTATTGTGTTCCTCTGGAAGTATGTTATGGGAGTTGGTTTAGATTGTTGTTGAATGGACTTATATTGATTTATGGAGTATTGCCTTGATACATCTTTGGTGTACTTTGTGGTCTTGTATGATCTCATTGATATTTGACTTATGACCTTGTACTCTTATGGTACTGTGTTATGATGTTATTGTATTGTTTAATTGCAATTTGGAATTGTATTATGTTTATTAATTCAATTTGATTTGGAAGTGTTTCATGATCATCATTTGGTTACTTGTTTACTGGTCATTGCTTTATGTGATGAGATTTATGACTTTAAGTTATTATGTTGACTCTTGGATGTTGTTGATTATGTCATTGTAATCCTTGAGTTTTATGATACTTTTGTATGGCGTTGAGTCTTGTGGTTCCCTGTTTGGATGTTCTTGGTTGAGGTCTCTTTCTTGTTAGCTCCTAGCAAGGGGGGTGGGTCTTCGAACTCACGTGGTCGGGTGGAATGTGCTAAGCACCCCATTGGGTCCCCAGTCGAGGATCGAGAGGTGCAGATTGGTGCTGTTGCGGCGACCCCAGAGTTGTAACCGTCTTGGAGCCAGTTATGATACTATGTATTCCTCTATTCATTTGTATCATGTTATCTTGTTGTATGGTATCCGTTTATGATTGGAAACACTTTTTATATCATTGTACCTCTTGAACATTGTACTGTAATGTAATGTTAAACTCGGTGTGGATATTGGCCATGGCAGTTGTTATTCAATGTGTTAAGTTAATCATGCATATGTTGTATTTATGTACACAGATGGTTTCTTATCAATGAATTTTCATGTATGTGTTACATTTGTTAATGTTTATTTTGTTATGGATTATATCTTTGGCTTTTATTCTTTATTGGTGTGTATGGAATTCAGTTCGTAATGTCTCCTCGTGTACCCCAAGGGACGTAAGTGTAAGCGAATTTGTTTAATTAAGTTTTATGACTTTTGACTTAATGTGTTTTACATGTATGTTATGTTAACTTAAAAAAATAAAATTGTGCAGTAATTATTGTATTGTTGTCCTTTGGGGTTCGCATGACAGGGTGTTACAATTAATATAATAAATATATTATATTCTAATTTAATATTAATATTATATTCTAATTTAATATTAATAATTTATAAATTATATTATATAAACTAAGTAAATATGTAATATTAATATATTTTAAAATAATATTATAATTATTAATATATATGAAAGGATAACCTACAAAATAAAATAACCTATATTATATTGTATATAAATATATAACATAAATTAATATTACATATACTATAATTAATATAAACTATTATATAATATAAATTAATAAATTACCTACATAATATAGGTTAATTTATTTACCTACAAATTATTGTGTGTGTGTGTAGACACACACGCACACACACACACACATATATATAATATACATTATATATATTTATTAGGTTATATATTATCTTATATGCCTGTATATTATAGGTTATAATTTTTTTGAAGAAATTATATATATTAATATAAATTAATATAAAAATATACATGATGAAAAAATCTTATTAATGAAAAGAAGGAGCACATATATAATCAAATTATACCATAAAATATTAAAAACATAGATAAAGATATTAGTTTAATGGAAAGAATAATACAATTTTTTTATTTTTTTATTTTAATAGTGTGAATCCAAATATCTATAAAATAGTTAATTAATTATTTTTAAAATATTTTCTTTAATAAAAAAATAACAATTACATACATAAAAAAAATCATTCTTAAAAAATGTCAAAATAAATAGCATTTATTTAAAGATTTAATGAAATGATTTTAGAAAACAAAAAATGAAAAATCATTCCTTAAAAAAATGTTTAATTTGCTTTATCCCCAATAACACACAAAACTTTTTTAACCAATCATATGCACAAAAAATAATTTTTATAATTTATAAAGTTAAATATTTTACAAGTTGACTTTACAAAATTGAATTTTATTTTTATTTTTGTTTAAATATTGTTTTTGATTGGTTGAAAACTAAATTATTAATAACTAGTTAACGGAAAAAAGCCAAACTCATTACAATAGTACTATGTCACATATATATATATGATCGGTGATAATTTTAGTTTTTTATTGAAATTAAAGAAAACCATAGTACAATCAAACCAGTATAATAAAAAAACCAAAGGAACACTGATTAACTAGTGATAGAGTTTGTGATACTACCAGCACCAAAAAACTCAAAGCACTACCACCCACCCTAGACAATTCCAGACCCAACCCCTTAAGATATTACAATACAAAACATTTTGGCAGGCTTCTGCTAAAAAAACATTACAGATTCACAAAAATTAGAAACATTCAAACTAAACCTACGCGATGTCATTCTTCGCCGACGACTCACCCTGCTCCCACACAATAATTTCCATTAAAGGCTTCGCTTTCTTTCGTAGTCGCAGCCCTTTCTCCACTCGTGTTTCCTCTCGCGCTATCTCCTTGAGGTTTGCAATTTTCTTCTCTAAACCAGTAGGTTCCGCGCAAATCTTCATCGCCTCCCAACCTCATTCTGCATTGCTCTGCCAGCAGTCCTTTGTCTTCCTTTTTGACCATTTGATGAAGAGATGGTTTAGGCCTACCATCTCCTGTCCAACACCTTCCTGCCCCTCAATTTTCACCATCCCAACTCTGAGAATTGCCCGTGCTAGGATATCCTCCATTCCACCTAGACATTCTTTCGGAACCAGAGTACACATTACATTTCTCACCTTCTCGACTGGCACACCTAAATCTAGTCCCCATGCCATTATTAGTGAGTAAATATCTAGATTCATCCTCAACCTATGGGTTAATTTCTCAAATCCATCACCTAACATAAGCTGTACAACTTGCGCCACCTGCGCCTCCTTAAAAAGGAAAAGTCCTCGCAACCATTTCATGGATGCTTTCCTTATAAATGTGTCCATTTTATTGCTCGAGGAAAGTGTAAAGTTGGCTTCCATTGCCACTCCGAAACATCTAACCACCTTCTCCGCTTTGCCAAAACTTGCCAGAGACAATTTAGCCAACTCCAATATGCAATAAAGGTTGTGTAGTGTTTAAACACTCCACTTTGCCAGCCATTGTCTTAAATGTAGAGCATACGCTCTGCGCCAACAAAACACCTTCATTAATGCATCGACTCCAATCCCTTCTTCTTGCCTACATTCTTCGTACTCCAGCCTTCCACAATCCTTACTCCAAATCCTCCTCATTAATTATCCTACATCCTGCCTACATTCTTTGTACTCCAGCCTGTCACATTCCCTACACCAAATCCTCCTCATTAATTGATTTGAAATCTTTGATGCATAAAACACCTACCCTTGTTAACGAGAACGCCCACTTTGACAAGACATCTACCTCCACATTTCTTGAGCATCGAATATGACTTATTTTGAAGCCTTCAAACTTAGCCAGCTCTTCAATAATTTTTCTAACTAAACTTTGTAAATGCCAAGCATTGATTTTTCCTTTAATAATTGCTTGGACAATTATTTGTGAAACTCCTTCTAAATGTATCCTTGGAAGTCCTAGCTTCTTGGCAAGTTTGATCGCCGATAATGCCGTTGTTGCTTCAACAACGTTACTTGTCCCGTCTTTCAATCTCATTGCCCCTACTGCAACCACATTTCCCTTCCAATCTCGGACTATGCACCCAATCCCAGAAGATCCTGGATTCCCCTTTGAAGCTCCATCAAAATTGATTTTCCACCATCCTTCCTCTGGTTGTTCCTAGTTATCACCTTTGCAAGAGGACTGTGTTGGATTAGCCCAACCTGGCCCCTTAACGGGCAACCTACAATATATATTAATATAAATATATAATATAAATTAATATATTACCTACACAATGTGGGTTAACTTATTTATCTATAAAATATTATGTGCAATAGTATAGTATAAGATATGAATAGAAATAATATATATAAATTCTACATTAATATAGGTTATATATATAAATTAATATTACCTACATTAAAATACGTTGTATATTATATGTAATAAAGACCTAAAATAATATAGGTTATAATTTTATTAGGAGAATATATATATATTAATGAAAAGACGAAAGAGAGCATATAATATATCATAAAATATTAAAAACATAGATAACAAAGGTATTAGTCTAATGGAAAGAATAATATAATTTTAATACGGTGAATTAAAATCTCTATAAAATAGTTAATTGATTTTTGTGAGATTTTCTTTAATAAAAAAATAACAATTAGATACATAGAAAAAATCATTTAAAAAAAAAATGTCAAAATAAGTAACATTTATTTATTTTAGAAAGATTTAATGAAATGATTTTATAAAGCAAAAAATGAAAAATCATTCTTTAAAAGATGTTTACCTTGTTTTCCCTACAAATCCGCCAATAGCACATAAATTTTTAACCAATCATATGTACAAGAAATATTTTTTATAATTTGTAAAGTTAACTATTTTACAAGTGGACTTTACAAAAAAATTATTTTATTTTATTTTATTTTAAATATTGTTTTTGATTGATTGAAATCTAAATTATTAATAACTAGTTAACTAAAAAATCTAAACAAGTACTAATAAATGATAGTAAAAAATGATTTTATAAATATAAAATTTATGTAATAATTATATTAATATGTATAATATAAAATAAATTTATTATATTATATTAAAAATAATATTTATTAATTATATAATATAAATCTAAAGAATAATTATAAATAAAATGAAATAATTATAAGAAAGAATAAAACAATATTTATTTCATCATAAAATTTATATAATAGTTTTGTTAAATAATAATATGTATACTATTAATATAATTTTAATGTAATGTAATATAAATACAAATATAAAATAATTTAAATAAAATATAATTTTAATGTAATATAATATAAATACAAATATAAAATAATTTAAATAAAATATAATTTTACATTAATAAAACTTAAAGATAACATAACATAATATTAATAAATATAATAAAAATTTACAAATACAAATACAATATATTATTTATATAATTTAAATTTCATAATAAAAATATAATATTAATAAAAATGAATTATATTATATAATAACCAATTATATTATATAAAAATAATTATATATTAAATTTTTTAAAATTAAAAAGATATTATAAATATTAACAAAGGATAAATGCAAAATATTACAGATGTGTTGTGGTGTGAATAAGAAGTAGAAAAATGATATTCACGCACTATTATTACACATTTTTGCAGCCAAAAAAAATATAATTAATAAAAAAAAAACAACTACAAATTTAGAGTTCCATAAAATTTACACGATACCCTCAGAGCTTGTTCAATGTAAATGTATATAAGTAATTTTTTTTTGCGATTTTGTCTTGGCTTGTTAGTGCATGGAGGCCTATGAATATTTGATGCAAGTTGATTGGATCGATAAAAGACTAGAAACTCACACGTGCAATATAAATTGCTTTCAATGCTTTTGTTTTCAAATATAGTAAATATAATAAAGTTAAATATAGTAAATTTGGTTTCTTAAATATAGGAAAAATAATAGTTCAGTTTTCTCAAAAATAGACAAAATAATAGTTCATTTTCACTTTTCCTAAAAATTTGTCAATAATACACAAAACTTCTTAACCAATCATATTGAGGAGAAGTAATTTTTATAATTTATAAAATTAAATATTTAGCAAGTTCACTTTACAAAATTGAATTTTATTTTTTTCCCAAAAAAATTATTGTTTTTGATTGGTTGAAAGTTAACTTATTAATAACTAATTAACTAAGGAAAACAAAACTCATTGCAATAGTATTGCCTGATGGCAAGTACTAATAAAAATTAAATATAATAATCAAATCAGATATATTCAAAATTTTAAGTTTTGGAAAGCTTGCTTTGAGGGCTACAATCCTACTAATTATCTTATCACGTTGATTCCATTTTTTGGTCCAATCCAAGGTTTGAAATAGAGAAATATGAGGCAAATCTAAAGAGGAAGGTGGAGAGTTTTCATCGAAGGAATTTCAAGTGAAGGTACCTTAGTTCAAAGGACCTTTGAATGGAAGTATCAAGGAATGTAGATCATTTCCATGACCAAAAAATATTATAATATTAAAATTTAAAGATCCTTCAAATAAAGGCATTTATCATTTTTTTCCTCTTCAACCACACAAATTTATAATGTCCCAAAAGTGGGACACACTATTGTGGGTCTAACCTATATATAAGTTGTGGAATAGAAAAGGAAATATTTACCAAACCAAGAGTCTTGTGATTTTTTTTTTGAAAAGAAACAAGTGTGTTCTTTAAAAATGAGACATGGAGACTCACTTCCAAAATGTTTGAATGCATTTAATCTAGTCTTGAATTAATTATAGTCAATATATGTGAAGATAGAGGAAGAGTATAAGTTTATTATGTTAACATGGTTATTGTATGAATCTTGGGAAAATTTTATTCTTGCATTCAGTAGTTCTATGATAGATGGACTATATGATGGTGATTTGAGTTATGAGCCCTGAATCCCTAAGGTCAAATAATTTCCCAAATGCCAAGGGTGTCAAACCTTGGAAGAATACCACAAAACCTATATTCAAGTAAAAAAACTAAGGACCAATTATTGAGGTGATTAGGACCTCCTTCACATTCAACTTTGTAAGACCAAGGATGGTTTCTATAAGTTTCTAAATTATAATAATATTAATTAATAAAAATATTTCCTTAAACCATATCGACTACAGACTATATTCCTATACAAATTGTCACAATGTATCTATGTGCTAGTTTGAATATGCAAAGTTACACTTTTATATAACAAAAAAGGGATAACCAAGTAGAGTGTTAAAGGAATGAATTAGCTCCTATTATTGTTCTACTCTCACATACATGTGGAAGATAGGAATATAAGCACAACTAAAAATGCATATAATGTTTAGTTTGTTTTAACATGTTTTTTTTTTTCAACAAAAGACATAGTGCATATATATATATATTTATAATGCTATTAAAATATTTACAATAGATATTATGTAACCTTCCATGGACATATTTTTTTAGGCTGTCTATTATAGCCATATAGCATCACCCAGCCTATTACAAAATAGACCAAGACATAGGCCTAATTACCCACTTGAAACATTCAAAACACTTTGGCTACATATTACATTAGAGCCCTCCATCAAAACCTTAAAATTCATTATCAAACCATTTGTCTTCAAAAAAATAATCCTTATAACCATATACTTATTCAATCTCCATCTGCACTGGATGATCATTTTCACCTTGATCTTCTACCAAGTTGGCATCAACAAAGGAACAGACTGGAAAGTGTTGATAGTAAACCCACTGACATTTTGAACACCCATTGGTTGGTCATAAACACCTTGATCTTTCACTTCAAAGCTTTCACCAATATACTCAGGAGGAAAATCATTAAGATTAAAACCAATGACATTACAAAAACACAAAGGATGGTTATGAACATCCACTAGATGAACAATTTCCTCTGCAAACTCCTAAATAATTTGAACACCCAACGATTGGTTTTCTTTTGTAATTTCGTGACCATTCCTAACACCAAATTGCTGACCATTTTCCTTTGCAATTTCTTGGACATTTGGAACACCCAACGACTAGTGAAGACTGCTCTCATTTGGAAACGTTTGAGGTTGATGAATACTGGGCATTGGAGGGTCATGAACATGAGTGAGTAGTACCATAATGGCTTGAGTTTTCTCCCTTACTTTGTCAGCAAAATCTAAATCAAATTCCCTTGTATACCTTTTGAGAACATTTATCATAAAACTAGAATTTTCTTGAGACAACAACTTGTTAATTACAACAAACAATTTTTGAAAAGTTGTTCAATGAAGTAAGAAGTGTCTAGGGAATAAACCTCCTATATAACCATGGCCTTTCCACATATCATATCGTTGGAAAGATTTGTAGAGGACACCATTTTGCAAATATTCTTCATTTACTACTTTATTTGTAACAGATTCCACTAATTTGACATCTTGTAGCAAATCCATCAGATTGGAAATGAAAATTGATAGAAGTTGAGATGGGTAAATCAATCTCTTTTCCTCTGGCTCTAAGATTTCAACACCAACAACCCTTTTAATGTGCTTTTTAAAAGTTGCACAATGATCTTTGAATACCAAATGAAGCTCGACATCACCAATTTCTTTAGAAATGGGCAGTTCCCATTCATTAACAGGAAATAAGTTTCTATAATTTTGCATGTAGAACTTCATCACTTCTGTCTTACACATTGCACAAAGACTCGTTGGAACATATAGATCCCCATTGCTTGAAATTTCTTGTTGAAACATGCACCCAACTAACTCTTTTCCATGCACAGACCAACAAATTTGATGTGAAGCTATATGTTATTTGGAAGAATATATATTACTCATGAAGAGTAAATTCCATTTGATAAATAGCTTTTCATGATTTTTGCAAAGCTTCAATCCCATGTACAAATGAATGATGCCATCGTACACATTGATAAATGGGTATGAAGGTTTGATAAAATTATCACCAAGATCAAATTTAGCAATGCAAGGATTGATAAAATTTGTCACCAACATCAAATTTAGCTATTTAGTTGAAACATCATAAGAAGAAGCTAATTTTAGACATGCCACCACAAAATTCTAAGAAAACACCTTCGCATGGTTCGCACATGCCAAAGGAATGTGATTTTAAGACTTATAGGACACCTGTAACCTATACATTACACACAAAGTTAAATAAAATTTGGATCAATTATCTTACATCATGCTTTCTTTCCTTGTCCCAACACCAAGATATTGTTTTCCTTTAGAAAATAAAATGAGGCGCTTTCATGTACAACCCAATTTAATCTGAATTGTACCACACACATGACAATGCACTGCTCACACACCTTGCACTGATTACAAATCGAATGACCTAAAAAACTAAACTCACTATTGCTAGTGATGAAACCAAAGAAGAGTACCTTCTTGTACTAAAGCCTTCATTATTTAAACAATTGTGGAGAACAAAGAGTATCCGTAAAACAAGCAAATGCTAAGTGTACTTGACTGAGCTTCAACATGTACAACTGATGTACCACCATGATAAAATGTTTTTGATTGTGTCATCTAAAAAGTGTTGACATGGATGGACACTAGGTTTTCCAACACAACTTCATGCATAGGTAGGCTGACTTAACCTCTTTACCCAGATTTTCCAGCAGAGAAACTTACTTCTTCATGCATACATAGGTTGATTTAACCTCTTTACCCAGATTTTCCAACAATGACACATACTTGCCCTATAAAATTATGAAGATTTGACATAGTTGTAGCACCAAAAAATTTATCAAATGCAACAATAACTTGGAAAATTTAACAAACTCTCCTCTTTTGACAATAAATCTTATAAATTAGAATGCATCTTACCTAGCTCAACAACATGTGTAATTTCATCGACTACTTGATCACAACCAAAATTTGCCAATTTTTTTTCCACCACATTACCTTCTTTGTAGGTGTGTAGAATTTGATAATTTCCTATCTTATCAAGCAAAGACCAAATCTGTTTAACAATATACCCCAACTTCCAATTTTGAATCTTATGATCCCGACAAGCATTTATAAAAATAAATGAATCTCCTTCTACTTGGATCATGGGAAGATTAAGACTGAGAACTAACTTTAATCCTTGCAATAATGCTTGAGACTCAACTGCATTATTAGAACTAGTTTTCAACTTGAAAGACTTAGCACATAGCACTATCCCTTTATAATCCCTTATGATCACCCCTGCACTAGATAATCCTGGGTTTCCCCTTGAAGCTCCATCTATATTCAACTTAAAAATGTCAATTGGAGGAGTTTTCCAAACTATGGAAGATTTGTTTACTTTTTGAATTGGTTGATGAAGGTTCCCTTTGAAAGGAAAAGAAAGAAGTGGCCATGATGACATTAACTTTGAATCACAATCAGTAAAGAGCGAACCGACATGTTTAGTTTTATGCACATACCCATTTACTGTTTCAGATATAGAACACTCTAACAATAGTAAAACATGATCAATGTTGATCTTTTCTTTTCTGAAGATGCATCTATTTCTTGCCCACCAAATAGCCCAAACAACTAAAGATGGGATGATACACCAAATGCTTGCAAAAAATAAACTTTTGTAAATTTGTGGCCAGCTAGAAAATAATTTCCAAAGAGTATTTGGGAATGATGATTGCCAATTCTTTTTTGCCACTATAAACACCCAACATACATGTGCTACTGAACATAATAGGAATAGGTGATTAATATATTGCAACTCTTGTTCACAAAGCACACATTTAAAAGGATGTGCCATTCCTAGTTTTGCTAGCTTATCACTTGCAAGGATTTTATTTTTGATTGCTAACCATGAGAAACAACTCGCTTTAGGGAAAATTTTGAATTCCAACAAAATTTATATGCTCTTTGTTGTACTATTTGTGAGCCAGCTTGTGAAACCGATTTGTAGCCCTCTTTTACTATATAGCAACCTAATTTTTCTTTTGACCATATTAACCTATCAGAAACTGTTGAAAAGTAAACTGTTCTTTCCTGAAGAATAGATAGAATCTAACTTTATGAACAATATCTATTAACTCATTTGAAAAATACTTCCATTTGACTTTTCTTGTCAAAGAATCCACTTGTTGAACATAATCTTTGACCTTTGGACCCTACCTTTGAGATAATAGATTTGTAGTATTCTCAAAGTTATGTAAAACAGTTAGGGTCGGATACCCATTCCATGAATCCCTCTAGAATAGAGCTTCATTGCCATCATTTACCTCCCAAGTTAGGTGAGGTAAAATGATCTTTCTACATGAGATTAAAAAATTCCACATTGCTGACCTTGAAGGTGGGTTTGACACAGTAAAAATTCTTGGACACATATTACCCAAATACTTATGTTGCATGAGGCGACACCATTTTAAGAAAGGATTTGTGTACATGTGCCAAGCCATTTTACCATCTAATGCCAAGTTCCTTTCAATCAAATTATGAAGACCTACTCACCGTTTTAATTTCTCAAAACACATGGTTTCCAAAGATATTAAATGGTTTTTTTTTTTTTGCTTTCCAAATTGCCAGACCATAGAAAATTTCTTATCAGCTTTTGAATTTGAAGAATGATGGACTTGGGAGCTTTGAACGCTGACATATAATAATTTGGAATTGTGTATAAAAGAGTTTTCACCAACAAAATTCTCCCTAATAAACATAACCATCTCCCTTTCCAAGATAAAATTTTAGCTTGTATGCTTTGAATAATCTTTTACCAATAAGAAATCTTATTTTGGCTTGCAAAGAATGAAATACCAAGATATTTGCAAGGAATTTGTGCTTGTTGAAAGCCTAACAACTTCACAATATGTTTCTCAATAACAGATTTTGTATTGAACACATACTTTTGACTTACCTTCATTTACTCTTTGACCCAAAGCACTAGTATATTTATCCAACATTGACTTTATGTGCAAAGCTTTTGATAGTACAACTTTTCCAAAAAGCAATGTATCATCAACAAAAAGAGAGTGCATTACTAATATATTTGTATTTGGAATACAAATTACTTGAATGATACCTTGTTCATGAGCTTTATGAATTGACATACTCAAAGCTTCTGCTAATATGATAAGAAAAAATGGTGAAAGTGGATCACCTTTTCAGATCCCTTGAGTTGAACCAAAGAAGCCAATTGCTGAACCATTTAACAACATTGAGAACTTGATACCTGATAAACATGACATAATCCACTTACACCACTTAAGAGAGAAGCCAAACTTCAATAACACCTACTTCAAGAAGGACCGGTCAACCCTATCATATGCCTTATGCATAACAAGCTTTATTATCATGGAAGATATTTTATTTACAATGGAATGCAAAACTTCATGAGCAACAATTGCACCTTCTGCTGTTTCTTTGCTAGGAACAAAGCCACCCTGTTCCTTTGAAATAATTGCAGACACAAGAGGATGTAACCGTAGATAAATGACCTTTGTAAAATTTTTATATGTAGTGTTGCAAAGAGAAATAGGCCGAAAGTCTGAGAAAGTATTTAGATAAGCTAATTTTGGAATGATAACAATATTAGTTACATTGAAATTCTTCAACATACTTCCTGATTTTCTTGACTCCTCCAAAGCATTTAGAATATCAACCCCAGTGAAATCCCAACATTTTTGATAAAATATGGCAGTAAATCCATTAGGTCCTGGAGCTTGATCAGGAGGCATGGAAAATACCACTTTTTTAACTTCATTTAATTAAAAAGGAGCCAACAACCTATCATTATCTTCATGAGAAACCAATTGTGGGATATCCTGAAGAATTTCATCACTTTCCCTTACTAATTGAACGTTATCATCCTTTTTTTCAACTAACAAGGATGAGAAAAAAATTATGCCTTCATTATGTATATCTTCCTCTTTTGTAAGCAAGACACTTGAAACATTAGCATGAATTGAGAAAATAGTGTTTTTTGCTTTCTTGTTTTGAGCTGAAATATGAAATAATTTTGTATTCCTATCACCATCTTTTAGCCACAATTCTCTTGATTTATACCGCCAATAGACCTCCTCTCTTAATAACAATTCCTTCTATTCCTCTTGCAATTTACTCTGCTCTTCAAATAAAACACTATCAAGGCCATTAACAATAATATTTTCATTTACCTCTGCAAGCCTTTTGTAAACCAAATCTTTCTACATAAAGATATTCTTAAACACTTGCTGATTCCATTCTTTTAAAACCTGCTTAACATGATCCAACTTCTTATTGAATTGAAACATTCTAGAACAATGACAAAAAGGTCCATTCAACCACCATTGCTTTAAAAATTTGATAAGAAGATTGAAACTTTGACTTTACTTTTTTGGAATCAAATCTAATGAAATCACAAAATGATTTGAGGCACCAAAAGGAAAATTTTTTGATAATAAATCATAGTCACTTAAAATCCAATTCAAAGAGGTTAAGAACTTGTCTAACCTTTCTGTGATTTGAAGAAATTTTTTCCTCCTGTTTGCCCAAGTAAACCTCCCATTTGGTGGAATTATATCAACAAGAGCATTATCTTGTATAAAAGCAACAAAATATTCCATATCTTTTTTTGGGGGACATATACCACCTTTTTTCTCTAATAAGCTTGTTATTGCATTAAAATTTCTCGATAATTTTTTTTTTCTTGACCCAACAGATCCAATTTTTTATTCAAATTCTCCCATAACAACTTCTTTCCTACTATACTATTAGGACCATAAACATTCAACGACCAGAAAGATAAGTCAAAGTGATTAATTTGCATTAACTTCCAGTTATGCTCACAAGTAACCTTGCTAATGCTAACTAATTTAGCATTCTAGAGAGTAATCAAACCTCCTGAAGCTCCATGAGAAGGTGAATGACAAGATTTCCATTTATTCCACTTCTTACTAATAGACTCAAAATTCTCATATGAGGTTTTAGTTTCTTGGAGGACAACTACATCTACTCCACAAGCATCCAGTTGATGCTTGACTTGGGGCCTTTTGTTAGGGGCACTTATGTCTTTGACATTCCAAGATATTATCCTCATTGCATCCTAGGAGAGCAACATGTTCTCCTTGGCCTTTTTTCTTTCTCACCTCCACCCATTTTCTCATCTAATGTCGACTAGATTCCTGCTGCAATTTCCTCTTGCAACTTGGTAGCTAAATATTTTTTCCCCCTCTTGGTAGGAGAATTTTTACTTGTAGAAGGAGACAATGGGGACTAGGATATTGATAAAGAACCTAAACCATATAAAATTTCCCCTTCCCCAAACACCTCAGAAGCGATATCATCTATCATTTGTTCTCCTACAAAAAATAAATCTTCATCAATAAATTTTTCAAACTCCATATCAGAGGGTAGTTTAGAGGGATGAGCATTAGATCCTTCAAAAAATTGTTGAGACTGCAAGATGTAACTACCCTCTTCATCTTGGCTATCAAAACCTTTAACATTTCATCACATTGATTTTCCACTCCCAATGTTAACATTGAAGCACATTGATTCAATTTTTGGAAACTAACAATCTTGAACTCAAGAACCAAAAGATTGAGAGAATGAAGAAAAATATTAATAGGAGACAACAAAAGGGTCTCCCAAATAGGCACAAAGGAAATATAAATAGGCTTAATATGTGAACATGGGAACCTACTAACATTCCTAACATTGTTAAAGCCAACTAGTGATGAAGATCTGATCTTGCTGTCCAGAACTAAAAGGGATCTATCTTGAACACATGCTACTGCATCAGAATAAAAAGTTTGCACAACCTCATCTTCCCCAAATGATAAAGAACTAAAATGAAAGCCTCCAAATGATTCCAACACTGTAAAATTTGAAACCCCACACTGATGCAAAAAATTACTAAAAGATCCTTTATACTTAAACTGTGTGCTTAGAGCATTGAAATTCTGATTCCACTTAAAACATATATTGAAAACGTTAGAAAAAAAAGTTAAATTAATATTTCACACTAAATCCTTAGTAGGAGTGGAAAAAGCAACAATTGATTTGTCATTCAGAGAATTAAAAGAGCCTTTGGAAGAACCCCTTGCCTCTTCCATGTTCAAAGCCTTATCCACCACACACTTTTTTGAAAGATGAACTGGTAAGTGACAATGAAAATAAATTTTCTTGGGGTCCTCAATAACCACCTTCTATTTCCACAAGCCATTGATTAATTTGATGTTGACAACTACTGGAAGAAATTTTGTAACATCAATAAGAAGGCCAAACCTAACTGGAAACAAAGGGTTGGAAAAGACCTACAAATCTTGATGCAGAAAAATTCCTAACTGATTGCCTAGAGTTTCAATAATGTGAGACTCTCTGTACTCCAATGGTAACCCTTGTAACTGAACCCAAAAAGGGATGAACTTGACCATAAACTGAGAAGGACAAAAATTTGGATACCATAGGGTAGAGAATAGACCATGACCCTCACAAATCCAAGAATTTTTTCTATAGATAACATTCCTTGAGTCTTTATCAGAAAATAACACAACAAAAAACCCTCCCCCCGTATCTAAAAAGAAAACTTGATTAGATCCCTCCCAAGTTTGAAAAATTCAATGTTGCAAAAAAGCAAGATCTAGAGTGAATTTCCAAAACTCACAGATGAGGGCCACCTCCTTGAGATCCTTGATCTGTGGTTGCAACATTGCATCAAAAAGAGTAACATTGACTTGATCATCCAAAACTCTACTCAGTTTCATTCGCTGTTTAGGAACCCAAACCTTGCCACTGCATCCTAAAATATTAGCCTTCCCCTAAGAGTGAAACTTATGGAAATTCTGCCCACTACGCACAACCTCATCAACACCATTAACCTTCGGATCCAAAAAAACCCTCTTATTGATGTTAATATTGTTTGGAAAGGTCAGAGGGGATCGCATAGGAACATAAAATCTAGGGGAAGAGACGGGAATATTATTTGGGAAAGTGGCAGGACACAAAAAAGAAGAATTTGTATCAAAGGAAGCTCCAAAAGTAATGGGAATATTATTGGGGAAAGAAGCCAGAAAGTGAGAAGTAGAAAATGCCTCAGACCAACTTCTACTAAGAGAAGATGCATGATTTCTTGACTCTGAATCTAAAACACAAATATCAAATGGGGTTGAGTATCCCAAATGATCAATTTCCCAAATTGACGAGGCTGAAAAGAGGTAGCCGCTTGGAAACAAGGCCACCAAACACCATTAGATCCCCACTGTGAACCAGAATCCACTTGTTGAACTCCATTGAAGAGGTAAAAATTTACAGAATGGGAAGAATTTTTAAAAACTTCTTGTTAGCGCTAGAAGGTGCATTCCAATAATTGCAGACCATTTTTCCTCTAAAATTTATCTAACCTTAAGGAGGTTAGGGACAAAATCCATTCCTATACCTTGGGTCAACAAAGTAAGAATGGGCACACAATATAACTGAACCTTGCCTTTGCCCACTACGAAGTAGAGTCAAACCTATGACCTTGAGGAATGTAAACCCCAAGCCCTAGTCAACTCTGCTACAAGCGGTGGCTCAAATTTATATAACCTCAAGGAGGTTAGGGGAAAAGTACATTCCTATACCCTGGGTGAGCAGAGTAGGAACTAACACACAATATAACTAACCCTTTCCTTTGCCCACTACAAAGAAAAGTTGAACCTATGACCTTGAGGAATGAAAACCCCAAGCCCCAATCAACTCTGTTACAAGTGGTGGATCTAAAATTTATCTAACCTCAAGGAGGTTATGGGAAAAGTCCATTCCTATACCTTGGGTCAGCAGAGTAGGAACTGACACACAATATAATTGACCCTTGCTTTTGCCCACAACAAAGCAGAGTCGAACTTGTGACCTCGAGGAATGAAAACCCCAAGCCCCAATCAACTTTGCTACATCTATATCTTGGTTAAGGAGATGGAATGGGGAAAAATTATAGGTTAGTGCTTACATCTAGTGGGTACTGTAGACATGGAAAATATACTGACACACTTAATCTAGATTTACTAACATCATTTCATCCTGAATCATCTTCTTAGCTAGTCATCATCTTTCATCCCTTAATTGAATAAATTGGTTTTATCTAATTAAGTTTTCATCTTCCTGTTAATTAAATTAATTAATCTGATTTAATTAACCCTATGTCTCTATTTAATTAAATAATTCATTTTATTTGATTAAATCTATAAAGTCATTTTATTAAATTAAATAAATTGAACCTTATTTGATTTAATCTAACATCACCCCTCTTTAATTAAATAAATCAAAACATTTTATTTAATTAAATCTAAATCATATTCCTCTCAACTTTGACTTAAATCAATCCAAAAAATCTAAATCAAATGGTCATATCAACTAATCTCCTATTAAATTAATTAAATCCTGATTAATTTAATCCTAATCACCTAAATCCTCTAGATTTTGTAACTTGCACCAATAAATCATTTCTTTGATTTAATAAAATCCCTAATTACTTTCAAAATGACATCAAAAGGGAATATTCCTCCAAGTTTGAAAATCCCTCCAAATGGATTTGTCCTTCCAACAAGGCATTCATTTCCTCTTACATGTCCTTGTGCATTGAGCCAAGTGGCATTTAATTCATTCATTTCTCCCTCCATCAAGTCATTTCATGATTTTCAAATTCCACCTAATATCATTTATTGTGCACATTCATCAAAATGTTCTCAAGCTTTCTCCATTCACATCTTGACAAGTGGCACTTGGCCATTGGAGGTTGAATGATCCCACATTGCTTCATTTTGCTCATTCCTCCATCTTGTCTTTCTATAAATAGAAGGATCTTCTTCTTATTTTGGATCCACAACTTAGAGCAAAGTTACTATCTTCACATTTAGAGAAAATTCATCCATTCCCATAACATTCTCCACCATCATAGGTAGGTTATTGCAGATTTTATCAAGGAAGCACATTGTTCATCATCATCAAGTGGATTAATCTTCATCAAGCTTGCAAAGGAGTTAGTAAAGGGCCAATTTCTACATCAAATTCACACCAATTCCCCCATGGGATTGAGAGTTTTCATGCTTAAATAGGATTTAATTACTTTTCTTGTGTTGTTCTTCATTTCTTTCCTATTTTGAGTATTGTAGATGAATTTCATGGGGAATCTTAGTTCTAACTTGCATATGGATCTAATATTGTGTTTGTTTGCTATGATTGTGTAGGTCTAGGATTGGGATTTACAGGTACAAAGTATTAGATTTATGCAAAACATACAATAGTTGAAAATAAACGAGATACCTTAACCAAGATATATTTGAAGACCTTATTAATTTGAGTAAACACATAAACTAGGTTATTTATATGCCAATGAATGAACACATAAATTGCATAAATTTATAAGAATCTACTTAATAATATAGTAATAAGCCTATATATTCATTTATTGATGTTGAAAAGATACATTACAGAGGATTTGAAATGAGTTTACAACCTTTTGGTTGACCAACTAATCAAAACCTATCAAGACAATATATAAAAATATTCCTGGAGATACTCCAAAAATGTTAGATATGCTATAACTATATCTTTTTTTCAAATTTTATAATAATTATATTACACATTTTACATAAATTCAGTATAATACAATAATAGAATCATGATACCCAAAATTATAAAATTAGATCTTAGTGCTCATTATAATATCTTCTACTTTGTGGCTAAATAATTACTCTTTTTCTATTTTTCCCTCTCTATCAAATAAAAATATTTTTATTTTTTAATACCCTATTGCAAAGAATGTCAAATTTAATATAAATTTACCATACCCTTGGACAATATAGTGCAAAGAACATCCATATCCATAGGCACTTTTTTTTTAACTTGCATCTTAAATTATGTTGCAAATCCATTTAGAAGCATTAGAAAATGTGGGAAAATGTTCTTCCCTAACCTACGAATTTCCTCTAAATTTATGGCAACACTATTTTGAAATGTGCTAAGAAAATAATATGAATTAGCCAAGCTTCATCTATTTTATTAAGAACATAACCAACATTTTTGGTTTTTTTGTCATTAGAAACACATGTGAATTTGTGTCTTTATAATGAATAATAGTTTTAATGGAAAAATCAAAACTAGAATAAAACCACATCATATCGGGTCATTTATGGTAGCCTAGGATACATAGGTGGTAGGTGGGAGCAAGATCCAAGGGTTTTAGAGTGTTGTAATTCATTAGTGCCCTTTTTTCAATTAAAATATTTATTTTATTTCCCTTTCCTTACTATGTTAAAGATTTTGGCCTTTTGTAAACCATGTCACATTATCAATTGTAGAATATTTTTTTTCAACCATGTCACACTTTCATATGATTTGTGAACTCATGAACAATACTTAATCATTTTCTCCTTTTTCCTTCTTTGTTTTATTTTTTTAATGATTTGAGCCTTACCAAAACCATGTTGACAAGTCCAAGGAACTGCAAACTCATTTAAACTAACTCACACACTGTCTTTAAGTCAAACCTTTTACTTTCCTTTACACCTTATCCAAGGTTCAAGAGGTTCTTGAAACTCTAAAAGTTCTAACACTATGCTTAGATATTTTCTTTTCTTTCATATTAGAACTTGGGAAACCTTTTACTTTGTCAAGGTTTGAGGATTGGGAGTACTAATAAAATCATCCCTTAAGGTAGGAAAATGGAGGGAATTCAAGTTGATAAGTATAAATGAAAGATAGAATTCTTATGAGAGAGGCATGGAGGGAGAGAGAAGTCCAAAAATTTGACTTTGAAGGGGAACATAAAGGGACTGGTGCATTTTGAAGGGTTGGGGAAGGCATGAAGGGAATTCCAAGTGTAAAATACCTAGATAATTTTTTTATAGGAAAGACCATGATAAAAAAAAAGATGGAAGGGGTACTTGGGGAAGGGGAAACCTGACAAGATCATAGAAAAAAAGGACTTAACAATTTTACTATAGTTAATCAGGGATCGAGATGTGATGGGAGTAGTATCAATGGAGGAAGAATTTTAATAATTTGGAAATAAAAATTATTCCAAAGAATTAACACATTTCAAAGTTTCCATGACTAGCATGACAATCCCAATAGATTTTATAGTTCAACAAAATTCACACATAATTTTCTTAAAAAAAATTAGACTGGATTGTTGGGATTGTTAGCCTCCTACAATGATCTAACAACTAAGCCCTTATAGCTGTGATTTAGAGATTGGACATCTAAACTGAATAGCCATTCAATCATCATGAAGGTGCATTTAACTTGTCAACCCAGGGACATGAACTTGAAATGGGTCAACACAGTATGTGCACTAAGGATCCAAAGTAGCCTTACTCATTCTACAACTAAGAAAAAAATAATGCTGAAGGTAAATTGCTGAAATAACATAAGTGTTGAACATCAACCAACAACTATGCTAAGCTGAAATGCATGACAAAAATGAAAATCTGAGCAAACAAACATGAAACTACTCTATTTGCTTTGGCTATAGGAACAAACACAAAATGGAGTTCTGGTGGCTGTAGGAACAGTCAGTGCTAGATTCTTAACTAATTACTTGAACAGAAAGTAATAACTAAAATAAACTAAACTAAAGGATGGAATGCTCACCAAGTGCCCCCCCTTGGATGAGTATCCTCTAAAACTAATGTAAACTCAGATGCATAGACTTATAACTTCATCTTATTCATTGGAAAACATGAGTACAATAGAGCAGTGTAATTGTATTGCTAAAAACTAAGAATGCAAGTACATCATTAGATCACACAACCTTTTGAGTAGGAGCAACCAAATCTTATTTATAGGAAAAGAAGTGACTAACTAAACAAGGCAGTCAAATCCATGAATTGGGAGGACGCCACTTTAGGGAAAGTAGAGATAGTGGAGAGGCGGTTATGCATGCATGAAATCTAGTTAGATGTGCTTGCCTCAACACAAATTTAGCACAACAGTAACGTCTATATTTGCTCAACAGTAATAAAGATCATTTACAAGGTGGTTACAACTTGATTTGCCTGAGGAATCTCTCGCCATTGACCTCTTTGAATGATTCCCTTCGTTGAACTTTGCATGACCATTTTGTTAGCCGTTATGGTGAATGACCAGCCAATGGAATCTTCTCAATTTAGTGGCCTCGAATCATATCTGCATGACAATATTAGTATGCATAATAATCACATATTTGTAACTATCTTAAAGAACATTCATTAATCCACATGTAGAATTAACATAGATAGTCCATATAACATGTCAATGTCATTAAAGATTTGCAGAGATAAAATTAGGCCCAATATCTATGGTTTTGAGGAAAGATCAACATTCAAACATCAAGGTTCATGACAATTTCAGCAAATAGATCATAAATTCTACCAAAATCAAACCATAAACTAGACTCATCATCCCCCCAACCTAAGGTTTTGTTGGTCCTCCAGTAGGGGAAGGGTTATTCTTCTGCTTAGTCAAAGCCTTGAAATTTGCAACCGCCAACTGTCCTACATTAGTGTTTGTTGTGCATGAATCAAGATCCCAATAGAACCCTTGCTATCTATCCAATCTGTTCCATCTTTGTCTCTCTGGAGCAATATCATAGTGGTAAAACTTGTAATTTGGCATGGGCCATATTAGGATGGGTGCCTAAAAAGTCAGTGGAAGCCAAAATCGTCCTTTTTTCCTTCCAATTTGTATATATTTGTCAATTCTTTTAAGTGCTATAGTATAGTTCTGTATAGAGTGGGGCTTAGATTGCTTTAGCTCATTAGTTAGGCCATTCCATTTTTGTGACAGGTATCTCTTCATAGTTTCCTCTTTTGCTTTTTCCACCACCTCATATTTATTGTAAACTACTTCTATCCAAGACATAATCCTATTACCATAGCTAGGTCTAAGAAGCATTCTGTGCCATTCTCTGTAAATGTCCCTTAGATTTCATGATTCAGCCTTGATGGGAAAAAGGATGCTGGATTCTAATTGCTTATAAGCCCCATATTGTTGTCCCCAACTGATCACATTTTGTACCCAAGACATAAATTCCCTTAATTGGACATCCCCAACATATAACAGTGGATTCCAATCATGGTCTTGAGTCACAACATAATTGTGCAAATATAATTCACACAACAAATTCTTCATCTTACGGGAAGCAATCTGATAAGCATTGAAAAATTCAATAGGAGTCTCAATGGAAGGGTTCAAACTTGAGAAAATCCTCACCAGCTTAAAAGAAATATATTTCTCCTTCAAATGCAAAGCATAGACCTTTGGAGGGACCCTAAATTCTACTATCTGGGGTACCAAGGCTGTCATATCATCCACCTTCTTCTTTAAAGTAGCAATTTCTGCATCCTTGTCTTCAATCTCCTCATCTTTCTTTAGCCTACGTATCTCTTCTTTCCATTCCTCTTCCCTTCTTTGCATCTCTTTCCATAAATGCATAGCTACCATGTGCATTGAGAAATTAGGGGGGTTATGTATTCCTACCAACATTTTTCCTGGCACTGATGCTTGATCTTCATATAGTACCAACTACAGGGATTCAGGTTGTTTAGTCAATTCCAAATACAGGGCATCTTGTTCCTGTTCTTGCTCATGCTATAAGATCTCTTGATGTAGGAAATCCTGATTTTCCTCATACCCTTGATTCTCAACTTGTTTTGTAATATCAACAAGATCTTCCAGTGTTATGTTTACTACTTTCTCAAATATATCCTCTTCCTCGACATTCACCTGCCCCATTGGAGCTTCTATGTCCCCTTGTGATATTTCTCTAGACTTAGGGCTTTCCTGTGGAGGCATATCAAAGGCTGGCTTGACTGGTCTTGATTTCCTGGGAGGGCTTTCATGTTTTTCTTCAGTTGCAAGATGAACAGTGTCAGCCTTCCGCTTCCTAGAGCTTGATACTTCTTTTTCTGCAGGCTGCTTTTTAGCTTTTCCTTTTCTTATTTTTGCTTCTTTTCTATGCCCTAGTTTTCATTAGGATTCCAAGTGGAACATCATTATCAAAATCTAGGGAGGAAATTTCTTTGTCTGAGTGCTCTATCTCAGAAGAGCTAATCTCTATGGTCTGTTATGCTACATGAGGGTTTGCACTAGGGCCTACACCAAAGGTTGAAGCACCAGGAGTGGCTTCAACCATTCTCAATCTCCTGCTAGACCTACAGGGTTGAGGTAAAACCCTAGGTTGCAAATGTTCTGGTCTAATTTGATCAATATTTATGAATTCTTCCCAAGTCATCTTAGATACATCATGCAAATACTTCTCAACTAACAATTTAATCAAACAATGGTCAAAAATGGAATTTTCCCTACCTTTTTGAGTCTCAGTTGCCATGATTGAAAGAAGGTGGTAAAGCACATTCGACACATTCATCCTCCTCCTCTGCCTCATGTGATTCAAGAGTTTAAAGTGCACAAAATGTAGATTTGACTGGCGTCCTTCACAGGTGACATATTTTATGACATGAACAACTACATGCTTCCATGGCTTGGGTAGAGAGGTTCTTTTTGCACTTTGTTTGTCCATGCTCAATGGAGGGTTTCTAGGTTCTGTAAATTCGGCCCTAGCTGACCTGGAATCTTTGGAAGGAGGGTAATTTTCACCATCGACGGGAAACCTTGTAACCTCTACAATTATTTCTTCAGTAGCCAATACTTCTAGCCCTTTTATGGTGGCTTTTTCTTTAGACAATGTCTAGGAAAATTCTAATGCAATGTCTTCATTAAAACCATTCAACTTCATGAAATAGTGTAACTAGCCACAATTTCTGAATTCAGCTTGTGAAGGTGTATCCTGCAATAATACATCATGAACCATGGTTCATTCCTAATTAATCCACCTCCCATTTTTTAGTTTCCTACAATCAAACAATTGTTCTACAAATTTTTCCTTCCTACAACACTACCAAATTTCTAGCACCAAGGTCGTCTGAATTTTCCCTTTTTGTTTTATCTTTCCTTTCTTTCTGTTTTACCTTTTGGCGACTTAAGATTATGATAGGATCAATAATGGAATTAAATGAGTAATAAAGAAAGGTTATGATGGAGAAAAATGGCGCTGGCAGTTGGTGTCACCTCACACATACAAGCCGTCATCTTACTCAGAATTCAAATTGGCTCAATTTAAACTTTGCTGACATAGACTAGTTTGGAATAACACGAGGGAAAAGTACTCACATCTTCCCCCCAACCTAAATTTGAGCATGTGTCCTCACATGCGAAGTGGTAAGGATGATTTGACAGGGACATGGAATAATGACATGCTACGGTGAACATCCATATTAATTCACAACAATTAAATAAATGCACTAAAGACAATTAATAGATATCAATTAATGCAAACATACTTGGATTCGTGGAAGATTCATTGCAAAGATTATGGAGAAAGTATCGGTCGCCTTTTAAGAAATAAGTTGAGCAATTAATGAAAATGATGTGGAATGAGGTGAAGTGGAATAAAGTGAAGTGATGGAAGAGAGAGAAAGGTGGAGATGGATGGATGGGTGAAGAAGTGGACTCCCATAGGAGTGTAATTCTTTATTATGACAATTACATACCTTAATTAGCCAAAAGGAGGGACACTAGGTCCACTTCCCTCGGCTACAGGAAGCTTGGGTGTTGCATGCTGAGTGAATTGCTGCAGGAACTCCTCTTTGGAAGTTGGCTTGTGATACAATCCGAGGCGATGATCATTGAAAAGAAACTTATATTTGACTGGGACAATAGTAGTGAGCTGAACAACACCATTGGTGTATACTTCAACAACCTCATATGGTCCTAGCTACCTTGTCTACGATTTTCTTGCATTATCATGATATCTTGAATCATAGAGCAAGGCCCAATCTCTTGGTTGGAATTTCTTGTCCTTGATGAATTCATCATGCCACTTGATTCTCTGATTCTGCACTACCTCTGTGTGATGCAAGGGCTACTCTCCTCATCTCATCCAAAGCATTTAGTTGCAAGATTCTTTCTCTTTGTGCCTCAGAGATATCCATCACCAAGTCTACTATAGGCCTAAGAGTCTTATGTTCAAATTCAATGGGAATCATAGCTATCTTTCCATACAATAACTCAAATGGATTGAAACCTGTAGTTGTCTTCTAGGTTGTCCTATATGCCCAAACAACTTTTGGCAGTCTGTTTGCCTAATCCTTTTTATGAACAACCATTGTTTTGTTTAGGATAGATTCAATCTCCCTGTTAGTTACCTCAACTTGTCCATTGGCCTGGGGGTGATAAGGAGTAGAATTCCTGTGTCTTATGTTGTACTCATTGACTAGTGCTGCAACAAGGGTTGATGTGAATTAAGCCCCTTGATTAGTCACTATCTCTCTTGGAACTCCATACCTTGTGAAAATCTCCTCATGAAGAAATTCAACAACCTTATTGTCTCTTGCATGCTTCATGGCCTTAACTTCTACCCATTTAGTTACATAATCAGTGCAAACTAAGAAATAGGACTTACCATTTGATGGAGGGTCAATGGGTCCTACAAAATCTAGTCCCCATTTGTCAAATGGAGTGATTACTACCTGAGGGAAAAGTAGCATCTCATCAGATTTGGTTGGTGTTCCCATCCTTTGACACTGATCACATTTTATTGTATACCTTCCTACATCCTTGTGGAGTGTTGGCTAGTAATATCATGTATTCAAAATCTTCATTGTTGTCCTCTTGGCTGTAAAATGTCCTCCACATGGTTTGTTGTGGAATGCATGCAAAATATCATATGTATCATCTTCTCTCACACATCTCCTCATGACATGGTCTAGTCTAGTATAAAACAAACATCCAACAATCCATGAAAAAAGAAAAGATTTTTCAATGAGCACCTTTCTCTCTTTTGGAGAGAAGTGAGTAGGAACTCTCCCTATGACCAGATAATTAGCTATGTCAGCATACCAGGGTGTTTGCACGCTGATGGAGAATAGATGCTCATTAGGAAAGGAGTCATCTATGGCTTGATTGTCTTTTGATGTAGTTAGCCTTGAAAGAAAACCAACAATAACATTGGCCTTCCCTAGTGTATCCACAATGGTTATGTCAAACTCCTACATCAACAATAACCATCTTGCTAACCTACCGATGATTAGGGGTTTTTTCATGAGATATCTAATGGCTGCATGATCGGTGTGCACAAATATTTGATAGCTTGTTATGTAGTGCCTGAATTTGTTCAGGGCATAGATCACTGCCAACATTTCTTTTTTTGTCACTATATAGTTGAATTAAGCTCCTTGGAAGTTTTTGTTGACAAAGTAAATGGAATTTTCAATAGCTCCTTCTTTTTGCCCTAAGACTAATCCTTTAGCATAGTCTGATGCATTTGTATGGATGTGAAAATGAAGCTCTCAATTATGTCCTTTGAGTATAGGAGCATGAGTCAAAGTTGCTTTCAAATCAGAAAATGCTTTGTCATAGTCTTCTGTCCATTGAAATTCAACATTTTTGGTGAGAAGAGTGTACAATGGTACTACTATTTTGTTGAAATCCTTGATGAACCACCTATAATAGCCTGCATGTCCCAAGAAGCTCCTAACATATTTTTGTTTTACAGGTGTGGGAAGATTTGTGATCACCTCAATCTTTGTAGGGTCTACTTGAATTCCTTTGTGAGAGGTGTAGAGGCCTAGAATTACACCTTCCTGCATCATCATAAAACACTTTTCACTATTTAGAGATAGGTTGTGATATTCACATCTCTGTAGGATTCTCCTGAGATTCTCTAATGCTTCATTGAAATCAACAACATAGGTGGTGAAGTCATCCATATAAATTTCCATGCAATCATGAGAAATGTCTGAAAATATGCTAATGACTACCCTCTGAAAAGTTGCAGGTGCATTGCATAAGCCAAATGGAATTAATGAGTAGGCATAGGTCCCCCATGGATAGGTAAAGGTGGTCTTCTCCTAGTTCTCAGGTGCAATTTGGATCTGGTTATAGCCACTAAAGCCATCTAGAAAAGAAAAGTATTGCTTTCCTGCAAGTGAGTCCAAAACTTGATCTATGAAGGGTAAAGGAAAATGGTCCTTTTTAGTGGCAGTATTAAGTTCCTTGTAATCAACACAAACTCACCATTTCCATCCTTTCTTGGGTACAATCACCAATGGATACACCCACTGGCTATCTAAAATGGGGTAGATAAATCATGCATCGAGCAATTTCTGTAGCTCTCCTTTTACAATTTCTCTTAGTGCAGGGTTAATTCTTCTTTATGGCTCTCTAAATAGGGTGTAATCATCTTTGATGTAAATTCTATGAGTGAAAAGCTTAGGGTCCAATCCATTCATCTCATGATAGTCCCATGCAAATGCATGTTGTTGGGTCCTTAGTAAGTTTTCCAACGACAACTGTTGTTCTTCAATCAATTTGCTATTAATATTTAGATATTTTCCTTCTAACACTTGTACTTGTGTATTTAACTCTATCATAGCTACTTCATTAACATATGGTACCTTAAGTTCATATGGATGTAATGTATGGGACATACCTGTTGCTGCAGGAAGTCTAGCTGCAGGAAGAGTGGCTATAGGAAGTGCGTCTACAGGAAGAACGACTGCAGGAAGAGCAGGTAGAAGTGTCTTGACTAGAACAAAAAAATGAGAAGATGATGCTTCCTCCACTTCACAATGATTTTGAATGATGTTAGCCAATACTTCATCTTCATCTTGAAGCTGCATAAAAGAGCTTCTACCTAACATCATAAGCTGTGCCACATAATTAACTTCCTTGGCCTCTTCACCAACTTGTGACCATACAGGATTATCCTCATCATGGGATGGTTGAGTAGGAGATAAAGAGCAAGATTTTTGGTTCTCTTTCCATTAAAAATGATCATGTCTCCTATCCTGCATCCAATATATTCATTTGCTGTTGCTAACCATGGTCTTACAAGAATAATGGGATACTCGCCCAGTGTGGCTTTAGGAGAAAGAATCATTAAATCTATTGGGTACTCCCATGAGTCTAGAATTACCACAAGATCCTCTAATATACCATTAGGCTTAATATTAGAACTATCAACAAGCTGTAGGATAGTAGGAGTAGGTATCATGCTTGCAACACTTAGGTGCTATAGGATATCCTTAGTCATTACATTTATTTCTGCCCCCAAATCAATCAGAGCATTCTTTATTTGGATCCCATTTATAACAACTCCTACCACAAGACTACTTGGGTCATTGTACTTAGGGAAAATCACTTTCCCAAACATGATGTCAACTAGCTACCCCACCACATGAACTGTAGTGGGGTCTTTCTTTTTCCTACTTGGCTTCTTGAGGCATGCTTTCTTGATTGCCTTGCCATAGATTGGAACATCTTTTATGGCCTGAAATAGGGGTATCTAGACATATATATGCTTTAGCTAATCTATAATTTCAAAAGTTGTGTCCTTTTCTTCCTTCTTCTTAGCAACTTCCAATCTCTAAGGAAATGGTGGTTCTTGTTCAGTCTACTTGACTGTGACTGGTTCAAGATTTTTAGGTGCATTGGGCTGAATGGGGGTATTCAGAGGCTCCTTTTCTTCCACAGGAAGCTCAATGATAATTGGTGTGGAAGGAGTTAGTATAGTAGTTCTTGAACGCAAGTGGATGTCACTCACACTCACAACATATGTAGGGAATTGATTTGAATCAACAAAGTATACAAGCCGCTGTTGTGGTTTGTTATTTGGATTGGGTGTGGGTTGAGCTAGTAGCTAAGTAGGTTTAGGTGGATTTGAGATTGAATTAGAAGGAGGAGGAATTATATCAGGTTGTTAGGGCTAAGAAGGTGGCTGCATGTAGCTGCTTGGCTGGTTTGGCCATTGCTGTCCTCCCCTGCATTGATTTTTTTGCTGCCAATTTCCTAGGGGTGGTTGCCAATTTCCTTGAAACTATTGCCAATTTCCCCGAGGTTGTTGCCACTGGGGTGGAGAGTTTTGATGATGAGGGCAATTGTTTGGAGGGTTACTCCAATTTTTTGGTGGATATCCTCCATAGTTGGATGGATATGGGGGCTTCCATCGGTTACCCAATGAATAAAGATTGAAATATGGCCTAGCAAAAGAGAGGGGATCTGGTGGCATACCTTGTCTTGGAGCCCAAGGCCTCCTTTGTAAAACACAATAGACTTGATATTCTTCAATTTGAATTGGCTTGAACTTAGGTGCAATCTACTTGCTTTCAATATTAGCTACCATCTTGCATCTATAGTCCTTCTTTTGTCTACAATGGGGGCAATACTTTTCCAATGTTGCCTCTGCCTCCTCTTGTTTCTTCTTGGCTTGAAGTGTATCTATTTGAGTAGCTAGATTGTTTATAATGTCTTGCTTGAAGTCTGCCAACAAATGAGTAATCTTCATTCTTGAAACTCTACTGGTAGATGACTTACCCATGGAAGATTGGTAAGCTCTCCCTTTCTTTGAAGCTACCCTAGAGTAGTTCTGGCATATCTTCTTGATATCCTCCCAAGGAACTTGGGAGATATCTCCTCCTCCCATCAGGTCCAAGGCATTAGTGCAGATGCCATTAATTCCTCTTAGGAAAAACAACTTTTGTGAGTCTTCATTAAGTGTATGATGTGGAGATTTCTGTAGGAAAAACAAAAACCTTGCAATGTAATCCTCCAACCTCTCATCTTCCTTTTGCTACATCCTAAAAATGTCACCTCCTCTCATGTCACTATCCCTACAATACTCCTTGTATTTCTTAAGGAATTTTATCTTCATGTCATCCCATGTCTCCACAATATCTCTTCCTAGGCTCATGAACCATCTTAATGTAGCTCAAGAACTTTCAGAGTGGTCGGAAATAGCTTAAGCCTATGGGAATTAGTGGTATAGTCATAACTCCTGTAGAGTATGTCAAACTCGAACAAGAAGGTATCATGATCTTCTGTGACAAGTCCATAGAACTTAGGAAGGATAGAAGCATGGATATTTTTGAGGTTGTCCACTTCATTTTGATGAGAAATGGGGAAAGGAAAAGTTGGTTGGTTAGGTTTGTTTTTATTTGCATCACCCATGCCTTCTTGATGTAGTTCCAAAGCAAAGGGATTCTCAAGCTGATTTTGGTCTTAAGAGGAAACTTTAGAGCTAGTCAGATAAGGAAATGCATCAACAAAGGGGTGTGGATCTTCTTCTTCTTCTTCTTCTTCTTCTTCTCTTGGCAGGTTCTAATATTCAACTAGCTGGAATGGATCAAGATTGTTAGGAAGGAATCTCCCATAAGCATCTCTTCTCCTTCCTCTATGCATGTGGTTTCAACTCACTATCAACCAACTCACAAAGAATTGGTAAAGAATAAGGGGGTCATTATTTCCTAAATGAGGGGTATATTAAGAACAACTTTTAGAAATAATACAACAAGATAAACTATCAATGACTCCAAAGAACTCCATAGTTTGACACCATCCCCGACAATGGCGCCAAAAATGTTGGCCTCCTACAATGATCTAACAACTAAGCCCTTACAACTATGATTCAGAGATTGGACATCTAAAATGAATAGCCATTCAATCATCATGAAGGTGCATTTAACTTGTCAACCTAGGGACGTGAACTTGAAATGGGTTAGCACAGTATATGCACTAAGGATCCAAAGTAGCCATACTCATTCTACAACTAAGAAAAACATAATGTTGAAGGTAAATTTCTTAGAAAGAAATAACATAAGTGTTGAACACCAACCAACAACTATGCTAAGCTAGAATACATGACAAAAACAAAAATCTGAGCAAAGAAACAAGAAACTACTCTATTTGCTTTGGCTGCAGGAATAGACACAAAATGGAGTTCTAGTGGTTGTAGGAACAGTCAATGCCAGATTCTTAACTAATTACTTGAAGAAAAAGTAATAACTAAACTAAACTAAACTAAAGGACATAATGCTCACCAAGTGGGCCCCCTTGGATGAGTATCCTCTAAAACTAATGTAAACTCAGATGCACAGACTTATAACTTCATCTTATTCATTGGAAAACATGAGTACAATAGAGTAGTGTAACTGTATTGTTGAAAACTAAGAATACAAGTACATCATCAGATCGTGCAACCTTTCGAGAAGGAGCATCCAACTCTTATTTATAGGAAAAGAAGTGACTAAGTAAACAAGACAATCAACTCCAAAAATTAGGAGGATTCCACTTTAGGGAAAGCAAAGAAAGTGGAGAGGTGGTTATGCATGCATGGAATCTGGTTAGACGTGCTTGCCTCAATGTATATATAACACAATAGTAATGCCTATATTCACTCAGCAACAATAAAGATCATTTACAAGGTAGTTACAACTCAATTTGCATGAGGAATCTCCTACCGTCGACATCTTTGAATGATTCCCTTTGTTGAACTTTGCATGACCACTTTGTTAGCCATTATGGTGAATGACCATCTGGAAGAATCTTCTCAATTTAGTGGCCTTGAATCATATCTACATGGCAATATTAGTACACATAATAATCGCATATCTGTAACTGTCTTAAAGAACATTCATTAATCCACATGTAGAATTAACACAGATAGTCCATATAACATATCAATGTCATTAAAGATTTGCCGAGATAAAATTAGGCCCAATGTGTATGGTTTTGAGGAAATATCAACATTCAAGCATCAAGTTTCATGACAATTTCAGCAAATAGATCATTAATTCTACCAAAATTAAACCATAAACTAGACTCATTAGGGTTTAGGTGAAAGGATATGTTGTGAGGATGAAGGATGATAACCTAATAAACATAGGAAAGTGGAGATGACAATGATGAAATAAAGAGATGGATAACCCTAAAACTTTAAAGCCTTGATAATATTCAGTACATAAGGAAATGAGCCAAACACACAAACTTAGAAACTTTTGAAAATTTTGCAATCTTGGATGTATAGTGAGCACGTAAGGGATGACATAAGATAAAAATTTAAGCAAAAATTTTCCTATAAAAACCCACTTATATTGTCCTAGATTGGTTACAAAGGGTGAGCTATCACTTAAGAACTACAACACAGGGACAAAAAAGAGAAGAGAGACAAAAAATGGAGTTCCAAAATTAGATCTAGTTATGTGCATCTCTTGTACACACAACAAGGATCTAGATCTTTAGAACTAGACCAAAGCAAAGACAAAAAGAGAGGGTGAGACAAACACACTTGATCATAATCAAACAAGGATCATGACTACATAGAGGAACACACAACATAAATATGTACAAGCTGACATAGACAACAAAAAAAATAAAAAATATACAAAGGTTCATAAAACCTCACCCTTAATAAAAGTAATGCTTAAGGTTATAACTGTGAACTGACAACTCATGGATTCTCTATCCAAATTCTTGAGATAAAAAATGTCTTGACCACGTTCCTCAATAAATTGGTAGGGCCCAACCCATAGGGCATAAGATTTTCCATGCTTGCCCTTGTCTTCTAGCCTAAAATTTCACTTTTGGAGAATTCCAAGATCAAAGAGAGAATGAAACAACTTCTGCAAGTGAATAAATTATGCACAATAGTATTCTATAAAATATAAAATGAAGAGTGTGTAAAAAATATCAAGCCTTCCATATATAGGTAAGGATGAGAAGGTAGGAACGTATGATTGAACTACTAACTACACGTCTCTAGCTGGGACACTTGTGAGCTCACTTGACAAGTGGGTGAGCAAGTGTCAATAGGTGTCTCAAGTCTTGAGGACACATGACTCAACCATATCAAGTGAGAAAAAATGTAAAAGAAACCTAAGTAAAATTAAGCTAGGTGTGAATAGGTCAATATTAGAAATGTCATATCCTATCTCGATGGATAAATACACTATTTACACTAACAACCCCTTGAGTGCAACTTAGGGATAAATGTATGCACTAATAATGAGTCATGACTACTAGGCCATGTTAGGTATTCATGTACAAATTTCTCATTAAGTGGAGTAAAGGAGAAAAATCCAATAGGAAAATAAAAACCCCTCTCCAAAAGAGAAATGATGCAATGAAATGAAATATACAAGTGAAGAAGATAAGTGATACATGGAGGACTCATGATGACCACCAAGGACTAATTCTAGTAAAAAGTACAATGGATGTTCTCCCCATAGGAGACAAAAAAGACAGAAGGTCATGTGACTCCCCACTACCCATCCCCCCCTCCCCCCAACCCAAAAAAAAATAATTGAAGTGATGAACTCCATGTGAGGAAATGCTTCCTCCCAATCATGCAGCCTCCCCTAGAAATGATTCTTGTAGTGCTAGTAGATGCTCGAAACTGGATGTTGAAGATGATCCACAAATGTTAAACAACATTTCTCCCTTTGGGAAGAAACAACACCACAAATGTGTGCAATATTTCTTCTCATTTTAAATAGGAATATGTAGGAAGTAAGATGAATGTCTCTAAATGAAGCACATAATCTAAAGACTGAAATGATGCTAATGATTCCTTCAAATGAGGCTCAATAATATCCAAGCCAATGTTGATGTGTGATGAATGTTGATAAGATGAATTAGGTACTATAGGTGATTCTGAAATAGGGATCATGAATACATATGGTTATGTTTGGACCAATGTGAATTTGATACTACTATAGACGATGATAACTCATGAATGTCTATACAATCTATCACGATAGAAGCTGATGTAGGCAAGGAAAGAGTAATATCCAAAGATGGAAATGGTGATACAACTTTATCAAATTTAACATCAAAGAGAAGATGAATGTCCTCAATAGTGTCATCCAAATCTTCAAGGTGGGATTCTACAAATAAAGATGCTATTTTTGGTAGATATGCATCCTAATATGGTGGATCTAGAATGACGATAGCAATAGCCAAATGGAAAGAATCATAAGAACTCCTGAATGAGCCAACACTAGATTCAAATATAACAACAGGTGAGATGGGAGATGAGATATCAATGCAATTCATTAGACTACATTATTCATCCCCATAGGATGATGTCTCACAAGATGTTTGAGTGAGATTAGATGATGTTTCTGAATGTGTTGTAACTAGAGGATCAGGTAAGGAAATATTATGATTCATAATAATCTGTTTCAATTCCTCAATTTGACGAAATTGATATTCTTCTATTGTATTCCTTTTCTTTCCATAATGTCCACATTTTATTTTCCATTTATTAAGAGGATTACGAAGAATACTAAAATATAAGGGATTTAGTGTGAGAGAAATGATCACATGAACCAATAAATTGAAAAGAAAAAAACACCTAGATTGCTCCCTTGATGCAAAGAGCCCCCCAAGATGATTAGTGCTAATTGTAGCCCCTAGAACAATGTGCAAGAAATTTTTACAAGTTATGACGATGAGATGCTAAAATATGCTATTTATAACTCATGAATATTTTTACAATTTTTTGAAACATGACAATCTAGGTCTTAATTTTACATGTAAAATTTGATTCCTTAAGAAATTCTTATAGAAATTAAAAAAAATTTACAAAATTTTGATAAGCGAGGTGAAAGTTATGCCTCGTCAAAATTTTCTTACAAAGTTGACTTCAAAAGTTAAAATTTGATATTAAACAACAAAAAAGAAAAAATGTCTCGACACTAAAACATTGATGTCAGGAACTAGCTTTCTAATGACTATTTAGAATTAAAAAAAAATCCCCATTTACAAGTTATGCAAAAACAAAAAAATCCCCCTTTTTAGACTCTTGACGGTCAATAGATAGTCAACTTTAATAAAACTTGACTGTAACAATAAATGTTACTTAGCGATTTAAGAAAATTGACAATTGCAAATAAATTTCATAGTTGCAAATTAATGTAAACATGAATTGCAACATTAATATTGCCTAGTCAAAGAGGGTTTCTAGTCGAAACATTGACCAAGTCTTTTGAATATTATTGTAATCTTTTGCAGAGTTCAATGCAAGAGTGGAGGCTGTGGGTGTATGGATGGAAGAGGATGCTAAGTGGAAATAATGGGAGTTGATTGGGGAGTGAAAAGGTCATGTGGAGGAGACTTTGAATAATGTGCTAGTGAAATAGTAGTAAATAAATTCCTTTGAAGAAGCCACGGTTGCTACAAAAGCTTTGATTGCGCACTAAGCCTCAAGACTTCTCTTATTGATGAAACAATAAAATTTTATAAGAATTTCTCCATTCCAAATCCTCCATATATACTTTACAATCCTTTGGAATTGCATTAATTCTACACCAATTATATACCTAGCATAAAGGCTGTAAAGAGTGAATGTCAATTGCGTTTGATTTTCTGAGTTACCCAAGATTTCTTCAAAAAATCGATGGATTTGGAAGATTTTTAATGCTTCTACAACTAAAGATGAATGGTAAACCCTGGAGGCCATGTTGGAAGTAGTAGAAGGCTTCCAATGATGAAATCAAGCCTCAACTCACCATCTCTGTGAAGTCAATACCATGTTGGATATGAGGCTGCAACTTGATTGTAGAATGGATAATATTTTAGAAGAAAACAAAATAAAAACACCACATTAATGGCCACCATTCCAACTTGGAAATGAGATAGGCCTTCTAATCAAATTTGAAAAAACCTAGCAAGATGAAGCACCAAAAACTGCATTAAATTCTGAAATCAATGAAGCCACAAAAAGATTTTCTGCAACAAAAGAATCTTTATGTTGGCATAGAGTATTGTGGTGGAAAAAATTGGAGACAGACAAGGCATGTGCCTTGAAAATGAATCAAGCATAATGACAAACACCTCTTTCATTGCTTGGAGGAGCCCATGAGTACAGGCCGTGCAAGTGAAATCAAGGAGTGAACGCTGCCAGATCTGAATTTTCTAGGTAATGACAAAGACCATGCAAAATTCAAGTCAATGGAGTATAGATATATGCCTACCTTACAATAGCTAGAAATAATAACACTAAAAAATTACAACTTCAACATTCACATCACAATTATTTTCAAGTGTGTAGCCTAGCAAAAGGACAGTACAATGAATTTAGAAAATATGAACCAAAATTTGGTTTGTAAACTTAAATGCACATAGCCTAGTGACAAGCACCAAGATTAAGTTAGAAATTTAAACTTCCAATAACATTGACTCTATCTCCAGGGACATCAAAATCCCATGATGGCCCATAGGGAAATGATCCCCAGCTCCTTACTCCCACATATCCCCTTATCTCTCTTTCTACCTGTTCTATTACTTCTATTCATCAACATACATATGCCAATTTTTAAAGGAAACAACTACTTAGAGGAGATAAGCTGCCACCCCAACATATGTAACTGTAACAGCCAGCGCAAGGCATGATCCATAATCTATGTGAAGAAAATAATGTTAATGATAGAAAGTGCTAAAGATCATGAACTAGGTTTAGGAAAATAACTTTGCCCAAAGTTTAAACTTGCAAAAACATAGTTGAAACCCTTCCAAAGAGGTTGAATAGGCCAATATTTTTTGAAAATATGGTAGATTGGCCCTCTACTAAAAAAATCTTTATTTTTTACAACTTTTCATAAATAGGCACAAAGGCCAAAAAAGTGCAAAAAATGAAAATTACCAAAATTGAAGAAAAGAAAGATATTTTTTCATTTCCCAAGCCTTTTGGACATGATGACACTATCCATTTAGATCTATGACACTTAGTTGATAGTCATAGGGCTATATATTGGAGTCACCTTGATGCGGGAAGGAACATGATCTCATGGTTCTGATAGTCTGATGGAGAATGCCAAGATCAAAGAGAGCATGAAACAACTTCCATGAGTGAATAAAATATGCACAATAGTATTCTATCAAATATAAAATGAAGAATGTGTGAAACAATGATCAAGCCTTGTATATATAGGCAAGGATGAGGAGGTAGGAAGGTAGGACTAAACTACTAACTACCCCTCTATAAGTAGGAAACTTGTGAGCTCACTTGACAAGTTGGTGAGCAAGTGTCAATAGGTGTCTCAAGTCACGAGGACACATGTCTCAACCATATAAAATGAGAAAAAAACAAAAGAAACCTAAATAAAGTTAAGCTAGGTATGAATCGGTCAATCCTAGAAAGGTGATATCCTATCTAAATGGATAAAGACACTATTTACACTAAGATTTACATGAGGACAATATCCCCAATCTCTAACTCCCTCTTCACAACCTTTTTATCATATAGGTACTTCATCTTTTACTATCTTAACAAACTTCTCTCATGGGAAACCCTTCTTGTTTCTTCAAGCTTGATTAATTCATGCACTTTGGAAAATGATATCCACTTCTTCCCCTTTAATCTTTCATAGCAACTTGTAGACTAGTAACTCAATATCAATTTGTAGTTTGGCTTCCATTCCATAAACTGATTCAAAGGGACTCTTACTCTTAGGTAGTTTTGTTGTCATTGATGTCAAAAGAGAGTTATAGTTTGGTTGCCAAAATATTTGAGAAATGATTTGCATTTATTTTCCAGTGATGCTTTGCTCCTGCGGTTTGGAAGATAACTTCATGATGTGTTAGGGCATGTGTGATTTGAGTTTCAGATCATTTGGGTTCCAAAAAGATGTTTTTGTGAGTGACAGTTTGGGGGCTGTGTTGATTCTATGTTGGTTTTTTCAAAGGCAAAAAGTCAAATGGATTTGTAAATTTCTTTGTATTTGTAGATATGGTCATATATTTCAAAAGATAAGTTCAACATTATATCCAAAGTTTTAAAACATTAGTCCTTCTGTAGAAAAAGTTTGAATTGACAAAGTTAAGGACTGTGTTGTATGGTGACTAGTTTCAATGTTTATTGGCTTGTGCCAACTTGTTGCTACATGAAGTTGTGAAAGATATGTATGAGAGTGCTTTTGAATATAATGTGATGTTTTTTGTTGCTTTGCAAGGTGTTGTCTAGCCTCTCCAAGATAGGTTGTGGTCTAGAATGGATGTTCTGTTGGGTTATTCTTTTGCTTGACCAACTAAGGTATGTTGAGGGTGTGCACCACAAGCTCAAAATTGTGTGGAGTTTAAGGAGTGTTTGAAGGAATTGTATGGGTCATGCTGAATCATCTAAGAGAAGTGCAATTAATGCTTTATCATTCATGTGTACCACTAATGTTTTGATGGATGACATGCTACAAGTTTCACGTTCTCTACTTAAGGTTGACCTAATTTGAATTTGTGAAGGTTGTAGATGATGTTCATTGAAGACTGAAGGTGTGAAGAATGTTTAAGACTAGGTTAAATGCGTATTGGAATCTACAAGGCATGTTCCTCTTCCTGCTATTTCATGTAGTCTTTTGGGTCTTTCCCTCTACATGTTTCATGTTGATTGTTTTATCTTTGGTCGACTTGCAAATGTAATATTTTTTGCTGTATGCCAACATGTGAATTGTAATCAATGTAATATCATGCATAAATTATAAACCTAGTTGATCTAGGTCATGGAATGTGTGTGACATGATGAAAATTACATAAGTGATTGAAAGAGAGAGCAGAAGTGTAATTTTCTATCTGATTTCATCTTGAACATATTTTTTGTGATATATGGGAAGTGAAGAGTGTGTCTAATTTTTTGTTGGAGGGTGATCCCACAATAGTGGGTTACACTTTTTGGCCAAACTTGACATTGAACTAAACTTTTTTAACTAAATCTTCACTTTCAGACACCTATAGCTGCTGAACCATGAGAAATTTGAAGATGATGCAAACTAGTGAATTGTGAAATTTTGTCTGTAGATTCTAAATATATATATTTTAAATTTTTTGGAATCAAATTGCATTTCTTTTTCTATCTCCTTCGATAACTCATTTTTTATATTAAACACCATTTTTAAAGAGTTATGTTTACTGTATAACACAACTTTTTTTCTATGAAAGACAAAATTTTGATTTTTTTGAATTTAGATTTGTAACTATGATATCTAGCTCCTTCATTTGGTTTCATAGTGTTTTATTGCATATTTTTTCTTAATTAATTTTTGAAGTAAAACCAATTACAATTTAGACATACGTTTACTATATAACACAACTTTTCTTGTATGTATCAATTTTTTTTTTTGTTGGATCAAGGACATCAATACTAAGAGCATAGATATTTTTTAGAATTTTTTTGGTAATCTACTATTTTTCCACATGTGTAGAACAAAGATATTGATTTTTAGTGAAAATACTACATTCACAAGAAATAAAAAATAAAAATAATAATCAAATTAAATATATTTAAAATTATACTTTTTGGGAAGCTTATAAAAAGGAATACATACTTACAAAACATAAATTTTAAATGAATTCATTTGATCCCACAAAAGGTAAATCAATTTTTTTTTTTATCAACATTTTGATAGGTGTAGAGCAGACTCCATTATAGATATGATTTAAAACTAGCGGGGTTCTATCCAAGGGGGTTTGATCTAAGTGGGTTTGATCAAACCCTCTTCAATTAAAATCCTTTAAATGAAACTTTTCAAGGCTTAAATAATTATATTTTCTAAAAATATGTGATTTCAACAAAAATCAAGATGTCCTAGAAAGTGTAACCCATTATTGTGGCAACACCTTCGAGGTAGTTAGCCAAAGGAAAAAATTCTTGAAGGCTAAAAGTAGTGAGCCAGTAAGTTGCAAAGAAGACATTTGAAGACATTTACAAAAGTGACAAAGCAAAAAATCGCAATCATCAAAAAGAGAAGGGGAAAAACAAAACTACAATCATCAAAAGGATTGAGCCTAATTGTCAGTTTCAAATAGTGAACAGACTGTCATTCTGTAATCATTTTTGAAATTATACTCAAATCAGGGAGTTGTAGCTTCCTTGGGTTGTAGCTCTAAAACAAAGTCTGCAGGGAGTTATAGCTTCCTTGGGAGTGACCCTAAAACTCCTTTTCAGGGAGTAGTAGCTTCCTTGGGTTGTAGCCCTAAAACAAAGTTGTAATTATTATTCATTTGTGAGGCTAGATTAGGATAATATCTCCTAGCAACATTTCTCATCGTGTTTTTTCCCCTATGGGGATTTCCACGTACAACTAGTGTTGTGTTGTGTTGTATATTGTTTCTATCTTTCATGTTCTTGCTTATGTGGTAGATTTTGAAGTTTCTTTTGTTTTGAAAGTTTTGAGATCTGATAGAATACTGATTCACCCCCTCTCTGTATTCTGGTGTATGTTCAACAAATATCCCCAATCTCTAGCTCCCTCTTGACAACCTTCTTATCATATAGGTACTTCATCTTTTACTATCTTAACAAGCTTCTCTCATGGGAAACCCTTCTTGTTTCTTCAAGCTTGATCAATTCATGCACTCTTTGGCAAATGATGTCCACTTCTTCCCTTTTAATCTTTCATAGCAACTTGTAGACTAGTAACTTAGTGTCTATTTGTAGTTTGGCTTCCATGCCATTAATTGATTCAAAGGGACTCTTATTGTTAGCTTTCTTATAGATGACTTATATTCCCAAATAATAAATTTCAATTTATCATCCCAACACTTCTTGTTTGCATCCAAAAAAATATAATTATTTTCATTATGCTTGTGTTTTTAGACTTAGCTAAGCATCTATTTCTCTATAGATGTGTAGACATCTAAATTTGGACACTTAATTTATCTAAATTCATCCCCTTTCATCTTATTTTCGTTAATTAAGTAATACTGCTATTATTTAATTAATATCTTTAATTCTGCCAAATCCCTAAGGTATTTAATTAATAATTAAATACTTTACTCTTTTAATCCTCCTTTCATCAAATAAATTAAATAAATAATACATTTAATTCCTCACATGTCATTTTCATCTAATCTAATCCTAATTTCTTCATTAGGGATGTGCACATGCCTAATCCTTGATTAGGATGTGTCACATCCTCCAACTTTTGCAAGTTGGCTTCTAATCCTCATTTATCTTCTAATTACTGATTAATCAATCTTAATCAGTACCTTGGTCAACTCTCTCCATCCCCCAAGGAATTTTTAATTCCTTTTTATTCCTCCAAGAATCCCCTTTTCCCATGCATTTTCTAGAATCTTTGACTTGTTACATCAAGTCACATGTGATAAAATCCCACCTTTTGGGAACATTGTCTTATCCACTAGATTCTTCCAATTATTGTGAATTTAAAATTCACTTTTATTCACCCAAGATTCTTCCCATCTCCCAATGTACTTGCAAGGTACTTGTACTTCCTCCACATCATGTACTTCTCTTCCACCTCACTTACACCTCATCTCCCCTTAGCCACTTCACCATCCACATGTCAAGATGTGAGGGCTTGTGAGTTCTCAACTCACCATAGCCCTTCATCTTGACCTTGTTGGATGAATCTTGACCGTTGAATTCTCTAGAGAATTCAAATTCTTCTATAAATACCCCCTCCTTAAGGGCATTTTCAACACTTTTTGATTTGAGTAACTTTATGTTGCCAATTTGCATTCTCAAGTACTTGTTATCATTTAGCCATCCAATTTGATCATTTTGCACATTCAATCTTGCATCTAGCTACATCACAAGCCATCCAAGGAGCACACAAATCCATCAAAATCAAGGGCCAACCAAGGAGTCTTCAATAGCAAGGAAGGTATAATCATTTGCATCTCATTTCATCTATTTTCCTTCTTGTTTTATCACTCTTTAGGCTAATCTTGAAGTGTCCTTAGTCTTTTATCACTTGCATTTTTAGTTATTTTGCACATTAGAGTAGGGTAAAATTCTAAGGTACACATTTCTGGCACGCCCGGTGGGACCCACAAACGGGTTCTTGCATTTAACCTTCATTTTTGCTAAGAATTTTGCAGGAAAAGGTCGCAAAAAGGTAGAAGCGCCCTCTATTTTACCACAGAAAGGCGAAAGCGCCCTCTGCTTTATCGCAGAAAGGCGGAAGCGCCCTCTGTCCTACTGCAAAAAGTTGGAAGCGCCCTCTACTTTACCGCAGAAAGGTGGAAGCGCCCTCTGCTTTACCGCAGAAAGGTGGAAGCGCCCTCTGCTTTACTGCAGAAAGGCGAAAGCGCCCTCTTGTCTACTGCAGAAAGGCAGAAGTGCCCTATATCTGACAATTTTATTTTCTTCTAATAGTTTGCTGCAGTTAGGTGTATACTTAGAAGTTTGTTTCTAACACTTTCTTGCAGTGGGGCGTACAACTTTTTTTTTTTAAAATCTAATAAAGTTTCCTGCAGAGGGGCGGATACGTCATTTCATCTTGAAAGGTTCTTTTCCTCTAACCTTTTGCTGCAGAAAGGCGGAAGCGCCCTCTGATCTTGCTGCAAAAAGGCGGAAACGCCCTCTGTCCTACTGCAAAAAGGTGGAAGTGCCCTTGTTTTGCTGCAGAAAGGCGGAAGCGCCCCTGTTTTTGCTGCAGAAAGGCGGAAGCACCCCAAAATAGCACAGTTTGGAAGGTAAAACAGTCATTTTAACTTCGTTTTTGCTCTCATTTTTTGCTATTTTCAAGTAGTAACCCTCTAACATTGTTTTGGCAAGAATATTGGTGTTTTTTGCTAATGTTTTGCAGCATATTATGGCGTAATTGACCAAGAACGAAGAAAAAGATAGCTAATATTTGTTTGCAGGGCCATCTATTTGATCAGATTTTCGGAAATTATCCTTGTTGTTTTGGAACATAGTCTAATTAGGGGGAGTAAACTTCATTGCTTGCTGTGATTGTTTATTCTTGTGTTACCCAAGGGGGCATTAATTTGTTTTCACTTTCCCCTTGCACTTCGTGTGAGCCTGGGGAGTATTTGGAAATGGTTAGTGTCTTCTTTCTAGTGGGACCTGCTTGGGGATTTCATCACTCCAAGGGATGATTCCAACCACACGTACTGGCGAGGTATATAAAGGGGGGAGAACGAAAGTTGTACCCCAATCCAGTCACGTCATAATTGGCAGAGCGTCGAAGCTAGGGTGATACCTAGATAGACGTGAAGAGTTGGTCCGAGCCTTCCAGTATCTCGCTGGGGTTCCCGACTCACGCTTGTGACGGGCTGGTGTTCACGATTGTGCCTCACGTACCGAGAGTATATCAAGGACTCCATAGAAGCCTTGTGCATCCTAGATTAAGACCTTGCCTGACCATACCCTTAACATTAATCATAGGATTATGCTTGCTTGAAGTGTTTTTTGTGAAAAATTTATGAAATCTTTGATACTTTGGCCTTATTTTATCATTTTGAGTCCTTTCCATAGCCATTGCCATCAAAACCAAGCTCTGTCTTACCGCAGAAAGGTGGAAGCGCCCCTATTTTTGTTGCAGAAAGGCGGAAGTGCCCCCTGTTTTGCTGTAGAAAGGCGGAAGCACCCCCTGTTTTGCTACAGAACGGTGGAAGCGCCCCTGTTTTACTGCAAAAAGGTGGAAGTGCCCCCTATTTTGCTGCAGAAAGGCAGAAGCGCCCCTGATTTTTGCTACAGAGGGGCAGATTTGCCCTCCTGAACACCTGAAATCACCCCATTTGGATCCGTTTAGCCTTTAAACTATCATTTAATCATTCCCAACCATTATCTCATCATCCTAAGCCTCCCAAAACCTCCATTTGATTCATTTAAACCTCCATCTTATCATTCCAAATCTTTGTTTAACCATTCTAAATCCCCACTCACTCTCCACAATCATCTTCAATCCACCCGTTCATTCTAATTTCCTCATATTCCATTCAAAATTCCATACCATCACCTAGTAAACATCATAATTTTACTGTTTACATCACCAAACACCACTCATAACCAAACCGCCTTAAACTTGTATTACAAAGTGGTTACCCAAATTGACCATAACACTTGAATTTGATCAATTCACTTCCATCTTGAGGTGAATTCAGTGTCGTAAGTTATCATCCTCGGCCCAATCAATCCATTCTTATCTTAAGGTGGATTCAGTGTCATAATCATCCTCTTAATCAATCAAAGCTCTAGGTCACTAAGGGTAACTTCCTTTGATCAAGCTTAAGGTCTCTCTCACATCTTTCATCATCCAATCATACCCATCCAATCATCCAAATCTATCAAAACCAATCATTCGATCAAATTGTCCAATCAATCAAATCACATCTGTTCAACCAATGCTATCCTATTGATCTTAATAATCCAATCCAATTCAATCAAAATCCAATCTTTCCAATCCAAATCCGATCCCATCAAAATTCGATCCAATCCAATATATCCAAACAAAATCTGATCAAAATCCAAATCCCATCAAAATCAAAATCAATCCCATCACATCATCCAATCATCCTAATCTGAGCTTTAATCCGATCCTAATCTGAGCTTAACTTAAATCCTGATTTGAGCTTTAGTCCATCTCTGTCTAAAATATTTGATCCATTCTATTTATCCTTTCATCATCATGAATCCTCATCCTCCATCAATAGTAGTCAAGGGAAACCCTAACTACGTGGACGACAATAACGAAAGTCTTGTCAATCAAGAAGAATATGACATAGATCCCGTTGATGCTATCGTCACTAGTAAGCTTTCTCCACCCACTTTCCACAATCCAATCACCCCTTCCAGTTATCCCATCATGTCTTCATCCATGACTAATCATACTCCTTATGCCACCTTTGACAATGGATATCCAGTATCTTCTTCGTCCCCATATTTGTCATGTCCTTCATCTACATCATCCTCTTATACAGCATCTACATCCTCTTATCCTAATTTTCCATCCCAATACTCCTATTACAATTCCCCATCCATGTCCCCCTATCGTAATCCTCTTTCCCAATCTTCCTGTACTAATCCTACATCCACACCCTTTTACCTTAATCCTACATCCACATATCCTCATCATAATCCACCATCCCAATACCCTTATTATAATCCATCCCCCACATCCTCTTGTCCCACTACACCACCTATATCCTCTTGTCCTAATCCACAATCCATGTCCCCCTATCTTAATTCACCACTCCAATATTCTTACCTTAACCCTCCATCCAATCCTAGTCCTCCATCTACTCCTAGTCCTCCATCTACTCCTAGTCCTCCATCCAATCCCATTCATCCATATACTCCTAGTCCTCCATCCAATCCTAATCTCCCATCTACTCACAGTCCTACATTCGATCCCATTCCTCCATCTAACCCTCGTCCACCAATCCATAATCCCTCATCCATTTCTACCACCCTAGCCAAGCCAACCATATGTAAGTCTCTCATTTCAGAAGTTCTCCAAGGACTCATGACAAAGAAGCCATCCCCAACTCCACATCTTGAAGTCATGGAACCATGCCATCTAGATCCATCATCCACGGTCACTAGTGATGAGATCCTTCTCCATACCACACCTATTATTGATGTTACCACCCCTAGTACTGCTCAAACCATTGAAACCATTGAACCCACTAAATCCATTGAACCCCCATCTCCTACTCCAAGAACCACCGAATCCATCGAAGACACCCAATTCCAATCCACTCCCTCTACTCCTAGATCCACCCAAATCCAATCCACTCCTCCCACCCCTAGTAGCACCAAAACCCATTCCAATGAACCTCATGATCCCTCCATCTTCCTTGAAGAGTCCCCTCCATCTTCCCCACTTGAAGAGTCCCAACAAGATTCTGTTACCATGCCTCCCACACACGATGAGTCATGCCAAGAGTCTAATCCAAAGCATGCCAGCATATCCCCTTCTCCAGATCAAGATCCTACCATCCCATCTATTCCACCTCAAGATCACAGTCCCCCATTCATTCCATCCCATGATCCCCTTGTCATTCAAGCTTCCACTGCTCCATCTCCATCTCCATCGCATGAGCCTACTACCACAAATCCATATCCTATCATGGCCCCTACTCCCTCTCCTGATGTTGCTATCCCATCATCTCCTTCTCATGATCCCCCATCATCGCCTAAAAATGCTATCCCCACACCGCTTGCATATCCCCTTGGTCCTCTCACATTCCTCCATGGTGGTCTCCTCGCGAAGAAAAACAAAGCATATACACCAACCCTCCTCTTCCACCTAATAATGAACTCGCATCATTCTTCCAGAATAACAAAAATCCTGTCCTAGATCGAATGCTCAAGAGAATGAACTATCAAGGAAAAGGTTTAGGCCTTCATGAGCAAGGTATTATAGATCCCATCCAAGCTAAAGAACATTTGTATCTGCAAGGTCTTGGATGTACTACTCATGACTCGCAATCTAAAAATGTTGGTACAACCTCTAGACATCCTCAACAATCCTCTTCCAAAATAAATATAGGCTCTTTCCATCGCTCCACCAAATCATATGTTGCCATCCCTCCTCCTCTATCGTATCACCTCAAAACCACCGTCCATATTCCTCCTTCATCTGCTCCATCCATTTTGGGTCCTTACATCCCTCCATCTACCATCTCCAATCCTCCATCTACCATGCCCATGTTTCCTCCAGGTCCTACGTCTATTTTGGGCTCCTATATCCTAAAATCACCTCCTCCATCTCATTCTATCCATCCCTTCATCCATTCATCACCTATCCATCTCATCCATCATAAACATCCCTCTCACATACCCCATAGTCAGGATCAACAAAGGCACTTACCTAAACATCCTCCATCTACACATAATCCCCATACTCCTACCTCCATCACTCTACATCATCCATCTCCTCACACCCATGCCATTGCTACTAAAAGCACTTTGGTTGTTAAAGAAAAAATGCATAAATCCAAGCATCCACATGAATCTATGGCTCCCCATGTCCCCTCTAAAAGACATGGTGAAGAGAAGAAAAATCTAAATCTACATCAAATCCGTAGGCCACAAAGACCCACCAAAGCAAAGATCAAAACCATGTGGATCCCAAAGAAAAAAGATGCAATGCCCTCACATGAAAAATTAGTAAGAACATCCAAAGTCGCTAATCCAAAAGCTCATCATACACCCCTTTCATCTCCTAAGTCTGTTTTGGGTCCTTATGTCCCGAAATTCACCATTCCATCTCCTCCATTATCCCCACATTCTCCATCCCTTAATCCTATTATCTTTCCATATCCACCACCACATGTGCCAATGTTGGTCCTAAACACATCTCCCCATCACATATCCACCCCATCATTCTATCCATACCCTTTCCAGCATCCCATCCATTATCCCATGTATCAACCCCATCAAATCCCTCTAATTCACCCTCATGCGTAATCCATTTAGCCTAATAAGGTTGTACCAACATCCAACAGTCACTTCAAACATGGGCTCATAACACCTTGATCCTTATCACATGTCTTCTAAATCTGCTTATCCACTTCCTTATCCTTACCCATCTCCTTCTGCATGAAATCCAAAAAGTCAAAAAATCCACAAAAAATCAAAAAAATAAAATAGTAAAGAGAAATAATTCGTCCAATGGTGAAAACTTGGCAAACAAGCACCTTGGATAAGTACCATGATGAAAACTTGGCAAACAGGCCATGCGTAAATCTCCATCTGCACTTGGGGGCAACTTCCTGATATGCATTCCTTCCATCCACTATGCCTCCAACTATGTTCCCGTCTTCTTGTTATCCGTCCTCTTCCTAAATCCCCCATCCCACCTATCTTCCACATCCTACCTTCATATCCCATTTATCTCCCATCCCTCCATCCTTCTTGTGATCTTGATCAAAATAGGGGCACCTATCTATGCATGCTTTGGACACCTATTGGTATACATTCCCTTCATCCATGCTCTATCATATTCCTTAGTCACCCATCCTATCCTCATCTAGTTATCTCCTTTATCTTCCCATCCACTTGTCTTCCATCCCTCATGCCTCCTCATATATGACATATCTAGAGTGGGGGCATCTACTTCCTTTGTGACATAGTCCTTGGAGACATCATCTATCATAACATCCCTTCATCTCCCTATCCATCTATCATAGCATCCCTCCCATCTCCCCATCCTTATCTTCGTATCCATCTATCCTAACATCCCTTTATATCCCTATCCATATATCATAGCATCCCATTCATCTCCCCATCCTTATCTTCATATCCATCTATCCTAACATCCCTTTCATCTCCCAATCCTTCTGTCCCTATCCATCTATCCTAGCATCCCTTCCATCTCCCCATCCTTATCTTCGTATCCATCTATCCTAGCATCCTTTTCATCTCCCAATCCTTTTGTCCCTATCCATCTATCCTAGCATCCCTTCCATCTCCCCATCCTTATCTTCGTATCTATGTATCCTAGCATCCTTTTCATCTCCCAATCCTTATATTCCCATCCATCTATCCCAGCATCCCTTTCATCTCCCAATCCTTATATTCCCATCCATCTAAACAATCCCTCCCATCCACCATCCCTATATGTCTATCCATTCTTTTATCTTTATCCTCATACCATCTCCCAATCCCTTGTCATTGGTATCTAGCTATAGGCCTCCCCCCATGCAACCCAATGCCATTTATCTCATCGTCATCACCCCTGCTTCTCTTGCACATCTTTCCAATCTCCTATCACTTTTCATCACTCATCTATCTATCATATCATCCTTCCTAGTCATATTTAATGCTTTGGATAACTACCCCATCCCTGAGCTTTATGTGATCGTCATCATCCTATCCAATCCAACAGGTCTATCCTATCTTGTCGTATCGGTCCCATCTTTTTATCCACTTATCCTATCATCTTATCATCCTTTATCCATTGTTTGCCTTTGGTCTTGATGAACTACATTTCCCCTGCGCTTTCACGTAGGCAAGGTCAATCACTTGATCCACCCCCGGGGTTCCATCATCGATCTTCATTGTCCACTTTGCCCTTCTATCGTCTATCATCAGTCTTTCTTCTTTTGTCCATCCTATCTTTACCATCCATCACGGTCTCCATCTTGGTCAATCGTCCACCTTTCACCGAACTACGAGGGCTTTGCGCTTTCACGTAGGCAAGACTAATCTTTGATCTGCCCCTGAGCCCCTAGGTCTTTAGGGTGTGTCAGTCCCATGTCTTGTCTTCCTTGTGTCATGCCATCAAGCTATGCCCTTATCTAGCCAGTTCTTCACAAACGAGATCCACTTGTATCATGAGATCCAATCGATTTTGAACATCCCACGTCATAACGATCTTTTAGTTTTGTAGCCATCATCTTTGGTCTCAACATGATGCATCCTTCCTAACAGACCTCATCAATCCCATCCATCCCCTTGATCCTATGGCAATGGACGTTTGAAATTGATTGTGATATTTTGATACTTTTGGATTTTGTTTATCATTTGAGCTCCCTATCATCACTTGTCAAGGCTGCCATGATCCATCATATTATGGTGTGTTTTGATTGGTCAACATAGGGGCATATCTTGCTCTTTTGTTTGATTGTGTCTTCTTGGTTGTCCCACATAGTATCCACCAAGATCCCTGAGGTCTTGTGTTATGCTGGGGCATCCTTTTGTGCTTGTGGTTATCTCAATACCTGGCCCAACCAAGGTCTTCGTGACTTTGGGGTGTTGGGATAGCCTTCTTGTCTATTGTGTTTATTTCATGCATTAGCCACTATTACGCCTTGGTTCCTAATATCTTGGCACTTGGTGTCTTATGCTATAGCAAAACTCAGTGCTCCGAAGATGGCAACTTACATTAGGATTGCATTTCATTTCTATCATCTTGCATGTATCCCCCATCCCTTCATCCTTCTTCACAATCCCCCCATCCCTCCATCTTTTTTTCCTATCTCTTTGCCCTTTCTCTTTCCCCTTATATTCTTCTTTTTTCTCGGTGAAGAACCTTCTGGCGAATGGCCGGGCCGGGGTGCGGTGCAGCCGGGCCGGGCGAGGGGAAATTCTCGGCTAGAAAACCCCTCGGGGGGCTGTTCTACTGTCAAGGCACAACCCCTCGGCCAAGTAGGCGGCTCGGGGGGGGCGGTAGGGGCTGCCTCGCCCTACTCTTCCCCGATTTTTTGCTATTTTTGGCTTTTTTTAAACAATCTAATCCCGACCCAATTTTTTAATTTTGCTACTTAACAAAACCCATGTGTTGAAATTTTTAAAATTGATTTTTGATTTTTACACCGAAACTTCCGGAGGCCATAACTTTTGACTCGGGTGTCCGTTTGAGCTGAAATTTGACGGGTGGTTGCGTTATGAGATAACAAGTTCATTCCCAACTAGTTCCCTTGAAAATCATTGGAACCCGTTTTGCCACATTTTCGGGGCCTCAAACTTTCATCTTGACCCTCAAAATTGCAATTTAATGTTTTTTTTCCAACATTTTGAAAAATTGTTCACTCATAACTCGAAATGCATATCTCGAATTTGGGATGTTAGTTGGCAATTCATCCTATCTCAATATTGGGTATTTCTTGGAAAAAATTTGGACTCCCAAAAGTATATCCGTGAGGTTTCCTAAAATGGCAAAATTTGATAATTTTTGAAAATTGCCAAATCGGGAAAAATCTAATTGTCAACACCTTACGCCTGTTAAACCCTGGAACTTGGTGTAGAATCAATCCAATCATATCCTTCAATCATTCTAGTCTTCAATCCAATCCTCATCTGAGCTTTAATCTTATCCCAATCTGAGCTTAACCAAACCCCTAATTTGAGCTTTCGTCCATCTGCAGTCCAAATCTTTGGATATCAAACCAAATCTTAAGATCCTTCTCTCCATCTCACATATCAATCTTCTCCTCATCTATTCAATCTCGTACAAATCACCTAATCAAATCCTTGGTCTTGTCCCTAGACTCGTTACCAGCCTTGACCCATCATCATCATCATCCATTAGTATCCTTCCCTATCCCTTTGGTGTTGTTTTGGGATGTATCCTTCCCTCATCAACAACACTTTCATCATCATCATCAGGAGGTATTCTTCCCTATCCTTTAGTGATGTTTTGGGATGTATCCTTCCCTCATCAATACCACTCAGTGGGATGTATCCTTCCCTATCCTCGTGTTGTTTCGGGATCCTTCACTCCCTCATTGACAACACTCCATCCATCATCAACCCATTTTGGCTTGTACCTTGACTGGGGTAACATCACCTTTTGTCCTAAAATCCATTTGTGCTTCATCCATCTCCTATCTCTTCTCCTTCTCTCTTGTCCATCACTTCACATCATCTCCCTCATCTCATCTATTACGAGAGCACACCCGTGTTCTCTTCAACCCGCATGTACTCTCGAGGGGGCATCCTTCATACCTAATTTTCATCATCTTTTTCCTTTCCTAATCATTCAAAGGAATGACTGAGGCATCTTTTCCAATCTAACCATCTTCTTCTAGGTTCTATGTTTTAATGATCTTTGAAATGATGCTACTTCGTAACACCATCTCAAAGAGGGGCAAAATGTAGACATCTAAATTTGGACACTTAATTTATCCAAATTCATCCCCTTTCATCTTATTTTCGTTAATTAAGTAATATTGCTATTATTTAATTAATATCTTTAATTCTGCCAAATCCCTAAGGTATTTAATTAATAATTAAATACTTTACTTTTTTAATCCTCCTTTCATCAAATAAATTAAATAAATAATACATTTATTTAATTCCTCACATGTCATTTTCATCTAATCCTAATCCTAATTTCTTCATTAGGGATGTGCACATGCCTAATCCTTGATTAGGATGTGTCACATCCTCCAACTTTTGCAAGTTGGCTTCTAATCCTCATTTATCTTCTAATTACTGATTAATCAATCTTAATCAGTACCTTGGTCAACTCTCTCCATCCCCCAAGGAATTTTTAATTCCTTTTTATTCCTCCAAGAATCCCCTTTTCCCATGAATCTTCTAGAATCTTTGACTTGTCACATCAAGTCACATGTGATAAACTCCCACCTTTTGGGAACATTGTCTTATCCACTAGATTCTTCCAATCATTGTGAATTTAAAATTCACTTTTATTCACCCAAGATTCTTCCCATCTCCCAATGTACTTGCAAGGTACTTGTACTTCCTCCACATCATGTACTTCTCTTCCACCTCACTTACACCTCATCTCCCCTTAGCCACTTCACCATCCACATGTCAAGATGTGAGGGCTTGTGAGTTCTCAACTCACCATAGCTCTTCATCTTGACCGTTGAATTCTCTAGAGAATTCAAATTCTTCTATAAATACCCCCTCCTTAAGGGCATTTTCAACACTTTTTGATTTGAGTAACCTTATGCTGCCAATTTGCATTCTCAAGTACTTGTTATCATTTATCCATCCAATTTGATCATCTATTTTCCTTCTTTTTTTATCACTCTTTAGGCTAATCTTGAAGTGTCCTTAGTCTATTATCACTTGCATTTTTAGTTATTTTGCACATTAGAGTAGGGAAAAATTCCAAGGTACAGAAGATGATAAGGTGATAAATGTGTTAATAAGATCCCATACTATTAATACACATCAACAAAATATTGGGACCTAAGAAACATTGCATTATTAGTAACTATTCTAGATGACACACCAAACCAAATAATAATATTATTTAACAAGAAATCAATTACTACTTTTGATGTAGCATTTCTTGTAGGGACTTCTCCCACCCATTTTTGAAATAGTCAGTGGCCACCAATATCCATCTATATTTATTGTTAGATTTTTTTGTTATTTACCCCTCAAAATCTATACCCTACTATTGGAATGGAGTCTCCATTGAAATAGTAGTAATGGAGAGTGCACCTGTAAAATTTAGATAGCCAAAAAACCTTTGACATGCATCACACCATTGACAAATTTAGCCTCATTTTGAAATAATGTGGGCCACCAATATCCTACTCTCACAATCTTATGAGAAGTAGTCTTTGACATGAAATTCTTACCATAAAACCCTAGGTGGCATTCCTTAATAATTTATATAGATAGCTCCTCATCTAAACACTTTAGAAGTACACCGTCAAGGTGTCTCCATATTAACTATCCCTAGAGCAACACATACCTCTAAGCTTCCAATGCCAAAATTATTCTCTATTTGTCATTTAACTGTAGAGGATGAATCAAATTTTATAAAAAAAAATAATGTCCTTATACCAAGGACAATATTTTAATTAAAATGGAGTAAAAGATAGGTTAGAGTTCACCTTATTTATTCAATTGTATCTAGGTTTGTATTAGCCGTTAATTTGGCCAAGCCTTGACCTCTAACTAGCTTGGTTGTCTTGAACTTCTGGTCATGTCCTTATACCAAGGACAATATTTCAATTAAAATGGGGTAAAAGATAGGTTAGAGTTCACCTTATGTATTCAATTGTATTTAGGTTTGTATTAGCTGTTAATTTGGCCAAGCCTTGAACTCTAGCTAGCTTGGTTGTTTTGACCTTCTTGTCATATCCTTTGATCTTGTTAAGCCATTTACACCTTTTTATCAATACCTCTTGTTGCATGAAGATATCTTAAACAATTATATGTTGCACAAAGGCTATGATCAAGTAGCTCCTATGAGATATGTTATAAAATTATTTATTTCCTTAACAAGAGAAAAGCCATGATTTTTTATTATATAATAATTTAATTCACCATCTCTTAAATATTTTTTTAAGAAATCTATTGAATATTCATATCCATTATTATTCTTATGTAACAAAAAATAATAATAATGTAGAGAAAGGCAAAGGAAAACAAATTAAAAGGTTTTGAGTAATCTGGGTGGCAACACCAATGTTGTTTTTAGTGCATCTTTGATTCCTACAAAGGAAACAATTGATTCATATATCCACTGTAAATAATTTACTAGGGTATGCAACAAGCTACACCTCAACATTGTTCACTACTCCAATTACATTTACCTCATGACAATCAATGGAAAAGAAATCAATATGATTTAGAGACTTGTTGACTCAATTGGTTCATGTAACTTCTAAAGGTATCACATTGTTGGATGCTCTAAATTCTATTATACAATTATTTTCCAATTTATCTTTAATTAGAAAAGTGTAAAATGAATCATTACATATTGGTTGCTAGTAGAAATATTTCCCAAGTATTTATCTCAGAAGACTCTTAGGCATTAGATTCATTTGTACCTTTTTTGGGATCATCGATAAGTTCACATGGCTTTGTCAAAGATAATGTGAGTATTAATATACAATAATATTATTTCTCTATGTTTGAGGATCCTAAATAATTCCTTAATTGGAACTTGAACCTTCATTTGACTAAATGATTGAGCTATATCAATTTGTTGATATGTTGGCATAGGATTTGACAATTAAATTGTCACAACAATAGTATCAAGGATGAAATACATTACCTAATCACTAATAGTAACTTGCTCCGTGTTAATTGTATTTCCAACTTCCTTAGCCACCCTTTGTTTCTTATTTTTTTCTTGTGTAACTTTCTTTTGTTTGGTATTATCTCTAGTGAATTTTTTATTCTCCATATTGTTGATTGAAACATCAACACTCTTCTGTTTAGAGATATATTTCTTATGTATGGTTGTATTTGGTATATGCATCTTCCTTTTAGGTGGTGACTTCCTTGTAATCTTGTTTGCACTTTGCCATATATTTTCATCCTTTTTTTCCCTTTTTCCAACTTGCATAACTAGAATATTGAGAATAATAGCACCTCCAACTTGACCTTCGGAACCCACTTGCTTGTTTCATAGCTAGCAATCACTTTGTACCTCTAATAAAAATGATTCAATGAGAGATTTAATTCCTTCATTGGATGTACTAGCTCTCTTGTATCTCTATTGATTTAGTTCCTTAAGTTGGTTAAAATTTTCTCTTTTCAACTCATACTAAACATGATGGTTTTAATGGTCATGCTAAAATAATTTCAACTCTTCATATAAATCTATTTAATCCATATTGTCTTCTTCACAATACTTAGATGCAACATCCTCTTCTTGGATCCTTGAAGATTCACACAATCCTTCTTTAAGGGACTAGGGGTGTGTTTGTCTTTGTATCTTTGGTTTGTGTTTCTTGTAACCATTATCTTATCATTCTAGGTAGGTCTTTTAGACTGGTCATAATTATATGGTGTATTGTATAGTCTTTGACCTTGTAAGAGAAGGGGACCAACCACATTCAAGGCCCCAGATCATGGAGGGCCAAGAGTGGAAGGCTGCCCTAACTTACCTCAACTTAACGGGGTGTTAAGAAGTGCAGGACGAGAATGATGAGGACTATAGAGTCCTTCAATCACTCTACAGTCTTGAAATATAGGATGGGGCTAGGCAAGTCATTTTTTTGGTTCAACACTACACCTCAGGAAGCTCTCGCCCAAGTATGGAAGTGTAGTCCTAGGACGACAGTGTGACACGTTGGCGTCTCAAGTGCATTGGAATTCGTACAAATAGACAACTAAAGAGACAAGGTCGAACCTAGGAAAACAAGCTAACGACCTAGTTAACCACTACTAAAGGGCCAAAATAACGCTATTAAGTAAACAAAATGTGCTCTAATATGATAAATTAAAAATTCAAGAGTTAGGGTGGCAAGAATGATCTCACAAAGAAATTCGTTCGCTAGCTAGCTCTCCAAAAGCATGTTCACCTACACACAAAGAAGAGGAAATTTTTTGGGTGGCTATATAGGGGCTTGCCTCAATCAGATCCCCGTTTAAGTGTTTCCACCTCCACAGACAACCAAGAAAGGGAATACGATAAATAAGATAATGTAATAAAGAACACTAAAACACTACAAAATAGTAAATGTGCTTACTCAACCAAGAAATAGAGGAGATGAATGGGAATCTTACCACATCCACCAAGAGCACTCAAGGCTAATGGAGGAGACAATGAGAGTACTCAAGCCTTTTTTGTAATGGTGTTATCCCAAACTTGCTCTACTGAAGTGGTGGAGTGAAGTTGTTGTTGCTATGGAGTGCAAAAGTGTTGCTAGAATGCTAGAATGAACATTAAAATGCTTAAAGATTACTTGAAGGGATGCAAAAGAAGTTGTGAAGAAGTTGAAATGCATGTAGAAGGAGGGAATTTGAAGGAGAGATGAAGAAAATGACCATATTTGGGTCAGTCGACTGAAGAGGGCGTTACAAGTTGACTACCAATGAGAAGTGTAACACCTCCATAGGTTCAGCCGCATGAATCTGCTAGGGATGTAAGCGCATTGTGTGGGCATCCCTAATAGAAATTCCCTCACCGACACTAAAAATAGGTGCCAAGTCGAATGAAAGTAGTGGGCTTAGGTGTAATTAAGCCTCTAAAATTGGTTTTCAAAAGTGGAGGAAGGAAAAAGGGGAATTTGCATAAGGGGTGCAAATTCACTTCTATACATTTTGCCCCCACTTTAGTGAGCACAAATACTGATGAGTGCTTTGATAAAGTAGATCAAAGAATGAATAAGGTTAGGAATGTATACCTGAACTGTTGAGGAAGCAGACCATGATCTGATTAACTTGAAGGTGTAGGGAAAGCGAAGGACTTCGTAGCTTCTTAGAACTATGAAGTTGAAGAAAGAAAGTGTCTTATAGGCCCGCGGACCTACAAAGAGGCAACCCCCAAGATATCTCCCATGAAGGAAGCCCCGTGAAGTAAGCACCTTACAGGCCCACAGACCTACAAGGAAGGTTTCCCCAAGAACTCTCACATGGAGGATACCCAGGAAGCATCCCCCAAGATCTCTCACATGGAGGAAGCCAAGAAAGTACCCTACAAACCCACAGACATGTAGGGAAGGTATTCACCAAGATATATCACATGAAGAATACCCAAGGAGGTGCCCTATAGACCCAAAGACCTGTAGGGAAGGTAACCTCCAAGATCTATTGCATGGAGGAAACCTAAGAAAGTGCCCTACAGGTTCACAGACCTACAAGGGAGCGTAACTTCCAAGATCTCTGGCATGGAGGAAGCTCAAAGAAAGCGCCCTACAGGCTCTTAGACCTAGAGGGAGGTACCCCCAAGATCTCTCACATGGAGGAAACCTAGGAAAGTGGACTCCACAGAGTCAGGATGTGGCCATGTAGGCAAGTAAGAGGATAGTCACGTAGATTTTCGACAATTTGGAAGACTTTCAAAGGGCTCCCTAGGGAACCTGTCGTGAAGAAGGGGTCCACTCAAGGGACGCATAGTTTGAAAGAAGATGTTTTATTTCTTGAATTGATCCATCATCAAGGGATCCTTTTGAAAGATGTTCACTTCATCAAGGAATTTGAAAGGAAGAAGATGTCCCCACATGAGGGGAAGGTCAATGTCATTCCCACTTCAGACAAAGGGTTTCAAGTTCCTTCTTTACGAACCCACGATGAAGGAAACATGTTCTGTTAGGGTTCCAAGTCGAGAATGCGGTTCTGAAGAAAGGTTTGCGAAGATTTTCAAGAAAATATTCATTAGCAACGAATGCATTTTCTAAAAATCAGAATGTTGAAGAAAGGCATTGTCACACATGAGAGGGACAACTTAAGCAAAGAAGAGAGAAAGATAAAGAGAAAGCAAAAGAGAAAAACAAAAACAAAGAGCGCAGGGGTAGCTTGATATTTTAGGGTAAAAACTACTCATATATATATATGTATAAAAATAGTGTATAAATGAACTATCACCAAACCCCTACTATATCAGACCATGTGGAGAATGCACAAGAAGACAGTAAAAATAAAAAATTGGGTCAACATGGAAGGGAAAACTAAATTCCCCAAACGCTTTGCATCGTCCCCAATTTATCAAAAATCAAGCACAAAATGGAAGAATGATGATACAAATAGAGGAAGGTTTACGACACAAAAACCACGCTTGTATCCAAGCACCAATAGGGGTGACAAGGGTCATCAAAGCACACATAGCATGGTCATGGGGGAACACATCACAAAACACACACACAAGATCAAGAAGAGGCATCCTCCTAACACTAATTGACCAAGAGGTCGTCTACTTCCCACTCTAGATCATCGTAGGGGGAAGGAGGACGAGCCTGCAATGGTGCGATGTTAAGAGAAGGAGCATCTGGCCCTCCCACAACAAGGGCCAAGGAAGAAGGCCCCACAAGGTCTTCTTCAACGAGCTCTTATGGAGCTAGGGTCAACGATTTCAGGAAGATCGCTGACAAGGTCAGAACTTCATCCATGGAGTTAAACATGCGCCCTACAGGAGTGTCATGTTTAACTTTAGTGGATAGGGCATACTACGCTTGAGATTCATTGCTAGGCTCATCAAACAATTCGAGAGCAGTGACGAACTCAGGGGAAGTAGAGACTGGTTCCATCACTAGGACAAAACAAGTCAGCATGAGACCACCTTGTGAAGAAGTGGGATCCTCTTACGTCCTTCATTATGAGAAGGACCAAACTCCACCTTTTTCTTCATTGGAGGAGATGAACTCCCCACAAAAAAGGCGGCTAGAGGTGTGAAGGAAGAGGAGGAAAGAACCGCAGTGGATACAACTAAGGTATTAGTCATATCCATCAGTTTTTGGAAAGGATGAATATTCAAAATAGACATCAACAAAGGTGGCTCCATCGAAAGAGTGATGAACCCTATACCCCCTTGGGGCTAGGAACATTCGTACTCACAACAGAAGCTGGAAACTATGTGGGACTAGACTGAAGAGAAGCAGAAGGAAGGGGAGAGGGAGACTGTTGTGCCTTCAACACACACGCCCCATTTAGAACGAGGACCCTCTCTTTCCTTCACCTCGCCGAGTTGCTTTTGTTGCTGCCTTGTTTTGTGTGCCCCCTGTTTGGTGTTCCAAAATGGTCAGTGAGCTTTAGGGAAGTCATCTTGAGATGACATTATTTTTTCCCCCTCAAATTTTCAAAGTTCTAAGTCTTTGAGGGTTCTCGTTAGCTGTTTTCCTTAGTGTTTTAAAGTCGACATCCATGGTGCCCATCGGGTCTGCCTTGTCAGGCCACCCCTTGTGGGCTTCCCTCACCTCATTTTCATTGCTAATGGACTTTCTCTGTTGGATTTCCGCTTGCCGAGACTGGATGCCTCCAACACCGTTTGTTTGTCACCAAACTATAAAACGACCATCAGCTGACCACTGCCCGCTTGTCGGATCTTAGTTCTCCCGCGACCATTTTCAAAATTGCTACCCACCAACCTTTGGCCCTTCGTACAATCATTTAATGGCTGCATTTAATGCTTCATTTTGTATAAATAGGAAAACTGCAGATGCCATTTTCATTTGTTAGTCACTCAAAGAGAAGTAAGAAACCCATCTTCCAGTGCCGCCTTCTGATGCAGGAGCATCCAGTTGTGTAAAGGTAATCTTGCATCACCCAAAAATATGCATTCCATTTATGTTTCCTTTGGTTAGCCTTTTGTATATGTCTTTGCATTTCTGGATACCCTTTTCGTCATAATGTAAATCCCCACTTTCAGTTTTTCTTTTCTGCTGTTTCTGGTCAACTGCTATTTTTAGCAGGTATTGGAATTTGAAGGTGTTTGGGGAAAAAAATTATATGGGAGGATTAAAAACAAAAAAATAAGAATATTGGTGAAAGAATCAGGCCGAGAGCATTCCCGGTTTGAAAGATATTGTAGTTTCAGTCTCCCAAAAATGCACTTGAAAACCTTCCAGATCAGGTTTGAGGCACTAAAAGGCCCTAAAATGGCCCAAAAACTTTCCAAAATTGGAATATCAGATTATGAGCATGCTCTTGACTCTGAGACCTTTCCGATGGTTCAAATGGTTTGAAAAACGAAGTCCCAGATCAAAAGTTATGGCTCCTAGAAGTTGGTACACTTTCAAAATGTGCTGATTTTTGAATGATGTTTTAAATTTTGAATTTCAAATTGTAATTTGTGGCGCCAAACCACCAAAATATGATAATTCAATTTTTGTTTGGCTCCAAAAAGGGAAAATGAGCTATTTATGGGGGGATTTTCTAATTTTTGTAGCTTTTTGGGGAAAAAGAGTTCGCATGCTGCAAAGGGGGATTTTGTAGTGACTGTTGTAGCTTGCATGTATTGCAGAGCTTAAGGATTTGTGATCCTCTGCATTTAAGAAGTAAATTTTCTGAGTAATAAAATTATTCTCTGGTTTTGTACAAAAATTTATGTGTCTCGAGTTGCACCCTTGTCACCTTCGAGCCCAATAAGTGCCGCCGCCAATTCAATGCATTTGCTAGCTGATTTCTCACCCCCTACACCGGATTCATGAGGTGAGTTTTCCATCAGCACCCTACTTCACATTTTTCTTTGATTTCTTGCAAAACTAATGAATTTGAAAGAAGAAAAAATCATGAACTAGGTAGATAAAACCAACGTGCACAAAACCCGCCTCTTGAAATTTGAAAAAACCTCAAATTTGACCCGCATGATGATTGTGGAACCTTGACTCCTCAACGCCACTCCCCAACACCATTTTCCAACCAGAGCATTTATGCTCTACGGATCTGTGACCTCCCCTCTCCATCACCAGTGTCTAAAAGTTGCATCTAACTTCAAATGGCAGGCGACCCCTCTAGGTCTGCCCTAGCGGGAGGATGCTCTTTGTTCGCTGCCCAAAACCTAGCAAAATCCACAAGTGAAAATGAAAGTCCAACAAACCTCTCGGGTATGCCCACACAAAACTCCATCCTCGGGGTGCCGCTCATGTTTTGACCATTCCAAATGGCTTTCTGTCTCTATCTTTCCAGTGCCCGGGTCCCATCACGTTGATTTTTCACAAAGTTTAAACTTTGCAGAGTCTCAAACCTTAAAGTCTTAATTCATTCCAGATCTCACCTCGCAAACTTCCACTGGAAAAATTTTGTCTGTGCTTTTCCCTCAAGTGTCGCTTTGATGACCCATCCATTTTATTGTCGGGTCCCAAACTCGTCCTCGCCAACTGCCTTCATTTTGAATCCCAAATGACCATATGCCAAACTCCTTTCGAGCCCCAGCTAACGGACCTCCGTCTGCAGGCCACTGCACTGAGAATGCCATCTTTTATGGATTTTGAGCGACAACCTCCCACCCTTTGAGTCTTGGTCTCATCGCAGCTGTTTGAATGAATTTTTTTTAAAATTGCTAAGTGAACAACCTTCAGCGAGTCTCCCTTGTTGGGTCGCCGACACCGAGACTTCATCTGTGCTTCGCCATGCTTGAACAAAAAACTGCCTCTGTCTTCCACTTCTTGGAACCCAACCTTACCTTGGCCTCTAGATTCTCCAAATGACAAATGAAGTAATACATGATGACCCCATCTCCATCTGGACCTGATCCAGTAGGTTGCTCCCATTGGACTGCCGTAAGACATCTGCCGTCTCATACGACAATCACCTGACGTCCTTCCACCCTTTCCAACCCAAAGTTCCCAAATGATAAAATTGAGTTATTGACCGCCTTCTAGAACAATAGGCCCAACATGGAGGAACTCCACCCTCGGGATGCCGTCTTTCCAGAGCTATTCCCAACGATAGATTCCTAACAGCCAAGCTGCCTCCTAAATCTGATTGCTAAAACGAAGGTCTTAATACCCTCCAATCATCAAACTGATTTTGACCCACATGCCAAAATAGGGCACGTTCCCTGATGGATCCCACAAATTTCCCAAATTTGAAGGTGGGTCAGGATAGGCGGGTCATCGTGCCCTAATTGCCATCCCTCTTGTAGCTCCTCCAAAATGGCCATCAACCTAGGGAAGTCCGACCCCTTGGGCCTGAACTGTTGAAACTCCTTCCTGCAAAATGCTAATGACAATTTGAAGGAAATTTTAGGGTTCTTAAATAATGATATCTGATCTAACACCTTTTTGTAGAGATTTGGTTAACGTTTCCATGTTTTCATGCTTGAATGTGCTCACCTCTCTTTTTTCCATAGGATATATGGAATCAGGTGTAGGACCTTCGGGAGTAGCTGTGGAGAAGGAAAAAGGGAAGAAAACAACCAAGGCACCCTGAGGGAAAGATGACAAGGACCAAATGAAGTATAAGTTCCAAGGGGAACCTTTGAACTCCAAAGTCAACACAACCTGGAAGGAGGTCTCTGAGACAAACATCAGACAAATCAAAATTGATGAATTTAAGTAGAGATTTTGAATCAGCTCCACCACAAAAAATGCTCGAAAGATCAGAGGTAGTGGATTGGCTAAGCCTGTAGGCTTCCCTCTTGCTCTTATCACTCTTGAACTTGTAATGGCCTACCGGGAAGCATATCAGGAGGAAAATCGGACCATTGTGGACAAAGATGGAAACATACTAGCTGATCTATCAATTAAGTCAATAGGGAAAGCTTTTCACATCCCTACCTTTGGAGAAATGGAGGAGGCCACCATAAACGATGCCAAGGAAACATGGGATTGAGATCCCCTAGGATGTAAAAGGATTATCAATCAATATTGGTTGAAAGAGAAGAGGGGTAGTGTTGCTAAGGTTCCTTAGGAACTCTATCACAATGACTTCTATGAGGATTACCACAATTTGGTAACCTTATTAAGCAGGGTCATGGGCCTCCCTACTGTAGTCTATTTCCAAGAGTGGATGTTCTACTTCATGGAGGAGATCCTTAGGGGAAAGTCCAAGTCTTATTGGGAAGGAATCACAAACAATTGCCCACACAAAAAGTTCGTAGCTGTCAAGAAGACCTCAAGGTTTTACATGACCTCCTACCTTGTTTATTTGCTGGATGATAAGATACAATATAGAGGATTATTCAGAGCTCTTGATATAGAACTAGTAAGGGAGCTGAAAGTCTATGATAGGTACCATCAGTTGCAATTCAGGAACTTCAATAGGGATTACTGCAGAGTTAATAATGCTTTCATAGGCCACATCATCAGTTGCTTGGTGGTGACTTCGAAAGAATAGTCTCCCATAGTGCCAATGCTTTCCTCAAACAATTTTCCTTCTTATTCATTCAATAACTGAAGTTCACCTACATCTGAGTTGAAGGTTTCACAGGGAAACCATACAAGCTACCCTGGTACCCCAATGACCAGATCATATTGCTAGAGCTCTCCCGGTAGCTACAACGTGCACATAATCTTTTGAGCAACAAGCATAAAGCAGGGATTCCTTATCCCCTCTTTAGCCAAGGGCTATATGAGCTCCACACCTCCCAATGTGTAGATTATTTTGACAAAGAGTTAGTGGAATAAAATTTGCGATTCCACATTGCCAGGCAATGGATGGACCCATATGGTAAACTGAGGAAAGTAGTTGGGCTTGAACACGCCCATGTGCATCACATTGAAGAATTTTGGGGAAATTGCAAAGATGAAAAAGAAGTGTGGATGAGGCATTATATGTGGATGACCGCATACTTTCTGAAGAGGGTCAAGTTATTCCTAGTACCAGACTAGGTGGAAGAAGAGGAGGATAAAGTAATGAATCCTCAATATGAAGCAGTTGCTAATTTACTGTTTCCTCTGATTGATTGGGATGAGCGAGAGGTCAATGACCTCAATATTCTATCAAAGTCGGTTGAGGCTAGGATGAAAGAATTGATTGACAGGTAGGTTGCTTGATTAAAACAACAAGGAGTAGCTCTGACTTATGGAGAGCTTGAGGAAGAACATGCAAGTGAAATTGACAGGAGTGCTAATGAACCCAACTATTTAGGTTGCCTTGGCGCAGATTCTTGATAATATTCCCGCTTCCACTCCTCCCATCGAACCACTAGAAATGAAGGCCACAATGGAAATATCTGAAGAATTGGAGAGACAAGAGAAGGAAGCCTTAAAGAAGATCAAGGAGGAAGTAGATGATTACATGAGCATCTCGAGTTCCAACATCTTCCAATTGATGAAGTGGTGCGTGAAGGTGAAGAAACATAATCCTTCGAGGGAAGTGAAGAAGACATGGGCACCAAATATATCATGGAGACCTTCGATGCAAAGCTCGAAGAGGAGCTAGCCCAACAATTAAAGAATGTTGGAGAGGAGGTAGAAATGCCACCTTCTGAAGAAGAAAATGAATCAAGTGATAACATGGAGGAAGATACTGAACCTCCAATTTGGGAGCATGATGAAAGCCCCTAACACAATGAAGAAATGCCTCTCTCGGGAGAACAAGAAGAGAAAGAAGAGCGAGAAAAGAAAGAATAGGAAGATGTGCCACCTCAACACAAGGAAGAGGAAAATAAAGAAGAGGATAAATCACAAGAAGAGGCTGAAACCCACGAAGGCCTAGGAATGAAGCAGCCCGAAGATCATGAGCATGAAAAAGAAGAGGAAAAGAAGACTACCGAAGGGGAAGATAGCCCCAAAGAGCATACAACCACTGAGTCTCCACAAAAGGAAACTATATTCATTCATGATTTAGATGAAGAAGAAGGAGAAAGGATCAGGCAAGAGACCATAGGCAGTAAGGTGATGGAGATTGAACACACCCATGAAGAAGAGCATGATCATGAATCACCAAGGGGAGAATCTCAGATGCTTAAGCGGATTGAGAAACAATTGGAGAAGAAATATCCTACCCCAAGGGACCCAAAGGCAAGGCTAGAGGCCATCTTGGCCCAATCCTAGGTTAGCACTAAGAAAGAGAAGACACCTAAGGTCAGATATTAGCTGAGGATGGATGCCTCTGGATCTAGAACTGTGCAAATAGCCACCCTAGTGGTGAATGAAGAAGGGGTAAGTTATAACATCTCCACCCTTGATCTGGGAATCACTATGCAGGAGTAGAAGATTGACCACGTCCAAGGGTCCGTTGCCACCATTCTGCATCAGATGCATAAGGATAAGATTTCAAAGGAGGAACTAAAAGCACAAGTGGCTTATTTGACAACCTATATTCAACAATGGTGATCAGTGGAAGAGCTTACCACCACATCCTCGACACCACCGCAATTAATTTCCAAGGACCATATTGATTAGCTTGAGAAGAGAAAGAATTGGACAAAAGCCATAGAGGATTGGTTCAGACAGGTTGTCTACAATGGAAAAATGGGTATCGACTGTGCGATCAAGACAACCAACAAATTCTTAGAGTTGTAGAGAATATTTGACGGAATAAGGAAATTCGGTACCGACTTCCTCAAACTATACAGGATCACATACCCCAAACTTGAGGCCATCTTCAAGGTACCTAATGGATCCTGGGAAAAGGAATTTGCATTGGAAAAAGGTGATCATTGGATCGTAGAGAAATTGAAATTGAGCCTTGACCACAAAAAAGAGGTATTGGAACAAGTTCTTCGTGAGGTGGAGATTTAAATTGACTAGATCAAGGATGTTCGAGCTATTTGTGAAGAATATATAAAATTGATGACGAACTTTGATGTGCTCGCCGTTGAGTTAGATCCCAAAAATATAAAGCCCTACTTTCACAAGAAAATGGAGAATGGGACTGTGCATGCGCTAACACCAGACTTTATGGGTTTTGTTGTTTGAGCCTTCTCTCAGTCTGAGCAAGTTATTAAGAATGCACAAAAAATTGACAAAGACTGGGATACTTTCACAAACAAATCAAGAAAGCTGAATTTTCAGGTGATCTAATCTGATATTCTGGAATGGAGCAAGCTCTAGGCATTGATCGACAAATTTATGGAATATGCCATCGTGAAGAAAAGTGAAGGAAACCCTATTATTGATGATGAGTTCCTCACTGTGTAGCTGCAACAAAAGGGAAATCAACAAAAGACAAAATTGCTATGATGCTGCCACATGATGACAAAATAGGGAAATAGACAAGAATGTATTTTAAATTGTAATATATTTGGGGGTAGGTGAAACCCTAGTTTATAGTGAATCTTGGCCACACAATGCAAATCAATCTTGGCCATTCATTTTTCTTTTGGAACACTATAAATAGGGGGTCTCCTCTCATTTTCAAGGAGAATTGAGTTGTTGTAAAGGCGTGCTGCAGAAATTTTAATAGAAGTTCATTGGCTTTTGGTGGACTCTTGAGTTTCTATTGCATGTTACATGGTTCTTCTCCCATAGTTAGTTAATTTAAGGTAGATTTACTTTTCTTTGTTGTTCTTCATGTTTTAGCTTGCTTTAGTAGATTAGATAATGTTTTTCATTGGTTTTGAAGCATTCTGTTGTGTGTTGCAAACCTTTCTATTCCATACTTTTTGTTGTTTATTGATGGTCGACAACTGCGTAAAGTTAGTTTGGACTTGAATTGAAAGCTGCTCTAAATATCCATTGTTTTTTCATGCTTATGGTGAATGAATAATTGAATATCCACAGTCCTTAGAAGCTTGCAAAAATTTCATTAGACTGTGATATAATCTAGTTAAGTGAAATTTTGTTTAGGAAGGCTATCCACAGTAGAATCCTCCATGATCACTGTTCACTGCTAAATTTCAGATCCAAGAACTTTCTCTCTTCCCTGCCCCTTTTTTTTGCTTTTTTTTTTAATAAATAGCCTATGCTAAGGTTCATTGCACATGTTAAAGCCAAATTCAAAGTTGAAATAGGAGTTCAAGACTGCTGTTCGAACCTGCAGTGAATTGCACACTAACTTCCCCACCTTAAGAACTCCATTCTAGAATCCAACTTCTTTCCAGCCTAACTCTGTAAGTCTGCTCTGTGATTACCAACAAATCACATCAAACATCAACTGAGAAATTCCACACATGTCATAACCTGACACTCGATAGAACTTGGGGTGATTTTCAACAACTTGTTTTTGGAGATTGCCTTTCAAGAGAGGTAGTGCACCTATCTGCCTGTGTTGAGAAGGTGCAAAAACACCCATCAACAAAACTAGCACTAGAAGGAGGGTCATTTGAGTTAAGCTGTATCAAGGTGATTCACTCTCCCTTGAGAGATCTCAAAGAATTTTAAGGTCTACTCCTGAAAAAGGAGAATTTCAAGAATTAGAACCTCCCATGAGGGCTAGAAGAACTAAGAGAGAGGAAACTGCCTTTTCTTCCTCCTCCATTCTATCCACTTCACCTTCATCTTCACCTCCTTTCTCCTTCCATTCACGTAAAACTCAACAAACTTCCTTCACCTTCATTCCACTCAGCCATACCATACTGCTTTTCCACTGCTTGCTTCCCACAGCCGGGGCGCTGCCCCTCTCCCTGCCTTCCAAGTCCAAGGTGCAGTCCTTACTGTCATTGCCCTTGTGCAGCCCTAGGTTACTATTCAACAAAAAATACCACCCCTGCCTCCCCTCATGGATTGGCTAGGAAAAAATCCTTCTCTGTTGCACTTCAATGCTTACCATGACATGCCTAAGAATCTGGAGAGCTTTTGTTCGAAGTTCAACCCTCGGGATCTACAGAGGGCGACTGAAGAACACATCAATATATTCCAAACAATGTTGAAAGACATACGAATTGATCAGGAAGATGTGGCATGTAGGATTTTCCCTTATTCGTTAGGGAAAGAAGCCTTCTATTGGTACATTAACTTGCTAGCGGGTTCCATCACATCTTGGGATTTACTGATGAACGCCTTCTTGCAGAAGTACAAGATCTCATTTAACCCTTTAGAGCTATATCAAAAATTCATGACAGTTCATATGGAAATCAATGAGTTGATCAACTCCTGAAATGATTGATTCTACTGATCCTACACAAGGTTGCAAGCCCCATATGTGCTCAACGATGTTGTTGCCTTTCTAGTCTATTATGCAGCATTGGATAACCTCACAATTGCATTGGTAAATAGAATGCAACCACCTCTAACCAGACTAGTGGATGCTTATGTGGAAGTAGTCATTTCCAACGTTGTTGGGTTAGAACATCTCTAGTCCACTGCCCTCCTTGGGGTAGGTTGCTCATCCTCTGTAGATTCGGGGATTTACTCAAGTATTGCAACAATAGATGCCCCTAATGAATCAAGTTCCACAACTGCCTATAGGGCCCCATCCTGGCCAACCTATGAATCAGGCACCCCCAGTGCCTCACTACCTACAAGCCCAGCAACCACAAGCATATTCAAAACAACCATAGGTGCCCCTATACCTACAAGGGCCTGAATTCCCACCCGTTCAACAAAATCATCCAGTGGCACAACCTGTCTTCCTTCAGAATCAAACACTGCAACCAAGCAACATAGAGAAGGACTGGTTGGATGAGTTAACGAAGATGATCTAGAAGAATTCCACAAAGATGACACAGTTGAGAAATCAAAACAACCAATTGCAAGCCTCTCAACACAACATTCAAGCTAATCTCAATCGAGATAACATGGATAACCATGAGGTAAGTACCTCATTTGGACATAATTATGACTAAGGACAGAGCTCCAATCAGAACTTTGAAAGGAGGCTTTCATAGAGATAGAATAGAACATGGAATACAAGGCCAAACAATGGAGGTGTCCCCACTCCTCTTGACCAACCTGCCAACATAGAGAAGACAACTAGTGGAGTGTACCTTGCTGAAGCTGCTTTGTCTGGATGGTGTAGGATTTTATAAGACAAATAGGCATTCCAAGTTGGATTGCCCCAAATTCTAAATAGCCGCAAAGATCTTTGAAATGGAGGTCCAGAACGCTGTTGAGAGTGCAAAATATAGGGATGTTCCATCCAAGCCTTATATTGATCCCTCCTACCTTGTTGTCAACCAGGCCCCATTCCCTCAGAGCGAAAGCAATGAGCTCGAGCTCGAGACAACCTCTACCAAAAACAAAGAAGTACCAGAGGTAAGTAACAAAGAAGCTTTGTCTCAGCTCTTTAATTCAGTAGATGATGGCCCCGTCGATGAGGAGGAGTTTCGAAAAGATGAAGTCCAAATGTTTCATTAGAAAGCCACTCCATATTACTTAAGGAATAGAAAAGTGGGGGGACCTTTCACTACTTCCATCCCGCCTAATAATTTTAGCACCTCACTTGACCCCAATGCTAGCAACAACTTGGGCTATCCCAACGTGCCCAAGCAATATTTGAATAAGAACCAACAACCCAATCAAACCCAAAGTCAGCCAGATAGTTCATCCATAGGTACATCCTTTGAGCCCAAAATTGAACAAATGGGGGAATACATTGCCGAAGAATTTAAGAAATTTAAAATTAACTTGTCTGCCTTTGAGTTACTCAAGGTTCTTGTAGTTAGACATGCCTTTTTTAGAGTGATTAATGGAACCCCTTCCTCTAAAACAACACAAGCGATACCCACTAAGAGGGTCACCTTTGAAGAGCCTCGACAAGAGCCCGTAATTCAAGAGATCATAGGCAAGAAGAAGGATGCCTCCACCAACCAGCAAGCTGGAAAACAATGTGCCAAAGAACAGACCACGATGCAAACCAAAGAAAATTCCAATGAGAAGGACAAGAGTCAAGTGGCCCAGGCCGACATGCCTATGGGATTATTGCAAGGAAAGTTTGAAACACCACCATTCCTCACCACAATTAGAATATTCAGAAAGAACTTGCACAATTGCCTAATCGACTCTAGAGCATCAACCAATGTCATGCCTTTGGTAGTGTGCAAGGCCCTTGGAATTACCCCCATGCCTTCTAGAAGGAAAGTGACTCAGCTAGAAAAAATTGAGGTTAATATCGTCAGAGAGATCAATCACATCCCTATAGATTGTTGTAGATCCGAGGGTGTAGTAGGTCATTGACATCCAAGTTGTGGAAATTCCCGACACATATGGAATTATCTTGGGACGAGACTTCACCCATGCATTGAATGGGTATACTGCAATTGACTTTTCTCACATGTGGCTACCATGGAAAGGACTACCAAACAAGATTTGAATAGATTAGGAGCCATGCATGAAGTTCATGATCACATAATATAACAACACTAACGAAGTGTTTTTTGTTGAAATGGAATTGGGAAATTATTGTCCCTTTGCTTATCAGGAAGAAGTAGAGCCTCAAGAAGAAGAATTAGCTGCAGAGGTTTTCCTGGTGCAATGCAGTCCTCCGACCAACTTGGCCCATGCGCCTCAAAGCACAAAAAATTTAGTGGAATCAGAAGATAAAGAGCCTTATCAAGATGGAAATTTGGGATTGCTAGATGGATTTCAAGACTTCATGGAGAAGTGTGACAAAATCAACTTAGTCTAGGATCCAGAATGGACTTCCAAGAGCTCCTACTCCCTAGTTGGTGTATAGTTCACAATGCTACCCACTCCAAGTTCAAATGTTGTTTGTGCCAAGCAGCTATGGAACAGGTCAATGGACTAGTCATTCCCCAAAAGGAGATGTCAGTAGCACATCAGCTATCCTCCAATCACACTGAACTAATACCTACTCTAGAGGTTATGGATACAAGCACGCAACCCAAAATGAATGAACACATGATTGGTCCTGATGTCAAAGAGCCTTCCAAGTTCTGAACGTTGCACTTCGATGGACCTAAGTCCAAGCAGGAAGTTAGTACCGGGTTTGAACTCCTCAGCCCCATAGGTAAGACTTACTTTGCTGCCCATAGACTGCAGTTTTATTGTACCAACAATGTAGCAAAATATGAAGCTCTAGTCCATGGTCTCCTAATGGCTCTGAGTAAGAATGTCAAAATGCTGCAAGTTTTCGATGATTATGAGTTGGTAGTCAAACAAGTTAGGAAGTTGTACTTCTACCATGACAGAAGACTAGAAAACTATAGACATTGAGTCTAAGACCTTCTAGAAAGTTTAGATGCCTTCAATATAGAACCGATACCATGCTCCCAAAACCATATTGTCGATGCTTTGGCTCAAGCAGCCAGCACACTGCAACCTCTGTCCTTATCTAGTCTCAAGAGATTCACCATTGAGCTGACATCTACCCCATCTATGCCAGACAATGTCACTCATTTCTAGGTATTCAATGATGATAAACACATCCTGGAGTTCATCACAAGCTCTAACGTGTTTTCCACACAAATAATTGATAAAGCTAATCTAAAAGAAGCAAAAATTGACATAGAGGGAGTCATCAACCTTAAAACCAATACAATTCCTAGAGGTATGGTCCAACTAGAGTGCATATTTGATCTAGATCAATTAGTGATCAAGACTCGAAAGCAAAGAAGAAATCCATAAATAATCAGTGTGACATCCACAACCTCGGAACAACCGAGGAAGTAAAAAATGTATTCATTAGCAAAGTGTGTACTACAAAAGAAAATAAAGGAATCGTTGATGCTTTGAAAAAGTACCATGATGTGGTAGTGTGGAGCTATGAAGACTTGAGGACCTATGATACCTCCATCATAAAACATACCATCCCTCTCAAGCCCGATGTATGACCATTCTAACAAAGGCAGTGTCCCATCAATGCCTTATTGGAGCCAATCATTTACAAAGAAGTACAAAAATTACTTTTAGCCAGAATTATCTTTCTAGTTAGGCATTCTACATGGGTACCCAACTTGGTCCTGGTCAGGAAAAAGAATGGAGAAATTAGATTGTGTGTGGACTTCCGCAATATGAACAGAGCTTTGCAGAATGACAACTATTTGGTGCCTTCATTGGATGAGGTACTGCAGATCGTCAATGGTTTGCAGATGATGTCCTTTCTTGATGGGTATTCTGGGTACAACCAAGTCATGGTACACTACGAAGACTGTCACAAGACAACATTCACCACCAAGTGGGGCACCTTTTCCTATAAATGAATGCCATTTGGGCTCATCAATGCCGACGCCACTTTCCAACGTGCCATGGACATTTCCTTTAAAGATCTAATTGGAAAATGTATAATCATCTACATGGATGATTTGACCATGTTCTCAAAGAAGTGGAGTAATAATGTCTCCAACTTATGCAAAGTATTTCAGAGGTGCCAAGAATTTGGGGTTTCCCTTAACCCGAAGAAGTGCATATTCAGAGTCATCAAGGGAAAGTTGCTTAGAAACATTATCTCAGAATGGGGTATCTCCATAGATCCCTAGCGTATCCAATCCCTATTGAAGATTTAGCTACCAGGAAGTAAGAAGGAACTCAAATCTTTCTTTGGAAAAATCAATTTCGTTAGAATGTTCATCACCAGCTTTGTCAAAATCGTTAAGCCACTTAATGCCATGTTAAAATAGGATGCTAAGATCGAGTGGACCTCAGAAGTAAAGCAAGCCTTTGAGGAGATTAAGAAAGCTATTGCTGAGGCACTTGTCCTAGTCAACCCAGACTACCTAAAGCCCTTCTACATCTATTCATTTATTTTAGATCACTCTTGTGCCAATATTTTAACTCAAAAAGATAATGACGAAAATGAGCACTGTATTGCCTTCATGAGTGCTCCCTTGAAAGATGTCAAACTAAGATATCACAATGTGGAAAATCAAGCATATTCTCTTGTTAGAGGAGTTAAGAAGTTTAGGCACTACATCTTACAGAATAAGGTGTTTACCATTGTCCCCGACCCTGCAGTGAAAATGTTGCTCATGCAAAATGAGCTGGGAGAACGAAGAGAAAAGTGGGTTACCCTAATACAGGAATACAATATGAAAATTCAACCAATGAAATTGGCGAGAGGATAGGCACTCACTTGGACAATCACTGAGACAACAACTGAAGTGGGGTCTGAACTCACAATACATCAATATCAGCTTGAAGACGTTTCCCCAGGGGAATGGTATGATGACATAGTCTACTATTTGATGAACCACAAGTGCCCACCTCGCTTGCAAGGAGTTTAGAAATGTTCTCTTCACTTGAAAAGAAACAAATACATGCTACAGGTATCCATACTATTCAAGAGGAATCATGAAGGTGTCTATTTGAGATTCCTTGGCAAACAAGAAGTAGATCAGGTCTTGAAGGAATTTCATGACAAGTTTGGCATTGGTCATGGATTTGGTCCTTTGATCGTGCATGAAATCTTAAGGGAAGGTTACTATTGGCCGACAGTTTTCAAGGATGCTCACAACCATGTCCGCACATGCCATATCTACCAGACTGTCGCAACTAGAGAAAAGAATGTTGCTGTTCCGTTGCAACCAGTTTTGGAGGTGAGACCAATCACGTAATGGGGTCTCAACTTCATCGGTCCAATAAGCTTTCCGTTATCTACAGGACACAGGTGCATCCTAACTGCTTCTGATTATTTCACTAGATGGACAAAAGCCATTGCATGTAGGCAATGCACAACAGAGGTAGTTACAAATTTTCTTGAAATTTTCATTTTAAATCATTTTGGTTGCCCATATGCATTAGTATGTGATAATGGCCCTGCATTTTCCTCTCTCAAATTTGTTGCTTGGGCCTTTGATTACAGTATTGCTCTCAAGTTCTCGTCTAACTACTATCCCCAAGGAAATGGCTTGGTAGAATCCACTAACAAAAACTTGATCATTATGATAAAAAAACTGCTTGATAGGAATCCTAAGGACTAGCATACCTAGCTCCATTTTTCCCTTTGGGCAGATCGCACGAGCCATAAGACTGCCCTTGGTGATTCCCCATTCCACCTCATTTACAGCTTAGATTCTATATTCCCAATCCACCTAAAAATCCCCACACTCCAATTCATGAATGACTTTTATAAAGAGGGGGATCGTAGAGAAGCTCGCTTGGCTGAGCTATTACATTTAGAAGAGATACGTGACCATGCAATAGAATTTTTTTCCAAACATCAGGGCGTAGTTAAAAGATGGTTCAATCACCAAGCCAAGATCAAGGCCTTTAGAATTGCTGATCTAGTTCTATGTTGGGACAAGGCCCATGAGAAGAAAGGGGGACATGACAAATTTGACAAGCTTTGGCTTGGCCCCTTTCAGATAGCTGAAATCCTTGGAGACAATGCTTTCCACTTAAAGACTTTAACTGGTAAAGATGTCTCGTTGCCTATCAATGGACAACACCTAAAGCATTATTTCCAAGCTTGAGCTCTTTTGGAGCTCTTCCTGTAAATATTTCTACATAGGCTAGTTTAGGTTACTTTTGCTCTGCGTTGTCTTGCCTCACTGCTTTACATTGCTTTTCTTTGTTTTTTCTCGTTTCCCGACTGTTTCACTTTGATGAGGGTGTTCTTCGTTTCTGTAGCGATATCTGTGCTTGTTCAATCAACGGTTCACTCTACTATCCACTCTTAGTGTTCTTTGGCTAAATATTCACTCTCAACTATTGGTCTTTAATAACTACCATGAAATGGCTTCCTTATTTGAACTTTGACTTAGAACCTAGCCCTTAGTTGAATTGTCCTTTCACGTTCATCTCAGATCCTGCACAACACGGATATTAATTGTTTCCCAAGCATTGTGCAATGGTTGTTTATGATGACTTAGCAAGCAAAAAATCTTAAGTCTGCTTCAATGACCACTGTGGTTCCCAAACCCATAGTAGGCTTCAATGGTTACATGATTGAGCAAAAGAATAAAGTGTTAAAATAAATACCGAAAGAAAGAAAAGAAAAGAAAAGAAAATGTTGAAATCAAGAAACTGTCTAGGTGTGCAGATAACTCTAACGGGGCTATGGAAGCCCGACAGGTAGTAGAGAAATATTCATGGGGTCACAACGACAACTCCACTGGGGCTATAGACACCTGACTGGTAGCGGGGCAATGTTCAGGTTACTTTTAGGGTTGGATGATTTATGTAGCTTGCTCAGTTGGATTAGCTGCCACTTGTCACAATTTTTAAGGAAAATGAATGAATTCAATTAACACACACTTCTAAGATGTCTTCGTGGGTTGACTCAGCTAAGGATCCCATTCTTTGAGTTCACTTTTGGACGCCAGGCCTTGGTTTGTGAAACCAAAGATTTTGGGTTCTGAATGATAATTTATCCTGAGAACACTCAGGAGTGTTTCCCAACATAGCCACCATTTTTTGTGCCTTCAGCACACATGCCCCATTTGGAACAGGGACCCTCTCTTTCCTTCACCTCACCGAGTCACTTTTGTTGCCACCTTGTTTTGCGTGCCCCACTATTTGGTGTTCTTAAATGGTCAGTGAGCTTTAGGGAAGTCCTCTTTAGATGACCTTGGTTTTTCCCCCTCAAATTTTCAAAGTTCTAAGTCTTTGAGGGTTCCCATCAGCTGTTTGCCTTAGTGTTTTAAAGTCAGCGTCCATGGTGCCCATTAGGCCTGCCCTGTCGGGCTGCCCCTCGCAGGATTCCCTCACTCATTGTCATTCCTAATGACCTTTCTCTGCAACCTTTCTTCTTGTCGTGACCCAATGCCTCCAACGTCGTTTGTTTGTCACCAAACTATCAAATGGCCATCGACCGACCGTTACCCACTTGTTGGATCCTGGTTCTCCCATGGTTTTTTTTGAAATTGCTACCCACCAACCTTTGGCCATCCGTACGATCATTTAATGGCTGCATTTAATGCTTTATTTTCTATAAATAGGAAAACTACATATTTTAATTTCATCTGTCAGTTGTTTAGAGAGAAGTCAGAAACCCGTCTTCCTGTGCTGCCTTTGAGGCCGACGAGTGCCGTCATCGATTCAATGTATCTGCTAGTTGATTTCTTGTCCCCTCCATCAGATTTGTGAGGTGAGTTTTTCGTCTGCACCCCACTTCATGTTTTTCTTTAATTTCTTGCAAAACTAATGAATTTGAAAGAAGAAAAAATCATGAACTAGGAAGAGAAGACCAACATGCACAAAACTTGCATCTTGAAATTTGAAAAAACCTCAAATTTGACCCGCATGATGATCGTGAAACCTTGACTCCTTGGCGCTGTTCTTTAGCTATAGAATTTATGCTCTATGGATCCGTGACCTCCCCTCACCATCACCAGTGTCTAAAAGTTGCATCAAACTTCAAACGATGGGTGAATCCTTCGGGTCTGCCCTGGTGGGAGGACATTCCCCCTTCGCCACCTAAAACTTGGCAAAATCCACAAGTGAAAATGAAAGTCCAACAAGCCTCTCGGGTCCACCCCCCACGAGACTCCATCCTTGGGGCACTACTCATGTTCTGACCGACCGTTCTAAATGGATTTTTCATCTTTGTCTTTCCAGTGCCCAGGTCCCATCACATTGATTGCTCACAAAGTTTAAACTTTGCAAAGTCTCAAACCTTAAAGTCTTAATTCATTCCGGATCTCACCTCATATACTTCCACTGGTATAATTCCATTGGTGCTTTGCCCTCAAGTGTTGCTTTGATGGCCCGTCCATCTGACCGTTGGGTCCCGAACTTGTCCTCGTCGACCACCTTCATTTTGAATCCTAAATGACCATATGCCAAACTCCTTTTGGGCCTCGACTAGCAGACCTCCGTCTGTGGGCCATCGCAGTGAGAGTGTCATCTTTTATGACTTCTGAGTGATGACCTCCTGCCCTTCGAGACCCAGTCTCATCATGGATTTTTGAATGAAATTTTTTAAAATTGCTTATTGAACAACCTTTAGCGGGTCTCCCTTGTTGGGTCGCCATCATCGGGACTTCGTCTGTGCTTTGCCATGCTTGAATAGAAAACTACCTCCATCATTTCGCTTCTTGGAACTCGACCTTACCTTGGCTATTGGATTCTCCAAATGACAAATGAAGTAATACATGAAGGCCCCATCTCCATCCGGACTCGATCCAACGAGTTGCTCCCATCGAACCGTCATAAGACATCTATCATCTCAAACGACAATCACCTGACATCCTTCTACCCTTTCCAACCCAAAGTGCCCAAATGATAAAAGCAAGTTATTGACTACCTTCCAAAATATTGGGCCCTGCATGCAGGAACTCCACCCTCAGGATGCCGTCTTGCCAGAGCCGTTCCCAATGACAGACTCCTAATAGCCAAGCTCCTCCTAAGTCCGATTGCTAAAATGAAGGTCTTAATGCCCTCCAATCATCAAATTGATTTTGAACCACATGCCAAAATAGGGCACCCTCCCTAGTGGACCCCATGAACTGCCCAAATCTGAAGGTGGGTTGGGACAGGCAGGTTGTCGTGCCCTGATTGTTGTCCCTCTTGTAGCTCCTCCAAAACGGCGATCAACCCAGGGAAGTCTGACCCCTTGGGCTCGAGTTGTTGAAACTCCCTCTTGCAAAATGCTAATGAAAATCTGAATGAAATGTTAGGGTTCTTAAATAATGACTTATCCGATCTAACACTGTTTTGCAGAGATTTGGCTAACATTTCTATGTTTTCATGCTTGAATGTGCTCACCTCTCTTTTGCTCGCAGGATATATGGAATCGAGTGTAGGACCTTTCAGAGCAGCCATGGAGAAGGACAAAGGGAAGAAAACAACCAAGGCACCTCGAGGGAAAGACGACAAGGACCAAATGAAGTATAAGTTCCAAGGGGAACCTTTGAACTCCAAAGTCAACACAACTTGGAAGGAGGTCTCTAACACAAACATCAGACAAATCGACATTGATGAATTTAAGTAGAGAGTCCGGATCAACCCCACCACAGAAAATTCCTTAAAGATCAAAGGTAGTGGATTGGCTAAGGTTGCAAGCTTCCCTCTCGCTCTTATCGCTCTTGAACTTGTAATGGCCTACCAGGAAGCATATTAGGAGGAAACCCAAACCAATGTGGATAGAGATGGAAACATACTGGTTGATCGATGAGCTAAGTCAATAGGGAAATTCACATCCCTACCTTTGGAGAAATGGAGGAGGCCACCATAAATGATGCCAAGGAAACATGGAACTAAGATCCCCTTGGATGCAAAAGGATTATCAATCAATATTGGCTAAAAGAGAAGAGGGGTAGTGCTTCTATGGTGCCTCAGGAACTCTATCGCAACGAATTCTATGAGGATTACCACGATTTGGTAACCTTATTAAGTAGGGTCATGGGCCTCCCTACTGCAGTCTATTTCCAATAGTGGATGTTCTACTTCATGGAGGAGATCCTTAGGGGAAAGGCCAAGTTTTATTGGGCATGAATCATAAGCAATTTCCTACACGAATAATTCATAACTTTCAAGAAGACCTCAAGGTTTTACATGACCTCCTACCTTGTTTATTTGCTGACTAATAAGATACAATATAGAGGAATATTCAGAGCTCTTGATACAGAACCGGGTAGGGAGCTGAAAGTCTATGATAGGTACCATTAGTTGCAATTCAGGAACTTCAAGAGGGATTACTGTAGGGTTAACGACGCTTTCATAGGCCACACCATATGATTGCTTGGAGGTGACTTTGAAAGAAGAGTCTCCCACAGTGCCAATGCTTTCCTCAAATAGTTTTCCTTCTTATTCATTCATTATCCAAAGTTTACCTACATCCAAGCTAAAGGTTTCGCAGAGAAACCATACAAGCTACCCCGATACCCCAATGACCAGATCATATTGCTAGAGCTCTCCCAATAGCTACAATGTGCACATAATCTTTTGAGCAATAAGCATAAAGCAGGGATTCCTATCCCCTCTCTTTCAGATAAGGGCTATATGAGCTCCACACTTCCCAATGTGCAGATCATTTTTACAATTAGTTAGTGGAATACCATTTACGATTCCACATTGGGCGACAATGGATGGACCCAAATGGTAAACTGAGGAAAGCAATCGGGCCTGAACACGCCCATGTGCATCACGTTGAAGAATTTTGGGAAAATTGCAAAGATGAAAAAGAAGTGTAGATGAGGCACTATATGTGGATGACTGCATACTTTGTGAAGAGGGTCAAGTTATTCCTAGTACCAGACCAAGTAGAAGAAGAGGAGGATATAGTAATGGATCCTCAATATGAAGCAGTTGCTAATTTACCATTACCTATGATTGATTGGGATGAGTGAGAGGTCAATGACCTCAATATTATATCAAAGCCCGTTGAGGCTAGGAAGAAAGAATGGATTGACAGGCAGGTTTCCCAATTAAAACAACAAGGAGTAGCTTTGAATTATGGAGAGCTTGAGGAAGAACATGCAAGAAAAATTGACAGTGGGACAACTGATACCCCCATAGAAGAAGCTTCCCAAGATCCTCTAGTTATTAGATGAAGAAAGAGGAAAGAGATAGCTAAAAAGTAGTCCAAGCCCCAAGTATACTCAAGAAAAGCTTCAGAGGGTGAATCCTCCAAAAGACCAAGGACATCGGGAGGACTTGATCCCATCTAGGAAGATCCGCTCCACAAGGGGGAAGAAATGGAGATTGAGTAGCCAAAATCTCCACCAGTTGTCTCTACTCTTGCAACTACTACTGCCTACTGCCCCTTTGCCTACTTCTTAGGCAATGGTTGCCACCTCACCATGTGCAGTGGATATCTCTGTCCACCCTGCTTCCACTTTTCCCACGATCTAGGTGATGATAATAGACTCCTCCTTTGCCACCACCTCTCCACTTTCCTCTTCTTCCATGTCTCCAACAACTTCTCTTCCACTAGAAACAACGATGCCAATGCCCACACTCTCGCTCTTGGAGGCCTTCTCCTGGAATATGCAGAAAATCCCTATGGAGCAGTCAGGAGTGCTAATGAACCCAACTATTCAGGCTACCTTGGCACAAATTCTTGCTAATATTCCCACTTACACTCCAACAAAACCACCAGAAATGAAGGCCACAATGGAAATATCCGAAGAATTGGAGAGATGAGAGTAGGAAGCCAAAAAGGAGATTGAGGAGGAAGAGGATGATTACCATGAGCATCCTAAGTTCCAACATCTTCCAATTGATGAAGTGGTGTGTGAAGGTAAAGAAACAAAATCCTCTGAAGGAAGTGAAGAAGATGTGGGCACCAAATATATCGTGGAGACCTTTGATGTAGAGCTCAAAGAGGAGCTAGCTTGATAATTAAAGAATATTGGAGAGGAGGTAGAAAGGACACCTTCTGAAGAAGAAAAGGAATCAAGTGATAAAATGGAGGAAGATACTGAACCTCCAACTGGGGAGCATGATGAAAGCCCCAAACACGATGAAGAAATGCCTCTCTTAGGAGAACAAGAAGAGAAGAGAAAGAAGAGCAAGAAGAGAAAGAAGAGAAAGAAAAGAAAGAAAGGAAGATGTGCCACCTTAGTGCAAGGAAGAGGAAAATAAAGAAGAGGATAAATCCCAAGAAGAGGCTGAAATCCATGAAGGCCTAGGAATGGAGCAGCCCGAAGAACATGGGCATGAAGAAGAAGAAGAGGAAAAGAAGACTGCTGAAGGGGAAGATAGCCCCAAAGAGCATACAACCACCGAGTCTCCACAAAATGAAACTGTATTCATTCGTGATTCGGATGAAGAAGAAGGAGAAAGGATCAAGCAAGAGACCCCAGGTAGTAAGGCGATGAAGATTGAACACACCCATGAAGATCATGATCATGAATCACCAAGGGGAGAATCTTAGATGCCTGAGTGGCTTGAGAAAAAATTGGAGAAGAAAGCTCCTACCCCAAGGGACCCAAAGGAAAGGTTGGAGGCCATCTTGGCCCAAGCCTAGGTCAACACTAAGAAAGAGAAGAAACCTAAGGTTAGATCTCAGATGACGATGAACGCCTCTGGATCTAGAACTGTGCAAATAGCCACCCTAGTGGTGAATGAAGAAGGGGTAAGTTATAACGTCTCCACCCTTGATCTAGGAATTTCCACACGGGAGTAGAAGGTCAACCACATCCAAGAGTCTATTGCCACCATTGTGCATTAGATGCACAAGGATAATATTTCAAAGGAGGAACTAAAAGCACAGGTGGCTGATTTGACAGCCTATATTCAACAATGGTCATCAATGGAAGAGCTTCCTACCACATCCTTGGTGCCACCACAATTACTGTCTAAGGACCATATTGATCAACTTGAGAAGAGAAAGAATTGGACAAAATCCACAAAGGATTGGTTCAGACAGGTTGTCTACAATGGCAACATGGGTATTGGCCGTGCGATCAAGACAACCAACAAATTTTTAGAGTTGCAGAGAATATTCGAGGGAATAAGGAAATTTGCACTAACTTCCTTGAACTATACAGGATCATGTACCCCAAACTTGAGGCCATCCTCAAGGTACCTAATGGATCTTGGGAAAAGGAATTTGCATTGGAAAAAGGAGATCATTGGCTCGTAGAGACATGGAAACTGAGCCTTTACCACAAAAAAGAGGTATTGGAACAAGTGCTTTGTGAGGTGGAGATTGAAATTGACTAGATCAAGGAAGTCGGGGCTGTTTGTGAAGAATATATAAAATTGATGACAAAATTTGATGTGCCCGCCGTTGAGTTAGATCTCATAAAGATAAAGCCCTACTTTCACAATAAAATGGAGAATGGGATTGCGGATGTGATAACACTAGACTTCATGGGTTTTGCTACTCGAGCCTTCTCTCAATCTGAGAAGGTGATTAAGAATGCACAAAAAATTGATAAGGACTAGGATACTGTCATGAAAAAATCAAGAAGGCTAGATTTCTAGGTGATCCAATATGATATACTGGAATGGAGCAAGCTCTAGGCGTTGATCGACAAATTTGTGGAATATGCTACCATGAAGAAAAGTGAAGGCAACCCTGTTATGATGATGAGTTCCTCACTGTGTAGCTGCAACAAAAGGGAAATCAACAAAAGAAAAAATTGCTACAGTGCTGCCACATGAGGACAAAATAGGGAAAAAGACAAGAATGTATTTTAAATTGTAATATATTTGGGGGTAGGTGAAACCCTAGTTTATAGTGAATATTGGCCACACAATGCAAATCAATCTTGGCCATTCATTTTGCTTTTGGAACACTATAAATAAGGGGTCTCCTCTCATTTTCAAGGAGAGTTGAGTTGTTGTAAAGGCATGCTACAAAAATTTTAATAGAAGTTCATTGGCTTTTGGTGGAATCTTGAGTTTCTATTGCATGTTACATGGTTCTTCTCCCATAGTTAGTTAATTTAAAGTAGATTTACTTTGCTTTTTTGTTCTTCATGTTTTAGCTTGCTTTAGTAGATTAGATAATGTTTTTCATTGATTTTGAAGCATTCTGTTGTGTGTTGCAAACCTTTCTATTCCATACTTTTTGTTGTTTATTGATGGTAGACAGTTGCATAAAGTTAGTCTAGACTTGAATTGAAAGCTACTCTAAATATCCATTGTTTTTTCATGCTTATGGTGAATGAATGATTGAATATCCACAGTCCTTAGAAGCTTGCACAAATTTCATTAGACTGTGATATAATCTAGTTAAGTGAAATTTTGTATTTCAGATCCAGGAACTTTCTCTCTTCCCTACCCCTTTCTTTTTCCTTTTTTTTTTTTTTTAATAAATAGCCTATGCTAAGGTTCATTGCACATTGTAAAGCCAAATTCAAAGTTGAAATAGGAGTTCAAGACTGCTGTTCGAACTTGCAGTGAATTGCACACTTACTTCCCCACCTTAAGAACTCCATTCAAAAATCCAACTTCTTTCCAGCCTAATTCCATAAGTCTACCCTGTGATTACCGAAAAATCACATCAAACATCAACTGAGAAATTCCACACACATCATGACCTAACACCCGAGAGACCTTGGGGTGATTTTCAACAACTTGTTGTTGGAGATTTCCTTTCAAGAGAGGTAGTGCACCTACGCACTGCCTGTGCCCAAATTTTTCTAGGGATGTAAGTGTGTCGTGTGAACATCTACACACTATGTGAGCGTCCCTGACAAAAATTCCCCCACCAACACTCAAAATAGGCACCAAGTGGAATGAAAGTAGCGGGCTTAGGTGTAGTTAAGCCTCCGAACATGGTTTTCTAAAGTGGAGAATGGAAAAAGTGGAATTTTCATAAGGGGTGCAAATTCACTCCTATACAAACCTTCATTAAAATGAGTAGCAACATTATTGAAGGGCACCCCCTTCTCATTTTTAACAACCTTGTATGAGAGATCCTTTATAGGCTCCATTAGCTTGTCAAGTTTATATTTTGCTATGAGGGTCTTGTTAGAAGTTGTTGAACCTAGTTTTGGGGTGATCCCACAATACTGGTTTACAATTTTTGGTCAAATTGGACACTGAAATAATTTTTTTAACTAAATCTTCACTTTCAGGCACCTATAGCGGCTAAACTGTGAGGTATTTAAAGATGATGCAAACTAGTGATTTGTGAAACTTTGTCTATAGATTCTAAATATATTTTTTTCAAAATTTTTGGAATCATATTGCACTTCTTTTTCCATCTCCTTCAAAAACTAGTTTTTTTCAGTAAACACCATTTTTAAGGAGTGATGCTCACCGTATATAACATAATTTTTTGTCCATGAAGGATAAAATTATAATTTTTTCAAATTTAGATTTGTAACTATGATATTTAGTGCTTCCAATTGGTTTCATAGTTTTTTATTGAATATTTTTTCCTTAATCAAATTTTGAACTCAAACCAATTACAATTTAGACATAGGCGGACCATATACAATGTAAATTTTTTTGTATGTAGATCGAAATTCATTTTTTTTGTTGGGTCAAGGACTTCAATAGTTGGTGCTATCATATTTTTTAATTTTTTTTGATAATCTGCTATTTTTTCACATGTGCAGAATAGAGAGCTTGATTTTCGGTGAAAAATCTATGTTTAATAAAAATAAAAAAACAAATACATAATAAAACCAAACCATATTAAAATTATATTTTTTGGATAGCTTGTTCCAAGGACTACCATCATCCAGTTGGGTTTGTGAAGTCTCCTCCATTTTCATCCTCAACCCAAGCTTCGAAGGGAAAAATTCTAGAATTTTTTGGTGCCAGAGGCTGAGAAGGTTAGAAAAGGAGGGTTTGCTCGAACCCTGGTTTGAGTGAACCCCCTTTCCACAAAGGTTTTCTTTTTTGTTTTCTCCCAGGAATGGTGGTACCTTGCATTAGTGAACCCTCTTTGGGTTTGCTTGAACCAAAAGTTCATTTGAACCCCCAAAAACCAATTTTTTTTGCATGGGGTCATTTTTTGAAACTTTTCCTTCCTCACTGGAATTGTAAACCACTTTTTTAGGTTTACCCTTTGTAAAATTCATATCAACTCTCTTGGCATTCTTATCATTTGATTATCTCACGTTTTTCTAAATATTATGTCATAACATAAGATTCCCTCAACATTTGAGGGTTCTTATCCTACAAGCAATAGTCCAAATTTACATCAAATGCTTCATAATATAGAAAGGGGCACATATTCATTTGGTCTCACATGAGGGGGAATTTTCCTTATTGTCATTATAAATCTATTATTTGAAATCAATAAATATTTCATTCAACCCCTTTATTGTTCTCATCTCATGGATTACAAATTTCAAATCCACTAATTATGCATACTACAATCTAAAGACCCTCATTAACTCATTCTATGAATTTATGTTGATATCTGGAAGGATCATGTACTATTATTTTACACTCTCCTCCAGTGATTGCACAAATATTTTTATCATGACATCTTCATCTTTTATCTCATATTTATCTGTCATATTGATGAAATTCCTTAAGTGGTCCTCACTAGTGACAACATTATTGCCCTAGAATTTTGGTACCTTTCCTCTAATATCATTTGGACATTGATTAGGGTACCATGAAATACCATAAAATTCTATTTATTTGTATATTTATAATCCCAATGATTGTATTTCTAGAGCATATATTTGAGCATGTCTTTGAGGGTTATCTCCTATATTTTTTCTAACATTTTATTATTGATGATGGTAGTGTTAATTTGGTTGCACATTATGTGCATGATTTTGATTTCTATTTTGTTGTTGAGCAATATTTTGATTTTTTTCACTTGTTGGGTTTGTTGAGCAAGTTGAGCTTGTCATGTAACTCAAGTTGAGTTTGTCATAGCTCAATTTGAGCTACTATTTCATTTTGGTTTTTCCCAATACAATCAATTAGGTTTATTTTTGGATCTAGTTCTCTTTCATACACTCATTTTTTGACTAAGTAGTAGCATAAACATCTTGAAAAGAGTTTATGCCTCATGTTTAGTTTCACAATTCTTGATGAGGTAGGAGAATTGTGATGCAAATTTCTCCTTCTATTTCTTAGATATGGAGGTAGAGGTAAATTCATATCTATACTGTTAGTATGTAATTCCTAGGGTCTACCTATATTCCTTGTCCCAACAATTATTTCATTCCCAAGCATACGCTAATCATGTTTAAGAGTTCTCCTACTAGCTTCATAACCCTATTGTCAGTTGAGTATTTTAAGGTTTATTGATATTATTCCCCTAATGCTCCTCTTATGCCTAATGTACCTATGAATTTAGTACTTTGGGAGTCATGCTCAAGAAAAATACCTAGAATTTTAGTTCTCCATTCTTGTCACTTCCTTACTTCAACTAAAAACATATTAGGATGTCTTTGAATTCTAGATTTATTTCCTCTCTATATTTTTGACTTCTCTTTATTTCAAAATGATTTTTGAGTGCTTCCTTGATAAAGTTTCTACTCTTAAAATTATTATTTTCCTAGTTGTGTTGTATTTGTTGATTAGCTTGGGTCTTGAAGTTGAATTCTAATTTAAAAATTATCTAGTAATAACACCAATTTATTGGTGATCTAAGCTGTAAACCCAAAATCCCTAAGGTTAGATAATTTCCGAAGTGTTAAGGGTGTCAAACTTAGGAAGAATACCACAAAACATATATTTAGGTTGGGCTGCAAGACCAAGGGGGTTTCCCTAAGGTTTTGAGTTATAATACTAATGTGATTGAACCAATACCTTGTATTAAACCATATACATCACACAATATACTCCTATATAGATTATCACAATGTATCTATGTACTAGTTTGAATACGAGAAGTTACATATATATAGTAGAAAAGATTTAACTATGTTAAGTACTCAAGGAATGAAAATAACAACCCATATTGTTGTTCTACACTCACATACATGGAAGTTGTGAATAACAACACAACTAAAAACATTTGCATAATATTTGATTTGTTTTAATGTGTTGAGAAGATGGAATGGAGAAACAAATTATAGATCAGTGTCTATATCTAGTAGGCACAAAGAATTAGATTTATATAAAATATGTAATAGTTGAAAATAAATGAGATAACTTAATTAAGATATACCTAAAGACCATATTCATTCAAGCACACATATAAAATAGGTTTATTGGCCCCACGGTTGTTGTTGCACCAAAAGGTTGACCTGTTTTAATGCCCGATACAACCACCAACGTTAATGGATCCACTGGAGGCGATTAGTCCATGTCATGAATCCTGAGGGGAGCATTGACCATTTGCCAACAATTTCCCCCTCAGTGTTACTTGAGGGGACTCAAACCCGAAACCTTTGTCTTTGATACCAATTGTTGGCTCCACAGTTGTTGTTGCACCAAAAGGTCGACTTGTTAATGCCTAATATGTAACTTCTAGAGTTAATGAATCCATGGGAGGTGGTTAGTCCATGTCATGAATCCTGAGGGGAGCGCCGAACATATGCCAACAAGGTTCTATATATGTAAATGAATGAATACATAAGTTGTAGAAATTTATTAGAGTCTACTTAATAATCCAACAATAAATATTTATATTCCTTTATTGATGTTAAAAATATATATTATAGAGGCTTTGCAATCATTTTATAGCCCTTTGGTTGAACAATTAATCAAAACCAATGAAGGAAATATATGAAAATACTCTTAGAGACACCTTAATAATATTATATTTGCTAACTATATCATTTCTTTAGAGTTTATAGTAGTTTTATTACACATGTTACACAAACCCACTATAATACAATAAATAAATCATAATACCCAGAACTAGAAACTCAAACCTTAGGCTTCATCGTAATATTGTTTACTTTTTGGCTTTGTAATTGCTTTTTTCTATTCTTCCTCTCTACTAAATATATATATATATATATATATATATATATATATAATTCTTAATACCATGTTAAAAAGAATGTCAGATCTATAATAAATGTTTCATTCCCATGAACAAAATGGTGCAAAACAACTATACCCATTTGGCACCATTTTCCCTAACTGGCACCCAAAAAAATTGTAATGAACTACCATTCATTAATTAATATTTATATCAAATACCCTCAATTTTTTTAAAAAGATAATAAGAATAATGATATTATCAAACTAAACATTTAATAACATCTCAAAAGAATTAATATGTATACATTATCATGAACTCATCACATTTTTATATTCAACTACAATTGAATCTATCATTTCAACTACTTGTACATATGTATACCCATCAAGAGTGTGGCTAGAACAACTGTACTTCATATTTTATGCGATCCTTCAAACTGCCTAGAAATAGTTCCTTCAAATTTTATTCTATTACATTCTCCACTCTTAGAGAAAGGGTTTGAAATTACTAAATATAATCCTTGACCATGTTTGTTTTCTTTAATCTAGTGAGTTGAAAAAGGTAGCTATCCATAAAGTTATCTCCATAATGGGTAAGTTCCTCTTGAAAAATTGACCATGTGACCACACAAACCTTCTTTCTCTTCTCATCACATAACCAATGATACCGAATACATTTATTTGGATCTAGGTACAATGATGCCATAACCACCTTTTGTTGACTAGGAACATGATGAAGATCAAAGAATTACTCCATTTGGCATAACCAAATTGGTTGGATCCTTGCCATTAAAATTTCTCATATCCAACTTGGGTATGAATTTCCTTGGAATAGGATTATTAAAGGAAGGATTCTTCTTGAAATAAGAGCCAAGCCTAAGGAATTCATGTCCAAAAAAAGTATTATTTTCCACCTTACTAGGTGAATCTTCACCCTTACACTTCATCCCTTGAATAATTGTGTCCAACTTCTTAGGAAATTCATTTTTCTCATTCCTAATTAATGAAATTTCACCATTGACCTTGATGATCTCATCATTAGGATTAATATCCTCAATTTTACCTCATCCTTATTTGAATATTTCCTTGATGTGGTAGCATTCTTTTTGCCTCTTGTTGCAAGCTCTATCATGATGGTAGAAAATAATTTTGCAATACATCACACAAATAGATTCAAAATAATTTGGAATTTTTTCGTAACTTACCAGGGCCTAGGTCATACTCTCCTAAAAAAATCTCTCAAAAATTTGATGTTTTGCAACCTTGAGAGTGAATTGTTGGAAACCTTAATTTTGTAATAAATCACTTTTTTCTACTTTTAGTTCTCTTAAATTTGGACTATAAGCTCCCCTATTACTTCTTCAAAAACCCACTAAAAATCAAGAACAAATTTAGTAGTATTTGTGAGATATGCCCTTTCTAAATAAATTGGGAAAAAAACCTAATTCTATAATAAATCTCTCAATTCTACTCTATTTCCTTTGAAATCTATACAATAGCTTTTTGAATATGTTCTTCAAAAACCCTTTAAAAATTAGACAAAAATTCATCAAAATCTAGGAGATATACATTTCACAAAATGATCTCCAAAATTGAAAAAATGCCTTGTAGTTACGATACCAAGATCATGCTCTGATACCACTTGTAATAAAATAACTTGCACACTATAAGAATATGATAGGAAATATGCTACAAATAATTGATAATAACCAAGAATAACAAGTGACTTCGAGGGGGAAAACCTCCAAATATCTCCAATGAGAATACAATTCATAATATGATGCTAAAATAAGACTCACAACCTCCTATATAGACCTTATTTATGCCTAGGATATCACCCATGCCAACTTAGATAACCCTATATAATCCCAAGGCTGACCTAATTAACTAAGTAACAATATAATAATGATAATATGACTTAATTAAGAGTTAAAATAGTCACAAGATAACTATTCATAACCCGTTGCACTCTAATATTAAGGGCATATCATGGTATCTTCCAAAGTGACATCTATTTTATTCAATGTGAACAAAATATTACAACAGATATGACAAATGTCATTTAATAAAAATACTTTTGCATCATTATCATCTACCTCAACTTTTATTCTAGTTAGTTGATTAATCAAAGAGCAAAACTTACTAATATATTGAACAATATTGTCACCTTCCATCATTTTAACCCTAAATTTTTTATATCTATAGGTTCATCTTCACACTTTATGCTTGTGATCCAAACAAAACACTAAGATGATCCCACACTTGTTTAGAGGTCTTCAAAAAGTCAATGTAGTAGAGATATACATTTGAAAGTCCAAGACTAATCAAAATTGTTGCCCTTCAATCTTTTGTTATTCACTTTGATATCCCATCAACATCAAAATGCCTTGTTGTAGTTCCAATCACTACCTCTCACAAATGTTTTTCAATAAGGATCAATTGTAACTTTACTTACCAAATGTGAAAGTCTTTTACCTTCAAATTTCTTAATGGAAAATATACTATTTTTCTCCATGCTTACTAAAAAAATCAAGATTTTCTCCTTAATTAAGACAAGCAATGAGGGCCAATTAGGGCATGGTTCGGTGGTCAAGTCGCTTGGTTATAGTGACAACCACCAGGGTTCAAACCCTCGCTGAGCCAAAGTGCTCGCAGGCCTTGTGCCTTCGTTGGGCCATTGTGCTTGTAGGTTTGGTAGTTTCTTGTGGTTTCTTGTACCCGATTCATAGCTCATGTCAAAAGCGTTTACCTCCAATAATATGGGTGCATTGCACCTTTTTTAAAAAGAAAAAAGACAAGCAATGAGGATGTCAAATACAACTAAGAATGCACCCTTAATTTTACACTAAGGCCAATTTTCAAGGAAGAATACCAAAAAATAAAATACAAAGAAGATTAAAATTACTAAGTCAACCAATTACTAAAAATATACTTGGAGGGGTTGCTAATCATTGTAACTAGACTCATTACAAATCACCTTCAACTATTAAACTCTTAAAAAAATTTCACACATTCTTTCAAGAGAAAAAAGTTTGATTTATATCTAAGCACAACCTCTTACAAAATCTCTGTGCACAACATGGGAAATACTTTTCAACTATCAAAATAATGTTTGGTAGTTCTATGTAACAAAAATCATACCTAGATAGACTTTTCATTTCCCTGCCAAGGTGACTACAAGCCTTAAAAGCCAAGGATTGTCCAACAAATAACCTTTGACTTACAAAGTAAATTCCTCATCACTAAAATCTCAATTCACTACCAAAATTACTAGTTTTTGTACTTCTAAAATATATTTCCCCATTGACAAATTACTAGATTCTACTAGGATTTACATCTAATATAGACAAACATGAAAAGAGAAGGCACAAATCCGTTGGCATGAAACAAAAAATGGCTAGAGCCCACAACACTAACTAATCTACACTCTCTCCCAATAGAGGTAGTGTTCACAATACATTTGACTACATATTTCACATGTTAAGCTTAGGCACACCATGTAATTCCCTCCATCTCTATCCATTTTTCTTCCTTGAAAGAAAAAATCTCAGATTCTAAGACAAATCCTCTAATCCACAAAACCTTGATTCAAAAATATGTTGGCATCTCTGGAATTGACAAGAGGGTAGAATTGTACCTATGACAACATCACTGGTTGGGTATGTGGGTAAATATGTGTGTTGGATATAATCAACATAAACTCAATTCCAAAAATGATATTAAGCAATAATAACACAACATTCAATTGAGAAGTCATTGAACAACTAAAAACAAGCTTGAAATAAACAAAAATTTTACAATTCCATCACACCAAATAATATTGAGTTTCTATTGTTACTTTATAATACATAATACTAATTTGGAAGACACCAAATAGTATTGAGTTTCTATTAATATTATTTAATAATACATAATATTGATTTGGAAAACAAAAATGTTACAATTCCATCACACCAACTAATATTGAGTTTCTATTGTTACTTTATAATACATAATACTAATTTGGAAGACACCAAATAGAATTGAGTTTCTATTAATATTATTTAAAAATACATAATATTGATTTGGAAAATCCATATCTATACAGGTTGAATTATCCTAACTTGTAATGCTATCCCAACCAATATCTCAATATAATTCTTCACATCTCACGTTACAATAATATAATTTTTCACACATACAATAAACTATGACAAACACATAACAATATAATTCTCAACACTAATTTGAATCAAATTTCAAACTTTAGTTCATCCAAAATCACACTATTGGATCAAATTTTGAATTTTAGTTCATCCAAAATCACACTATTCGTGGATCAAATTTATAATTAGAGTTCACACTTTTCTAAGATATCCTAAATCTAAATTAAATCTAATTACTAATTAGTATCCCTCGATCGTGCTCTTTCATAGTAAAGTTAATTTGAATCTAATCAATTTCACATCTTCTTAGTTATCCAAATCTAATCTAAATTTAATTACTATCCCTAGATCACTTTTATACTTTCCTCTAATTTTAATTACTATCCCTAGATCACTTTTATACTATTTCATAGTAAATCTAATACAAATCTAACTAATTTCACACCTCTTCTTAGTTCATCCAAATCTAATCTAAATATAATTACAATCCCTAGATCACTTTAATACTATTTCATAGATCACTTTAATACTATTTCATAGTAAATCTAGTATGAATCTAACTAATTTTTAAATATAATAACCACCCCCGAGATCACTTTTATACTATTTCATAGATCACTTTAATACTGGATTTCATAGTAAATCTAATATGAATTTAACTAATTTCACACCCTCTAGATCACTTTTATACTATTTTATAGATCACTTTTAATACTATTTTATAGATCACTTTAATACTATTTCATAGTAAATCTAATATGAATCTAGCTAATTTCATGCCTTTTTGGTTTATCAGTTCATCCAAATTAAATTTGAATTTAACTAATTTGACATCTTTTTAGATAATCCAAAATCTAATTGGAATCTAATCATATTTCACATGTATTAAATTAATTTCACACCTATTTCTAATCAATTTCACACCTTTTTAGTTCATCCACAATATAATTTGACTAATCAATTTCACACCTTTTTAGTTCATCCACAATATAATTTGAATCTAATCAATTTCACAAATTTTTAGTTCATCCAAAATCTAATATGAATCTAGCTAATTTCACAAACTTTTTTACTTCATCTGAATCTAGTTAATTTCACAAACTTTTTTAGTTCATCTGAATCTAGTTAATTTCATCCTTAATTCCTAATCCAAATTTAATATCACAAATTCATAATCCAAACTTAATTTCACAAATTCATAATCCATCCAAAGTCTAGTTAATTACTAGAATCTAGTTAAGATTAATCCAAATTTAGTTACACAAATTCATAATTCATCCAAAGTCTAATTTGAATTAGAATTTCACAAATTTTTAGTTGAATCTAATTAATTTCACCCTTAATCTATTCCGTTAATTTCATCCCTTAATCTATTCCAAATCTAGTTAATTTCATCCTTAATCTAATTAATTTCCACACTTTATTAAGTTCATCCAAACTAATTTCACAGTTTAGTTCATCCAAATCTACCAAATCTAATTTGACAAATTCAAAAATTTCACAATGATTTTACTTCATTTCTTTTTTATTTCATATATTTTCTATGATTTCTAGAAAGAAAAATCTAATAAATCCCCCTAAATTCCCAACAAACAATCACTAATTTAATTATACCTCAGACAACAAAAATCATTTTAACATTCATATATTTTCTATGATTCCTAAAAACAAAAATCTAATAAATCCCCCTAAATTCCCAATAAACAATCACTAATTTTATTGTCTCAAAAGAAAAAATCATTAACTAATTCCAGTCAAAATCATTTAATAAATTTGGCTAGTTTTTACTGAAGTTGTACCCAACTTAATCAGGTACCACCACCCATAAAAGATTTCCCTATTTATAAAAAGTTATGATACTCTGTATTTGTTTTTATACTCATTTCAATATATCATAAAAGCTCAATTTTCAATTAATTCAAGAATTTTAAAAAACCTTCTATCAATTTAGCAAAAATAACAGGTTTTGCTCAAAACTAAGGATTCTCATGGCTCTAGGGCTCTGAAAAGGCTTAAGTTTTTCAAAATTTGACTTGTAGTGAGAACAGGTATATAAATGTATGAGAAAACCAGTTTTATTTTTAATCAAATCCATCTTGGATTTCATACACCAACTGAGCTAAGCCATGTACATAAGCCACTGCTCAGAACATCACAAAACCAATTCCAAGGGGAAAGAAAGAGAAAACATTCCACAGTTCTATCTTAAAATAAATTTATGACAGTCTTAGACTTTTGTCATACGAATATATTTCTTGCCAGATGGAAGGTTGATCGTCTCAAACCCCTGTGGGTACAATTTCCTGGCTTCCTCATCTGTTACAGATGGTGGTATTATCACACGCTCTCCAGGTTTCCAGTTAGCAGGTGTACAGACCCTGTACTTTGCAGCCAACTGAAGTGAATCCACCACCCTCAAAACTTCATCAAAGTTTCTCCCAGTTGTTCCAGGGTACAAAAAGCTTAACTTCAACTGTAAACAGATAAGCAAATACATTCAGATATAAGTAAAACAGTCTACTCTACACAGATACAAAAAACCAAAACCAAAACCTAAATGCATATAAATCTTAATTGTGCTGTAAGTTTTTGTATGAACGTTTCGAAAAATACTCTGTAATTCTTGAGTTCTCTATTCTGGTGATAAGATCATAAGATCATAGAGAGTGTGATCCGAAATGTTTGATAAAAGTCAGAAACATTTATACTCACAAAAACTTCCACACAATTAAAGCCAGAATCAAAGCCAAAATAGTTTATACTCCCAAAAACTTCCACACAATCAAAGCCAGAAACGGCACAATTAATAATCCATGAAACGTTTATACTCACAAAAACTTCCACACAATCAAAGCCAGAATCAAAGCCAAAAAAGTTTATACTCCCAAAAACTTCCACACAATCAAAGCCAAAAACAACACAATTAATAATCCATGAAACGTTTATACTCACAAAAACTTCCACACAATCAGAGCCAGAATCAAAGCCAAAAAAGTTTATACTCCCAAAAACTTCCACACAATCAAAGCCAGAAACCAGAAACGACACAATTAATCAATTAATAATTCATGAAACATTTATACTCACAAAAACTTCCACACAATCAAAACCAGAAACGACACAATTAATAATCTGAATTGTGGAAATCTATTAGCCAGAATCAAAGCCAAAAAAATGTTTATACTCACAAAAACTTCCACAATCAAAACCAGAAATGTCACAATTAATAATCGGATGGATTGTGGAAATCTATTAGCCAGAATCAAAGCCAAAAATGTTTATACTCACAAAAACTTCCACAAAATCAAAACCAGAAATGACACAATTAATAATCGGATGGATTGTGGAAATCTATTAGCCAAAATCAAAGCCAAAAACATTTATACTCACAAAAACTTCCACAAAATCAAAGCCAGAAACGACACAATTAATAATCGGATGGATTGTGGAAATCTATTAGCCAGAATCAAAGCCAAAAACATTTATACTCACAAAAACTTCCACAAAATCAAAGCCAGATACGACACAATTAATAATCGGATGGATTGTGGAAATCTATTAGCCAGAATCAAAGCCAAAAATGTTTATACTTACAAAAACTTCCACACAATCAAAGCCAAAAACAACACAATTAATAATCTCATGGATTGTGGAAATCTATTAGCCAGAATCAAAGCTAAAAAAGTTTATACTCACAAAAACTTTCACACAATCAAAGCCAGAAACGACACAATTAATAATCTCATAGATTGTGAAAATCTATTAGCATTGATGCATATATACCTTCTTGTCAGGGCCAACAATATGCAAGGCTCTGGATGCTAATGGCCTTCCAATCTCATCTTTCTCATCTGGGTCCAACATATTAAGCTTCGCCATGATCTGTGAATGTGGATCAGCCAATATCGGGTATGTAACCTTACTTCCAGGGGTACATGCTTCAACATCAGGCAGCCATGCTCTGTGTGAATGCACCTCATCAGAGGACAACCCCAAAAGCTTCACTCCACGCTTCTCAAACTCACCAATGTAGTTGGCAATCCTCCCCAGCTCGGTAGTACAGACTGGGGTAAAATCAGCTGACCCAAAACAAGAATGAAGGCATAAGTTAAACAAGAACACAGAAACAAAATGATATACTGAAGAGTTTTGAGAACTGACCAGGGTGTGAGAAGATAATGGCCCAGCTGTCCCCAATGTAGTCATAGAGCCTAATGTGCCCATGAGTAGAGTCCGCCTCCACATTAGGAATTGTGTCTCCCAAGGCCAGTCCAGGCATTTTTTCTTTCACTTACACAAATTACAGTACTTCTTCAAGAACAGAGATTTATGCCCAAATTTTGTTGGATCTAGTGTAAGAAAATAGGGGTATATATGGTAGTTAAGGGATTGATGAACACTTGGAATTGTCATATGCATGAGTGCAACGTGACATAGAGCAGGTGAGCATGTGGCAGAGTTTGTAATTCACACGTTTGCCTCCATACTCCATCAAGGGTGAATTCCAAATAATCACTGAATCCACACCTTACATTAAGGTCATTGATTGATCTTATATTTTGATCTCCTTTAATGAAGGCCAAAAACAAAATATCTTTTAAAATATCTTATATATTATATAGGAAATAGATTTTTGCAGCTTTGGCTTGCTGTCATCGAAGTTATCTAAACTAGTGATTGCATTCACATTATAAATTGAAGAATTATTAAAGTTCTATTCTCAACTATGAAGTTGTGATGGTGAAATTTGCATACGCGTGCATATTCAGATTTACTTTTGGATTTGTTTCGATGGAATGTTTTTTTAAGATATTTTTCTTTTATCTTATTAGTATCTCTATATGTTTTTATATATTACATATTTATTACATCAATTTTATATTTATTTTTTTATATTTATTTTTTATTTTTTTCATATATATTTATATTTTAATATATTTATTTTAATTATTTATTTATTACGTCTATTCATGTATTTATTTTAAAATATTACACTTCTATCTTGATTTTAATATCTTTATATATCCTAATTCATCTTCATGGAACTTTTAATTCAAAATTTAGATCACATGTTTACACGTTTACACGATTTATTACATGTTCTTGTAAATATTCAAATTCAAATTCCAATTTTCTTTCTTCTTTTCAACAATAATTATGGATTGACTAAATACATGTTTACATGATTTATTGCAATGTTCTTGTATTTAAATACATCCAATTGTGTTTATTTATCATCTTGTCTTATCCCAATCATTCGCCTTAAAGGAACATGCAAGGAACACTTTTGTTGGCACACTAAAACAAATTTAGATCTATAACTCCATCTTAGAACATTTGCATGATTGAGAGTTTTCTTTGATCATTTGCCTAAGTTTTTTAGATTTTCACCTAAGAGAACATTTCCCCTACTGACATGACAATCCTCCAAAGGTATTTTAAACTATTGCCACTCAATAAAGTAAAAGAAGCAAATGAAAACTAGGTGTGCCATCAGGGATTGTTGTTGATAATGCAATGTATTTTCAATTTCCATCTACTTAATTAGGTGCTACACCATAATCCTTCAAATCAACATGTATAGACATAGAGTGACAACTAAAATAGGAATGCACTATGTGATGGGTATGGTTTGTGTTAGCATAGGTGTTTATTCATTGTAATGAAATCTATTGCAACACCATAGGGAAGCCCCCCTTGATTTAGTAGAGTTAGAAGTGAAGGAGGTCATACCAACTTCAATAATTAGTTCTAACTTACCTTACCTGATCATAAGGTTGCAGGTTTTGTCTTGAGTTTGACACCCCTAACACTCAAGAATAAGCCTACCTTTAGGGATTTGGGATTGACAACTTAGATCATCAAGCGTCATTGCTAGGGATAGTTTAAATCAATATCTAATTTGAGGACCCTAGTCAATTTTGCAATAAAAAAAGAGGTCATTGGTTTATTTTTTTAGGAATTTATTATTATTTAAAAATATATTTCTCTTAATTCAATGAATTGTGAATCTACCAAGGAAAGACTCAGAGATCATTAACAAGTAAGAAAAATAGAAATAAAGAGAGGATGAATCTAGAAATTAGAGACAATCCAATATAATTTCAGCTAACATAAGGAGATAAGAAGCTAAATGAAGCGCAAAAATTATAGGTAAGTCACCTATACATGACTCTCAAGCTACTAAATTAGTGGGCACCTCTACTTAAGGAGAACCGTTGTAAGCCCTATTTCAATATAATTATGATGATTCTATTGACGACATGATTAGAACAACTATAAAATACATAGACCTAATTATGAGATTAGAAGGAATGATGCTCTTGTTGGTAGAAGAAATAAAGGTGACCCTTATAATTCATAGTTGAATGATCACGATGTTAGAAAGGAGAGTGTGGAACAAAAAAATGCTCACTTACATGTTGATTCTCCCAACAGGTCAATTAGAGATGAGGTTGAACAAAAAATCCCATTCTTTGATGCTAATATTTATACCCAATCAACAAAAATGAATGTATGGAAAATGAGTTAGATTAGGTAATTAAATTCTTAGAACAAATGCATCAGAGGTGGTGATAATTTAAGGAAGATATTGTAAGAAAATAAGCACAAATTATCCTAAGCATGCACAATTACTAAGCCAAAAATAAAAATATTTCTCAAAAGTATATTAGAAATCATAATAATGCAAATAATATTCCAAATCAGCATGCACATAATATGCAACCAAATCAACACTACCATCAACAACAACAAGATGTAAGACAAAAAAAAAGAATTAACCTTAGAATGCATGCTCATAAAATTTCTCCAATTCTCCGGCTTTCTAGGTAACTTAATCCAATTCCAAATGAGATTAGAAGAAAAGTGCCTAAATTCTAAGGCAACAATGTTGTCACTAGTGAGGACCTCTTAAGATATTTCAACATAATAGATGGATGTGAAATAGATGAATATTTTATGACGAAATATTTATGCACTCAATTGAATAAAGTGCAAAAGAATGGTACAAGAAACTACCAAATAGTAGCATAGACTCATAAGATGATTTTATGAGTGTTTTTAAATTGCAATATAGAGAAAGAGTGAATCATAAATTTGCAATTCATGAGATTCCAACAATAAATGAGGTGAATGAAGTAGTTGTGGATTTCAATAATAGATTTTTGATGACTATGATGAAATTTCCCCCCATGTGAGGCAAAATGAATCTATGTGCCTTATTGTATAGTGTGGATAATTTGATGCCAAATTGGGTTAGTACTTGTGGTATAAGAACCCTGAAACATTAATGGAAGATTATGCCATGAATAGTAATATAGAGAGCAACATAAGAGCATCAACATATGCTAAAATTATTAAATGATTTGATGTGAAACTTCAAAAACATGGTACAACTTTTGAAAACCCCTCAAGGTAGAAGAAAATTTTGAAAAATTAATTGGGTGATATGAAGGATCTCTCATAGAATGTTGCAAAAAATGAGAAGGGGTTACCTTCTAATAATGTTTCCACTCATTTCATTGAAGGTAAAATATTGCATAATAGACTTTACAATTTATAATTGGTTTAAAAGACCAAGAAAAATTGACAAGAAAATGATTCCAATTCATGCAAACCAAGGATACTAAGAGAGGCACACCCTTGATCCCTTGAGGAAGGATCATGTGAATCTTCAAAAAGATTCATTCTAGTGTAATATGTGTTATTTATCCGATGATCCATCAAAGTGTGTTGTTGCTATAATACTTATAGAAGAGAAATAATTTTAAGAAGATAGTACAACTGAGTACTATGAATATGACAATGTGGACTAGATAGATGGATATGAAGAAGATGAATTCTTTCAATGTGATCATGATAGTCATCATGTTCAATATGAGATACTAAATATGGACTTCAATCAACTGAAAGAAGTAATGAAATAGAGGTACAAGAGAGCCAAACCATCCAATGAAGATATTAGAGCTCTCATTGAAGTAGTCATCTTATAATTGCAAGTACAAAGTGATTACAAGTTAAGAAATAGGAAAATAGGTGCCAAGGATCAAGATAGAAGTGCTACTTTACCAAACATGTCAGCTACAACATTAGGCAAAGAAAAAACAAAAGGACAACAATATTGAGAAAAGTGCAAATAGAATCGTAGGGAAGGAACAACCATAGAAGAATATGCATGTTCCATATGCATCATAGTAAAATAAGTACAACCCTTAGCATAAGAGTGTTGATATTCCAATCAATAGCGTGGAAAATTCAAAGGTGTCCAAAAATATTGCTAAGAAAAATTAGACCAAACAAGTAACAAATGAGAAGCAAAATGTTGGAAGTACAATGAACATGAGATATGTTACAGTTAGTGGTTAGGTCTCATTCATAGGTCTCATCCCTAACATGAATGCTATAATTGCTCCATTATCAACTCCCTTGCCAACATATTAGCCAATTAGCATGGTCAACCATTTTTTCAACTGAAGGTTAAAGTGCCAATCAGGGAACCCCGTAGGATCCCTAAACATAGAGAAAGGGCATAATTTTATATTCATGTTTCTACTATTTTTTATCAACTTAGTGAAATTAATAGTGATCATAAGAAAGGTACATATAAAGCCAATGCTTGTGAATCACTTGAGATTTATTTGGGTACTATTTCTACTAGTAATCAATAAATAATTGATCTATTTTATACCTCTTTGCTAATTAAAGGTTGGATAGCAGATAATTGCATGTAATATCTTGGAACATCTAATAATGTGATGCTCCTTGAGGTCATGATCCAACTAGGCTTAAGGGTTTCAAAATATTATGGTGATTTCTTGGCCATGGATTTTTTAGAAGTAAATTTAATTGAAATAGTACATGGTGTAAAAGTGCAATTTATTGCATACTCATGAAAGTATTTTTTATTTTTTATCATAAAATTTGATAATTGTCTAGCCAAGTGGGGTATGCTATTGTCTAGGAAATCAAAAAATTTAGTTGTTGGTTGCATCCAAATGGATTTGTCTTATGCTACCATATCTACATGGAAAATATTTCCAACTACATAGAGAAAAGAAGATTTTCCATATTGTAGAGAATTAAAATGAAGGAAAGATTTAAATATGTTACTTTGACACAAAACCAAGTTGTTTGATTGGGTATTGTGATGATGATCTTGAAAATTATGTTGATCCTAATTATTTTCCCTAATATCAATATCCTAAATGTGATGGAATTTGGAATATAAATTTTGATGGTGTATGCTTGATAGAATTAAATGGTGTAGGATTTGTATTGGTGTCACCAGATGGCATGAATTATAATTTTTCCTTTAGGGTGAACTTTAAATGCACAAATAATGTGGTTGAATATGAGGCTTTGTCGGTTGGCTTAAACAAAACTTCAAGGTATGGGACCAAATGCCTAAGTGTCCATGGTGATTCAAAACTTGTAGTGTCTCAAGTTTAAAGGCACATATGTTGCTAAGGAAAAGACGTTAAAAATGTATAGGAATTTTATGTGGGATATCATTCAGATGTTTGATGCCTTTTACATCAAATAGGTTGAGAGAGAAAATAATGCAATAGTTGATTCCCTTACTATAATAGCAACCCATTGTAGAAGAAGAAGATAGAAAAGATACTCTCTTTGGAAATGAAACTATACAACTCCAGGGTGGGTGCATGAAGTTGGGTAGCCATTTTGTGGCCACTTTTTTAAAAAAGTTTGAAAACTCATAGCACGAGTGCGTTATAACACGCTCGCGTTATTGCATGTTAAAAGCAAAAAAAAAAGTGAAAGCCATTCATTTTCATTTTGACTGTTTTTTTGTTCTGCCCGCGACCAAAACCCCCATCTTTCGCACACTCCTTCTAGGAGGAGGTATTGTGAAAAAATATTCAACAACAACTGCTATTTCGTTGCAAGGATGGCACCATGATGATGAAGAGGTGGGAGAGGTAAGTATTGTTTGTTGTTTGTTTTCGATTTCTTAGTTTTAGGTTGATTTTGTCCTAGTCCTCCACCAATCACTCAACAGGCACTCAACAAAATTTAATGAGTGAAATTGAGAACAACAAAAAAACAAATTGAGGATTTTATTAGTAGGTTGAGTGATCCAAATGGTTCAACCACAAAAAGAATGACCCTAGAAAATTCATTCAAAGATATGTTAAAAAAAGTAGATTCAATTAGCAAACAAATAACCGGATGGCAAGATAGGAGGCAGGCGGCTAGGGCATATTATGCGGATAAACTATCATATAAACAAGTAAAGGATTTAAAAATTGCAAAAGGTGATTTGTGCTCATTATTCACTGACTCACGCACAAATCAAAATCTTAGCCTCAATGTGAAGAGGTTTCCTATTCATTGGTGCCACCACCAAGAGATTAGGAATCATTTTTATGATAGGTGTTACATGGTCTTTGATGACCGACCGTGCAACAATTGTGAAGTCCCCCAATATTTTCTTAGGAAACTATACAATGAGTTCATATTGAACAAAATCCCAAATTATTTTGATATGAGGGATTTCCAGGGGAGAGGTGGGGGGTCGGCTCAGGATAGGCCTGGTGCACAGCCGGATCCTACGTGGCAAGGGAGACGAGCTCTCGCTAGGCGCCTCGTGAGCACATTGTTATGCCTTATGTTGCGAAGGAGAGTGCAGACATAGAGACATTGTAGGCGATCAACACTTTGACCCAGAGTGTCATCCATCGTACTAGCCCTATTCTATACGCCATCCAGGGGAGTCTTCAAGTGGTGGCCTTCGAACCCATGTGTGTCAATCTTGTGGGGCAACTTGTTCATATGACCCCATCGACACTCAAGAGGCTACTACATAGGATCCATATGTAGCTATGGAGATGGAGAGGGCAGCTGACATTTTGCATGATGCGTATGGCATTGATACTCAAGTAAAAGTTAGCATGTTCATTGAATTTAATTTATTAAATTTTGATTTTGAAATGCAAGATTAACTAATTTAGTTTTATGATTTTAATAAAATTACAAGGTCACAGTGTTGAGACTAGATATGACGGCCCTCCACCTAATTTTTTTTGCAGTACACCTATCGGTGGGGTATGTAACTAGTAAACAATTATAAATTTATGACATGTTAATAGCATTGTTTTACGAATGGTATTTTATTATGTGATTTTGGATATTGAACAGGGTAATATTGGAGGTTTCGAGGGAACACCTCCCAGTGCGAGTGGATTTACTCAAACCTACACACAGGTAATAGAATAAAGAGTTTAACTAATGAATTGTACTTAATAGATTTGTGTAGTTTATATTCATATCATTGGTTACGTTGCATTGCATATCATTCAAACTCAAAGCATTACTTCGCATTCCATAACTAATAACTAGATGTTGATAGATGACAAAATTTCAACTCCAATATAGTTGTTTAGAAAGTCAACATAAGAGTGATGCAATTACTTCACATGGATGCATGTGCTTGCAAAGGTGCACCTCCACGACAAACTATGGATGCTTGGAAAAAATATATGAAACCATAATAGTAAGCAATAACATAGACAAGGCAGTTAGTAGTTTCAAAATGCCTTGAAGAAATGCGGTCTCATGGTGATGGAATTCCATTCCATCACCATGAGACCACATTTCTTTGAGGCATTTCGAATTGCTCACCACCTTTTCTATGATACCACATTTTCATACATGTGCACGAAGCATTTTATCAAACTGCTCACTTCCTTGTTGCTATGGCTAAAAGCCTAAAATAGGTGCTTTCCAACAAACTATGGATGCTTGGAAAAATATCTATCTAAAGATACATATTTTTCATGTACATGTGCACCAAAGCATTTTATCAAACCGTATCACTCTTGTTGCTATGGCTAAAACCTAAAAATAGGTAAGCCTTAACAAACCGTGATGCTTGGAAAAATATCTATCAAAGCATAATAGTATACAATACCATAGAGAAGGAATTAACTTTTGAAAAATGCCTAAAAGAAATGTGGTCTTTATGGTGATGGAATCTTACTAACGCGTACTTGTTTGTAATGGCATTCCATCACCACGAGACCCCATTTCTTTCAGGCATTTTTTCAAATAGTTCACTACCTTCTCTATGCCACCCTAGTTATTGTACATGTCTATGAAAGAATTTGATCAAACGGTTCACCGGCTTGCTGCTATAGGTAAAATCCTAAAAACATGTCCTTCTTAACAAGATAAGGATAGGGAAATAGTAAGATGATAATCAGAAATATATAGTTTAACAAGTACTCAAAAATTTTGTTCATTAGATCCTCATGCTACTACAAGTCATGACGTGGATCGCTATTGTAGTTTTTGTGATTGAATAATTTGTTGTTTTATTTTTAGATGTTGGTGGTGGAAACACCTCCAAATGTTATGAGGGCAATGGATATTGGTGTTTCATCCACTATACAATGCTTGATGGATCTAACAGGGGAGGTATGAGGAAAATTACTAAATTTCAATTTACATTCATTGTTATAGATGTTAGTTCTAGTGAAAAATCAAACCATTATTGATTCGTAGTTTAATTTATATTTGGATGGTTTAGACATGGCTTGAGCACGCCTCAACATCGGCGTGCAAATATTTCCCTCGTGTAGAGTGATCATGAGATGGCCGTAAGTGATGATTTTGTTAAATATCATTTTTTATAATGTAATTTCTATATATTAATGTCTTTACTTTTTATTGTAACAGTTAAAACTTCAGCAAGAGCACTCCTCGAGCACAATAGAAATGAGTGACAGACTTATCGCCATCAGATCAACAAAGGGAAATAATTTATTTCCAGAGCATGGAGAGAAATGAATTTTGATTCCAGAGCCTTTTGTTGAATGCCTACATGGCAGTTTTGTACATATTTTTTATTGGATATATTTGACATTGTATGCCTATATGGCATTCTCATAAGCCTATATGGCTATTTTGTACCTATATTTTATACTTATATCGACATATATTGATGTATGCGTACATGACTATTTGGTTAATACAAATCTTTTTATTGATGGTGTCCATATTTGCATTATAAATTCATGGTTCAATAGATATGAGTTATGTGTATTCAAGTGTATACTTTACAACTCATGTATACTTTGTGACTTATGTGTGTTCCTAATGTATACTTTGCAACTTACGTGTTTTCATGCATATACCTTGTATTCGTCCATATACTTTGTATTAAGTTGTGTATACTATGTATTCATGTGTATACTTCAAGGCTTACGTGTTTGTGACTACTTGTGCTTCCCTTATTCACATGTACATGCTTGACTTATTCATGTGTATACTTATTAATTGGTTAGCCCTAGCATTGATCATTGTTGTCCTTCATGGTTTGTCTTGAATAAATTAATTGATTGATGGTAAACAACTTTATCTAAAAGAAAAAACATGTTTTCAATTGGTATTCCATGAAATGATTCATAAAAAGATTCCAATATATTTAATCCTTTGATTGGAACAACTCAATTAAGTAAAGGATACATAATCTTCACAACACTTGCAAAATATAATATTCAGAGTAGATGAAGTAGTCAACTTCTTGACACATTATCTATGTTACTGAGTTCTTCTATTTTAGGCTTGGTTCTGGTCTTGTTTCGCTCAGGTGGTGTGGGTCCTGGTTCGGTTTTCCTGTGGGTTTGACTAGGATTCTTCATTTTTTAGTCTGGTTCACCTAGGTAGAACCCAAGAGAACCCGGGCAGAACACAGACAGAACCCAGATGAACCAAGATAGAACCTGCATGCCTAGGCATCCAAAAAAGTGTTTTTTTGAACTTTTTTTAATGTTTTATGGAGTTTGACTTTGACCCACACCCAAGGGAACCCTAAAAATGACCTCTAAATCACTTCGAACACCTTAACTACCTCATTCTTATTCATTTGTTTTGCAAACAAGAATTTTCATTCCAAGAGGTTGAGCTTTCATTTTTTCTTGCAAGATTGAAAGCGGATTGTGACACAACTTTCTTTAAAAAAAATTGTTCTGCATTATTGAACTAAGAATTTATCACACATCTATAGAGAAACAAAGTGATAATACAAACTAAAAAACATTACACTTTTGTTCTCACTGAATTGATGTACTCTCCAACATCTCTCTTCTCTCATGCGAAGAGTTAGAACTGCTTGGCCATGCCTTTGCATCATTCATGAAGTTTTGCTCTTTTTGACAATGTGAAAAGCATGGCTGCATATAGATTAGGCAAAAGACATTTCCTTTTAGATTAGCAATGCATGGAATCTTTAAAAAGTATCCTTGATATTGCAAAAATATATGTGTTTATACACTTCAATTGTGTAGTCACCCTTTGGTTCTTTGAAAGAAAAATCTGCCTATGCCATTGTTACACTGCACAGGTAAACCAAATTTTGTATTGTGGAGCTCTATTAAGCTACCACTCTCAAGACCAATGTAACAATGATACAAAATAATGTTTGAGATTGCAAGAAGACATCAAAATGGCTAGTGTACTAAACAAATTCTTATGATTTATAAAGAACACTGATAACTCTACTCAGTTGGCTTCTTTTTCCAAAATCATACAAATTGAACCCTAGCATCAATAGACTCTATCTATCAAGCTACCACAATTCAAGTTTCAATGATGAATATTTATCATGCATGTTTTAAATGACATTCAAGTTTATGGTGGTTTAGTTGTTTATATGATGTTATGTGATATTATAATCCCAATTCATGCTTCTAGGCTACATATATATATATATATATATTTGTTTTTACATGTTTTTTGTACCAACAAACCCAAAATGAACCGAACCCCCAAACCCGAACCCGAACTTCAATACCTATTCCAACACTCTTCATTATGCCTGCACAAACTTAATTGACCACCAAATTATGCTGCCTCTTGACTTTACCCACTTTTACTCCCTCAAACCTCTCTTTTTCATTCAAAACCCCTGTTTTCCCAACTAGGGCATCATGCCATAACATACTTTTGACCTCCCTTGTCCTTACAGACCTTTTGAATTCATCAAACTCCACAACCTCACCCTATTTCCAACCTATTCTAACTTATTTTCAAGCAATTTCTTCTTTTCACCTCTTCTAGCCTTGCTTTTAAAGGGCCTCAATTCTGAAATTTCAACAGAAGCAGCGCTAGTAATCTCTTCCAATGCCTTTATCAATGCTATTTTCTTATTCCTACTCCCTATCCTACTTACATCAGGCCCTGAACAATAAATGGAATGGCCTATTTCAACATATTACACTTGAACCCTTAAGGGATCGATCCTGTTGAACGTAGCTCAGAGTGATTCTGTGTGTTTGGGTGCAAAAGAGGACCATGCCTAGCGTAAAAATACCTATTCGGACGCGTTGGAATAGTCTGTTTGGTCACACGAGTTGCAAAACGAAAGTTGCACCACTTTGCAAGTTTCCACTGCTTGCATTTGACACTTTTTTATCAACTGAAAACTGGACACCACGGGAAAACCACTCTGAGATAACAAAAATCGAGAGAGGTTATTGTAAGGGGGCCCAACATGATCCTATAGGATAAGATGAGAAGTTTCTAAGCATCACGGTATCCAAGTAACAACATTCTGACGTTTGTAGCCATTTTGCACTTTAGACCCTTAAGGGATCGATCCGGTTGAATCTAGCTCGGAATGATTCTGCATGTTTGGGTAGGAAAGAGGACCATGCCTACTGTAAACATACCTATTCAAATGCGTTGGAATAGTTCATTTGGTCACACAAGTTGTAGAATGAAAGTTGCACCACTTTGCAACTTTCCACTACTTGCATTTGACATTTTTTCCATCAACTGAAAACTAGACACCACAGGAAAACCACTCTGTGATAACAAAAACTGAGAGAGGTTATTGCAGAAGGGGCTAACATGATCCCATAGGATCAGATGAGAAGTTTCTAAGCATCACGGTATCCGAGTAACAAAATGTTGAAGTTTGTAGCCATTTTGCACTTTGGACCCTTAAGGGATCGATCCGGTTGAACGTAGCTCAGAGTGAGTGTTTGGGTGCAAAAGAGGACTATTCCTAGCATAAAAATACCTATTCAGACACATTGGAACAGTTTGTTTGGTCACACGAGTTGTAGAATGAAAGTTGCACCACTTTGCAACTTTCCATTGCTTGCATTTGACATTTTTTCCTCCAACTAAAAATTAGACACCACGGGAAAACCACTTAGAGATAACAAAAATTGAGAGAGGCCATTGTAGAGGGGCCCAACATGATCCCATAGGATCAGGCGAGAAGTTTCTATGCATCACGGTATCCAAGTAACAACATGATGAAGTTTGCAGCCATTTTGCACTTTGGACCCTTAAGGGATCGATCCGGTTGAACTTAGCTCGGAGCGATTCCACGTGTTTGGGTGCAAAAATGGACCATTCCTAGTGTAAACATACCTATTCAGATGCATTGGAATAGTTCGTTTGGTCACACGAGTTGTAGAACAAAAGTTGCACCACTTTGCAACTTTCCACTACTTGCATTTGACACTTTTTCCATCAACTAAAAACTAGACACCATAGGAAAACCACTATGAGATAACAAAAACTAAGAGAGTTTATTATAGAGGGGCCCAACATGATCCCATAGGATCATACGATAAGTTTCTAAGCATCACGGTATCCGAGTAACAACATGCTAAAGTTTGCAGCCATTTTGCACTTTGGCCCCTTAAGGGATCAATCTGGTTGAACGTAGCTCAGAGCGATTCTGCATGTTTGGGTGTGAAAGAGGACCATTCCTAGTGTAAACATACCTATTCAAACATGTTGGAACAGTTCGTTTGGTCACACAAGTTGCAGAATGAAAGTTGCACCACTTTGCAACTTTCCACTATTTGCATTTGACACCTTTTTCATCAATTAAAAACTAGACACCACAAAAAAACCACTCTGAGATTAAAAAAATCAAGAGAGGTTATTGCAGAGGGGCCCAACATGATCCCATAGGATTAGACAAGAAGTTTCTAAGTGTCACGGTATCCAAGTAACAACATGCTGAAGTTTGTAGCTATTTTGCACTTTGGACCCTTAAGGGATCGATCCGATTGAACGTAGCTCGATGCTATTCCACGCGTTTGGGTGTGAAAGATGACCATTCCTAGCATAAAAATACCTATTCAGACATGTTGGAATAGATCATTTGGTCACATGAGTTACAGAATGAAAGTTGCACCACTTTGCAACTTTCCATTGCTTGCATTTGACACTTTTTCTATCAACTAAAAATTGGACACCACAGGAAAACCACTTCGAGATAAAAAATTGAGAGAGGTTATTGTAGAGGGGCTGAACACGATCCCATAGGATCAAACGAGAAGTTTTTAAGAACCACAGTATCTGAGTAACAACATGCTGAAGTTTGCAACCATTTTGCACTTTGGACCCTTAAGGGATCGATTCGGTTGAATCTAGCTCGGAGCGATTCCGCGTGTTTGGATGAAAAAGAGGACCATGCCTAGTGTAAACATACCTATTTAGATGCATTGGAATAGTTCGTTTGGTCACACGAGTTGCAGAACGAAAGTTGCACCACTTTGCAACTTTCCACTACTTGCATTTGACTCTTTTTCCATCAACTAAAAACTGGACACCACAGGAAAACCACTTAGAGATAAGAAAAACCGAGAGAGGTTATTATAGAGGGGCCCAACATGATCCCATTGGATTAAATGAAAAGTTTCTAAGAATCACGGTATCTGAGTAACAACATGTTGAAGTTTGCATCCATTTTGCACTTTGGACCCTTAAGGGATCGATCCGGTTGAATGTAGCTCAAAACGATTCCGCGTGTTTGGGTGTGAAAGAGGACCATGCCTAGCATAAACATACCTATTTGGACATGTTGGAATAGTCCATTTGGTCACATGAGTTGCAGAACGAAAGTTGCACAACTTTGCAACTTTCCACTGCTTGCATTTGACACTTTTTTCAATCAACTGAAAACTGGACACCACGGGAAAACCACTCCGAGATAAAAAAAACTGAGAGAGGTTATTGTAGAGGGCCCCAACACGATCCCATAGGTTTATATGGAGATTTCATAAGCACCATGGTATCCGAGTAATACCCCATCAAAGATTGCTACCCTTTTGCACTTTGGGATTTGATGTTTCATTGAACTGTATGGTTCCATACAAAGTGATTGTGCTCTCTTTTCAATGGAATTTGGTGGGAAGAAAACTTAACTCTATTTTAATTTTGGTTTGGTTGGATTTCAAGTGATTTTGTGCATTTTAGAAGCCAATTACTGAGGGTCAGTTTGTATACCCTATTTTAAGGGTTTTGAGTGCATTAAAATGTCATATTAAGCCTTTCACCCACTGTATGCTTCTATAACTCAATGGAAAGGCTTAGTTATGGTTATAAAACATGTTTGCAAAGTTTTGTGTGCAAGGGAGGCGAATAGAGGGTTTTTTGGTGATTCCCTAGATGTCAAATGGTGCATTTTTGAGTGGAAAATGGTGGTTTACTGCTAGGGTTTGAAGAAATTGTAGGTAGGGAAAAATCAATCAGATTTAGTGTAATGAAAACAATAATCTAATTAGATCCTATCAAGCACAATAGAGTATGAAACAACACGAAAATCACAGTAAGAAGCAAAATGCAAACCGATCTCCACGCTAAACTCGATTTATCTCCATTGCTCTTCTCCACCTGCACAAGGATGCAAGATTTCAAAGGTTGATAATAGAGAAATGTTGGTTGCTCAATTCTACAGCATAATAATGTGATGAAGATGATAGATGGCGATTGAAGAATTATTTTGATAGAGTGAAGATGCTAGAAGAAGATTCGATCCAAATGTCTTGTGAAAGGTTTGATTTATAGATTTTCGAAGACAAAAGCTTAGTTGCCAAAGATCAATGGTTGAGATTCAGCTTGTCAGGATGAATGGTGAGAGATTTTTGAAAGTTAAGAGAGAAGTAGAAGGTTTCCTCTTCAATTTTTTTCATTCAGAACTAAAAGAAGGTTGCCATTTGAAGAATGAGTTGAGAATGAATTTCATAATTAAATAAATAAACTTATTTAATTATATGAGAGGATGAATTTAGAAATTTACATAATTAAATAAGTAATATTTAATTATGTGTGAGAGATGAATTTAGAAGTTCGCATAATTAAATAAATAATATTTAATTATGTGTGAGAGATGAATTTAGAAGTTTGCATAATTAAATAAGTAATATTTAATTATGTGTGAGAGATGAATTTAGAAGGTAATTAAATATTTAAAATATTTAATTATGTGTGGAGTGAGAAAAGGTATTAAATTAAATATTTATAATATTTAATTTAACTACGAGATGAAGAGGGTGTTTGGAAGAATATTCCATTATTTGAATTCAAATATTCAAATTTAGAATAACATGATAATTAATATAAATAAACTATAAAATTTATTTAATTTAATTAAGAGGAATATGGAAGATGGTAATAATTAAATAAAGTTATTTATTTAATTAAGGTAGAAGAATTATAAGAGTGAATCATATAAATAAATAATTAAATTTATTTATATGTAGATGACTTTTAGAAGATTAACTAAATAATTTATATTTAATTAATTAACAAGCTTGATTAACCATGACCATTTTTAGACGTATACAGAAATCTTTGGGGGCAGTGATATCTCTTGAACTTTTAAACTTGTGCAAACCTTTTTGAAGGTGTTTTATGCTTTGGTTGGCTATGGGAAGGTTTCGAGTATGGGTTTTCAATAAACCCTTGCCTAACTTGTGAAAGAAGAGGGTTTTGGGGTTTGCTATGTTAGAGGGCTTGTTAATTCAATTCAAGGTGGAGGAACTCTTTTCAACATCAACTAATCAAACCTCAAGAAAACACCAACCTTGAAATCACAATCACCCAAATTGAATCAACTAACAATAATAGGCTTATAGTCTCCAAATCTCATCAAATGGGCTTATCTTTTAGAGAAGGTCATCCAATGGCCAACCAAATATTAATCAAGCTTTAACATAGACCCTAAGACAAATTCCCAAGAGATCATACCATGTTTCTTTGTACCATCATTAAGATCCAATAGACCACCTTGCACAAAGGCTACTAAATTAGCCCTATTTACAAAGAGACAACCTTTTAAACACCAGATCTTCACTCAAACTCCTCAAAAAACAATATGTTATGTGTCAAAACCTCCAATTCTATGATTTTTTTCTAGGTCCAAGACCTCTAGACCCCTAATACACCAAATCCTCAATTTCAAGCAAAATACTTGGGGTTTTCATGAAAATCCTATCTCCCGGACCTGCTAGACCCAAACAAAGCACCAAACACACTTACAAGACCCTGCACATGGTGAATAATACATTACATGGACAGTCCTTCCCACATTTTGTCAAAAAATCACTTGAAACCCTCATTTTCATCATGAAAATACCCTGCTACAACCCTAGAACATCATCCCAAACACCAAAGCTTGATTCCACAACATTCTAAATAGGTTAGGCATGTATTTTACAAGTTAGAGGACCCATTCCACAAGTTACAGTTATCACAAAAAGTGGAATGGGTGAATTACATCATGAAACCCTTCAATCCAAGAACACTGTGAAAGTAGGTAGCAATAGTAAAAACAACATAACTTTCACTATACAAAGATTTAGAACCTCGAAATAGGTGAAAATGAAAGATAATTCATCAATATACAACATCCAATAGGTTTCAAATTATCTTAGTGTCCGTACAGGCCATACAACAACAAGAAAAGTGAGAAAAACCAGTAAATTTCTAGAAAATAATGTTCTTGATAAAAAATGGGTTACAAATCAACCAACAACCTCTCCTTTGAGGCATTGAAGGTTATTATACATGTTTACCATAGAAACAATAAAAGCAGAGGCTTTGAAATGAACTCCATTAAAACCAAGCTCTCTAAATTGTATATCAAACTCTAGTTCAAAATCTTTTAGATGAAGCTGCTCCCATAGCTCTCTTACTCGCTTGACAAATCCTTGAAACTCTGTATTGATTTTATTTTTCTTGTCCCTCTCTTGTTGTTCTTCCTCAATTTCATCAGGATCATACATTGACCTTCTTGCCCCTCCTAAATTTTGGACCACATCCATTACCTCCACATAAAATTGTTCATCCTTGGTTTTCTTGGTTCCCATGCCTTGATATGGTTATGCGAATGAAAATGAAGAAAAGTAATCATCTCCTTCTCCGGTGGCTATAAGAATGCATGCTTAATGTTTAGATACATGATATCATCTCTCTCATTTTCTCTCATGATTGAATATCAAAATCCAATATGGTGGGCCTCTAGAGTTCCAGTCATCTTTCTTCCTCTTCCACCAAATGTTGGCCTGATCCACATGTCTGCCAGCCTAATTAGCTTTGTTTTTTAAAGATGAAGTTTCTCCTAAGTCACCAATGTAGATCTCTCAACCTTTTCAGACTCTTTCATTGCTACAAATCATCTTTGGGATTTAATCATTTGTACCACATGGTTGATGTGCTTTGAATCCTTGCATCTAAAGGAAATTTCCTTAACATAAATACTACTAGGGAATTTCAATGTTGCCATTGTAGTTGGCATTAAAGCTGGTACCTGCAACATTGAAAATTATCCTTATATAAGAATTCCCTCCATCTTGTTGGCTTGTAACACTCTTGATGGTGGCTACATGAAGAGTGATTCTGATTCCTCTTCTACATCAGAGGGTTCATATCCTTGATCTGACTCTTTTGAATTATCAGAATCAGAATCACTAGCTTCCATATTCAAAAAGTCCTAACCAACATCTTCAATAAATTTATTTGGATCATCAGTAATAGTCTTCAAAATTGGCCGCTAGTACAAGTTCATTCTGCTTTCATAATACTTTATATCCATGGAGTTCATCCATTCCTTGATGCCATCAAGTGAAGATAGATGAATGGCGTCAATGCAGAGTACATCACGCTTGAAGTCTTTGAAAACAATAGCCATATCAAATTCTTTTTGCCCAAGTCCTACTCTCTCAAGGTTAACAATCTCAATCTCACTAATAGTGATTACTAAGAAAGGTAATTCCACCAACTCTACCAAATAGTTTATCGTAGGAACAATAAAATTAGAGGCTTTGAAAGGAACTCCATGAAAACCAAGCTCTCTAAATGGTATATCAAACTCTAGTTCAAAATATTTTAGATGAGGCTAGTCCCATAGCTCTCTTTACTCGCTTGAAAATTTGAAACTCGTATTGATTTTATTTTTCCCGTCCCTCTCTTGTTATTCTTCCTCAATTTCATTAGGATCATACATTGACCTTCTTGCCCCTCCTAAATTTTGGACCACATCCATTACCTCCACATAAAACTAGACATCCTTGGTCTTCTTGGTTCCCATGCCTTGATATGGTTATGCAAATGAAAATAAGCAAAGTAATCATCTCCTTCTCGTGGCTCGAAGAATGCATGCTTAATGTTTTGATACATGATATCAACTCTCTCTTTGCTCTCATTGTTGAATATTGAAATCTATGGTGGGCCTAGAGTTCTAGTCATGTTTCTTCCTCTTCCACCAATGTTGGCTTGATCCAAACATCCCAAATGGATTTATTTTGAAAGTTGAAGTTTCTCCTAAGTCACCAATGTAGCTTCTTCCTTTTCAAACTCTTTCATTGCTACAAATCATCTTTGGATTTAATCATCTGTACCACATGGTTGATGTGCTTTGAATCCTTGCATCTAAAGGAAATTTCCTTAACATAAATACTGCTAGGGAATTTCAATGTTTCCATTGTAGTTGGCATTAAAGCCGGTACCTGCAACATTGAAAATTATCCTTATATAAGAATTCCCTCCATCTTGTTGGCTTGTAACACTCTTGATGATGGCTACATGAAGAGTGATTATGATTCCTCTTCTACATCAAAGGGTTCATATCCTTGATCCGACTCTTTGAATTATCAAAATCAAAATCACTAGCTTCCATATTCAAAAATTCCCAACCAACATCTTCAATAAATTTATTTGGATCATCAATAATAGTCTTCAAAATTGGCCGCAAGTTCATTCTACTTTCATAATACTTTATATCCATGGAGTTTAGCCATTCCTTGATGCCATCAAGTGAAGATTGAGGAATGGGCCAATGCAGAGTACATCCCGCTTGAAGTCTTTGAAAACAATAGCCATATCAAATTCCTTTTTCCCAAGTCATACTCTCTCAAGGTTAACAATCTCAATCTCACTAATAGTGATTACTAAGAAAGGTAATTCCACCAACTCTACCAAACAGTTTACCATAGGAACAATAAAAGTAGAGGCTTTAAAAGGAACTCCATGAAAACCAAGCTCTCTAAATGGTATATCAAACTCTTAGACCTCATTCTTGCACATTTACAACCAAATTCAAAGATTTTCCTTCAAAAGGCTACAAATTCAAATATTGACAATTTTGTAGCAAGAATACATTTTTTTGCACATTTGACCACCGAGACTCAAAAAATCACCCTAATACACCTTAAATGGTCTTGATTGACCTTATTTAGCATAAATAAACACCAAATACCTTAATCTAATCTATTGACCACCTATCAACCTTCAAAAAGAGAAATTTTGCAACTAGGAGACTAGGTGCTCCTGCACCAAAATTACATTGTGTCTGAGCCTTCAAGAGGCTTTAAATAGCCTTTACAAATGATTCTACATCTTTCCAATCATGCCTAATTATTGTTTTTGTAACTAACACGACTTATTACATTATAAATCAATTGACCATCTAATATGACCTTATTCAATTGATAAAACTCAAAACACAAAACTAATTTAAAAGACTTCCATGAACCAAATTTGCTCAATAACCTTGGTCCCCCTGCACCAAATTTCAATATTTCAGTAAATCTCATTACAATTAAATCTCATTACAATGCCTTAGGTACTCTATTCTCACATATATTTTACAATGTCACTCATACATTTGAGATTCTCTTATAATGTCTACATCATAGGTTCTCATTTAGAGGTTAACTTCAAATGAGTAACTTGAGATTCCCTCACAAAGCTTCACACACTCTTTTATAATGGCTTCAAATTAGAATTGAGATTTTTCAAGATCATCAAAATAAGGATGTTTCATTTCTTTTTCTACTGAGATTCTCTTCGATGGCTTAAAAATCAACATTTTTTGCAAGGAGAGACCAATCAATTTTTACTAGTTTAGTTACAGATACACAAAGTAAAAGAATAAAAAGAAACAACTCATCCAAAATGGAAATGAAATGAAAATAGATGGAAGGAACTTACAGATAGGCATGGAAGTCTCTCAACTTAGTCACTCCTAGTCATACATATTCATTGGGAGTTCCAATATACCTATTGCACACAACACCTCTCATGAATAGAATATCTTGAAATTCAAGACGCTCTTATAATGTCTACATCATAGGTGCTCATGATAAGGTTAACTTCAAATGAATAACTTGAAATTCCCTCACCAAGCTTCGCACACACTTTTGTAATGGCTTAAAATCATAATTGAGATTTTTCAAGATCATCAAAATAGGGATGTTGCATTGCTTTTCTGCCTAAGATTCTCTTGGATGGTTCATAAATCTGTATTTTCTGCAAGGGGACACCAATCAATGTTTACCGGGTTATTTACAGATACGCAAAGTAAAATAAGATGAAAGCATTGGCATCAAAAAAATTAACATGGATACAAATATAAATTAATAAGAACTAGTGTGCATATACTTACTTGAATTAATCAAATGAACCGTTCGGGTTTTCTCTACTCTTTATTGTGTCAAGTATTGCCTCATGGTCAGATTCACGGACCTTCCACAAGGTCTTGTTCAAAGGTCTACCACCATATTTGGTCAAATGAACATTGGATGCCACAACAAGGTTTGAGAAATGAAGAATCTTACGATGCATGTCAAAGTCCTGAAACAACCAATGTTTAACACTCTTATGTGGGTACCTTCTAAGCCACGTTCCAGTAACAACAACTGAGCCTATAGGGTATTCAATGTTTTCTCCATCTATAACTGGGGCTCCCAATTTCTTTTTGGCCTCAACACAATGACACAAGTAATAGTTTGTTTCCTCTTCGTTGTCTTCATCTGCAATAATTGCACAAACATGCCTTGCATTGATATGTACGACATATCTCTTGAAATTAGTCAACATTACGAATACAATACAAAGTAAGATAACAACATGGAATTTCAAAAACTAAGCAAGTAGATATGTTACCTGGTTGAACTAGATCTGATATGTGGTAAAAGTTGACCAATGATTCCAGATTTGTGTTAGTTCCAATCTTGTTAGAGGGTGATACGTGTGAAGTGGGCTAAGATAACTTGTCAACCATTTTTCAACCCACTCCCCTGACTCACAATAATTCTAGGCTTGCATTGTACATGAAGAACAAAAGCATGCCATCTTACGTGTATCAATACTTCATGAACTTGCATTTGAGGTAAGGAAAGAATGTAGCTCACTCGATCTTGTTAGTGTACAAAAATCCTCATATGGTGCAATGTTAGTATCATCCATCAACCAAAAAAATCTACAAACTGAAGACGTGCCTTCATTACCTGGACCCATTGAAGCATTACACCACTCGACGATTGATTTTGCATCTATCAAATTTGCACTATCTTTATACTTTAACTCTTCTCATGCTAATGCTCTTTTCACGCATGCTCCTACACCATCATGCTCACCCTTTCCATGCCCGGCCTCACCAAAGCTCCACATATGTTGAACACTTGTAGTGAGATGCATCTTGTACAACCAATAGAACATGCACACGTTCTTGAACTGTGTTGCACAGTTATCTGACCATATTATATGCCAAGTCACTATAGAACATCTGGAAGCAACCTTGCATGAACTCTGGAGAATGTGTGCGATCATCACTAATATAAAAGTGATATTCCCTCAATACCTCCCTTTGGTCCTCTGTACTATCAGCTGCATGAATGAATACTATGTGCACAAATATCGAAACCTATGTGGAGTTGTAATACTATGACCGCACCTCACACTGTGGTTGTAGAGTGTAGTTCTCTGCAAAGTCAACCAATGATACTATGCTTCCAATTGGAAAGGTGTCGTTGCATAGCTTGAATCGCGTGTCTAGCCATCGGGCTCTATGGGTATTCCTTGCATACTCATACATTAGATTCTCATGAAACATGGACATAAACTGATACACTGGAATCTTATGAATAACCAAATCACACCTTTTTTTCTTGAGACCCATTTTTTGTAGCGTATGCCACTGTAATATACTTCCCGAACTCTACTAGTTTCTGTCCCACCTCATCTGTGCTTTCCATATGTTGAAATACTGGCATTTGTTGCAAGCCACCGCAATTCTCACATGAACCATCCAAGCATGTTGTCTTGTAGAATATTTGGCCATCCTCTATTTTACATAATTTTTTTGATAAGAACTCTCTTGAAGATTTTGGTGGGGCTTCTATGCCACAATCCTACAAAACATCATTAGTATGCAAATTTAAACATATAGAATGATAAACATCATAATGGTTATAGAATTCAATATGTAGTCTACAACAATAAGTAGTGTGTGTGTGATTTATCTTGACATAAAAAAGTTTAAGCATTTCAAAAAATATTTGAGAAACACTAATTTTAGGATAATCATTTTGAAATTTATGAAAAAATTGGGATTGAGTCGTATCCAAAAAATGCTTTGGATGTGGCTCACGGTTTTGACTACCGATTCTCCTTCTTACTGTGTGTGAGAAATGTTAGTATCAAAATAAGATAACAAAAACACACCAATGCAACATTAAACTAAAGAAAGCTAAATAAAATGAAATCAAAGAAATCAAACAGAGCTTCTTCAGAATCGTTCCATTGTCCTCTATCTCCAGTGATTTGCTTGAAGTTGCTGCTCTCATATTGTGTAAGCAAAGCTTCTTAGAATGGCAACTTGCAGAACGAGTATGCAAAAAGGAGAGTACTTCTCTATCCTATATGCTGGTGGAGTGAAATGTTGATATACGGATATGCACAGGGGCTATGGATTATGAATGCTATTGAAGCTATGATATGAGGATGATAGGCCATGATATGGATTGCTAATATGCTAAGCTATGCTATGCTATGATTCTAGAGGCTATGGATGTTGGAAGGCTGATTGACTATAGTTTCCCACAAAAGCTTCTCTTTTTTAGAGACTCTGCCTTTTATAGATTTTTACAGGCAAGAGCCTGGCTGGCAAAGATCAATGGCTGTGAGATAGTCTGGTAATTTTGAATGGTGAGAGATGGAGAGGTTGAGAGGAAGATGGAAGATGTTGGGAGGTTGGAGAGAAGAATGGAGGTTTGTCTTCAACCCACGGGAACAACTTTGCTCAGAAAAAAAAATTTATTAATTTTTGTTTTGAAGTTGTTTCACGGTTGTTGCAGATAATTCCAAATTAAATAAATAAATTTATTTAATTTTATGTATTATGTGGGTTTAAAAATATTTTTGAAATATTTGATGTGAATGGACATTAGAAGATTTTAATTAAATATTTAGAATATTTAATTGCGAATAGACTTTAGAAGAATTAATTAAATATTTGAAATATTTAATTGCGAATGGAATTTAGAGGATTTTTCGAAGAGAAGAATATTTAATCTTTATTTGAATAAAATATTCAAGCAAAGATTATACGATAATTACTATAAATAAATCATAATGTTTATTTAATTAATTAAGAAATGGATAAGAAAAGTGATTAAATAAACTTATTTATTTAATCGAAATGAAAGAATGAACAATATAAATAAATTATTTAGATTTATTTATACGCAGATTGAATTCAGAGATTTAATTAAATATTAAAAATATTTAATTAATTACTAGACTATTGTGATGTGACCATTTTTAGATGTATACATTTTGCCCCTCTTTGAAGTGATGTGTTTTATGCATTGCTTCAAAGAATTTTGAAATTTTCCCCAAATGCTAATTGTCAAATGTTGATAGGTATATGCCCCCTCGGACGATGAATCGATAAGATTTTTATTTTTTTTGAATTTTTAGATTTGGTGGAATTTTTTGATTTTTATGATTTTTAAGATATCGATTCATCGTTCGAAAATGATGATGTGAAGAAATTGACATGAAAAGATATGAGATGAAAAATTGATGACCTAAATTGCCCCTGCAATGATAGAATGCGATAAAATGCCCCAATTTTTCCTTTAAATAGGTTAAAAATGTCATTTTCCATGTCATTTTCCCATTTTAACCTAGTAAAAATTGAAATTTTTGAGCTCTGGAGTGAGAAAGATGGCACTTCCTACCCACCAGCACCGTTTTGAGCGTATCCGATGACATCAGCGGCTGGCACACTATAGACCCGCGGTATGTACCCCGTTAATCTTTCAGCGTTTGAAAATTTTGTGTGTGAGAAATGTTAGTATCAAAATAAGATAACAACAACACACCAATACAACATTAAACTAAAGAAAGCTAAATAAAATGAAATCAAAGAAATCAAACAGAGCTTCTTCAAAATCATTCCATTGTCCTCTATCTCCAATGATTTGCTTGAAGCTGCTGCTCTCAGATTGTGTAAGCAAAGCTTCTCAGAATGGCAACCTGCAAAACGAGTATGCAAAAGGGAGAGTACTTCTCTATCCTATATGCTGGTGGAGTGAAATGTTGATATACAGATATGCACAGGGGTTGTAGATTATGCACAGGGGCTGTGGATTATGAATGCTATTGAAGCTATGATATGAGGATGATAGGCCATGATATGGATTGCTAATATGCTAAGCTATGCTATGTTATGATTCTAGAGGCTATGGATGCTAGAAGGCTGATTGACTATAGTTTTCTCATACAAAAGCTTCTCTTTTTTCAGAGACCCGACAATCCCTTTTATAGATTTTTACAGGTAAGAGCCTGACTAGCAAAGATCAATGGCTGTGAGATTGTCTGGTAATTTTGAATGGTGAGAGATAGAGAGGTTGAGAGGAAGATGGAAGATGTTGGGAGGTTGGAGAGAAGAATGGAGGTTTATCTTCAACCCACGGGAACAACTTTGCTTAGAAACAGAAAAATTTATTTAATTTTATGTATTATGTGGGTTTGAGGATTTAAAATATTTTTGAAATATTTGATGTGAATGGACATTAGAAGATTTTAATTAAATATTTAGAATATTTAATTGCGAATAGACTTTAGAAGAATTAATTAAATATTTGAAATATTTAATTGCGAATGGAATTTAGAGGATTTTTCGAAGAGAAGAATATTTAATCTTTATTTGAATAAAATATTCAAGCAAAGATTATATGATAATTAATATAAATAAATCATAATGTTTATATAATTAATTAAGAAATGGATAAGAAAAGTGATTAAATAAACTTATTTATTTAATCGAAATGAAAGAATGAACAATATAAATAAATTATTTAGATTTATTTATACGCAGATTGAATTCAGAGATTTAATTAAATATTAAAAATATTTAATTAATTACCAGACTATTGTGATGTGACCATTTTTAGGTGTATACACTTACGACATCCCTTTGATTCAGAGATGGCCTTGTATTATTCTTCCAATACTCTTCAATTACTGTTCTCAATGCTTCAACAATTTTTTTTTATCTTTATGTGGCAGTCTCCCCGAGAATACCCATAATTCATTTGAATCGGTGCCCTCAATTCTTTGCCGCCTTTGAACGACTTTTGATAAAGTTTTTCTACTAATTCCCATTTGTTTACTTGTCTTTTTAATGAGATGAGATCTCTTTGTTTGATAGCTTACCAAAGTCGATGTAATGACACGTCGGGTGACATTACTATCTTTTGAGCGTGAGGTCTTACCCACACTCTCATAAGCATCCATTAGATTCTTCATAATAGTGTTTTCACTTGATGCATTCAATGTTCTCAACCCAACAGTCTTCATGATGTTTATGTACTTTAAACCCCACATCATTTGAACAAATAGTTGACATCTTACGGTCTCATTTAGCCTTTCAAAGAATATTTTCCAAATCTTATCAGCATATCTTCTACAAGTGCATTCTAGAATATTACCTTCCATGTGATGCAAAATATCCTCATCAATATTAATCAAAAACTTTGACTTTCTATGCAAAATTCTAGGTGGTGTTCTCCTAGGTACATACATCTCAACATTAGAAATTTCATCAGTATTTAATTGAGGTGGGCTATATTGCATACTTTCAATCGAGGGTGGAGTAGAAGACATACCTTGATCTTCACGTGGGGATGATGGCATACCTTCTTCATCAAATCCGAGTGATGATGTACTCTCGACTTGAGATGAGGTGGATGGTGTCCAACCATATTCACTTGCAGTAGATGGTGTCCCTACATATTCGCTTGTGCTTAATGGTGTCCCTTTGTATTCACTTGCGGTAGAGGGTGTATCTCCAACTATAGTATCTTAATCTATCCTAGCACGACGCTTTCACATTCGTTGCCTTTGTGCTGCCAATTTTTGTTCTCTTTTTGATGGTTGAGGTTCCTCTTCAATTGGCTTGTTTTCGTCAATCATTTCTAATTTATTATTTTCATGATATTCCATTAATCATAATTTTTCCTTTTATTTGAAGGTTTGGAGCTCTTCGTCTGTTAGTTTCTTCCTTGTTCATTTCTTCGACATGGCGGATAATTTTACCTGTAGCGTGGTAATGAGATGAATGTTAGTTCTTCAAAAAATGTATCCATTCAAATAAATGAAATATATGTCATTCAAGGATTCATAAATAGAAAAAATAGGTGATGAGGTAGCTTTACTGATGAGGTAATTTAGAAATAGAGATGAAAACCAAAACAGTTTAAATTGGTGCTATCAATGTGGGAGGAGTTGGTGCAGGAGCACCATTAAAAGTTGTTAATCCATTTAAGGTCATAAGGTCTAGATTATAGTTTTGGATGAATTCTGTCTTCATAAGATCTATAAGACCATGTGGTGATGTAATTGATCATTTTTTCAATAGTATTTAGGGGTCTAGGTAGTAGAATTTTCAAAATGTGCAAAAATTTCTAAGTTGTCAAATTAACAAATAGTGAAGGGTTGTAAAAGTCTATTAAAGAGGGAGACCAACGGTCACCTCTTTCAAATGTTAGTTTTGGAAGTTGAAGTGGTTTGTTTTAGGAGGGAAACATTATAAAATTCCATGAGAAACTTGAATGGAGGATGATCCTTGGATTGGTCGTCAAAGCAAATGAGGAAATGTTGAGTTTTCCTTAAGAAAAATGAGGTTTTCGTGAGTGAAATTGAGTTTCTGAGTTGGGAAGTGTTATTTTATGTTAGATTGAGCATGAGTAGGGTATTTTAGGCTTGTTTGAATAGTTATCAAGTTTTGGAGTGTTTAGCAAGTGCTACTTTCAATAAAACCTAGGGTTTTTAAGCCTAGGGAGAGGGTTTTATGGTTTGGGTGGTAAATGATTGAATCTTTGCAATCTAATGCTGTAATTTGAAGTTTTGACATATATAAAGTCTTTCCCCAAGGTTTCAGAAGATTTGGACAAGTTTTGAAGGTGGCCCCTTTGTAAAAGTGGGCTAATTTGGGCCCTTAAAAATGTAGAAAACCTTATTTGTGTAGTTTGGTACAAAAAAAGCATTGGTGATTGTTGGATATGTTGAAAGGCTCTATAATGGGTCCCTGATGTGTGTTGTGTTGTGAGTTGAAAAGTTGTGTGAGTGGAATTATACCCGATTGAGTGACTTTGATATGCTACAAGGAACAGTGTGAATTTGTTGAATGAAGAGGTCCTGATGAAATTGTAAATTGAAAATTGTGTTTGCAAATTGGAGTTGTGTGTTTGGGTTGTGCAGGCCTCCCCTTACTGCATTAGGAGTATATTCCAATTTTTTAGAGACATGTATGGAAAATTCGATAGCATAGAAAAAGCAATCGGCTGGTTTGTATAACTGTTTGACAAAATACCTCAATGAAAGCTTTGG
>VDFB02271358.1:919372380-919383524 GCA_007258455.2 Sequoia sempervirens
CTCTCCAGACTCTCTCTCTCCCTCTCCCCATCCCACCCTACCTAGACAACTCTCTCTCTTAAAATTCTCCCTCCCTCTAAAGACATACATAAATACATACAAGCATAATACATATGTCCATACAAGCATACATACATACATGTTTAGATACAATCTTACATACATATAGGCATACATACAATATACATGCATTGATACATACATACATGACAAACCAGCATACATGTACATACAAACATACAAATATATCAACAAACATTCAATAGAGTGGCATTTAATATAAAAGAATACATAATGTGAGTGCGTTATAACGCGCTCGCGTTATGTCTTGTTTGACATGTATCCCGAAGAAGCAAAAAAAGGTCAAAACTAAGATATAAAGCGAGTGCATTATAACACGCTCGCATTATATTTTTCTTTGGGAATCCCCGAGCCTTAGCATTGGTATTTGCCTTTGAATACCAACCCAAAGGCTTGGAGGGCATTCCCAACGACCAGAGATGTGTTTTTGCAAATTCTATAATTTTTTCACATAATTGGGTTCGTGCTCACCGTTAGGATTGCATCTGGTTCAATATCAAAAAAATTGAACACATGGGTAATGTTAGGTTCTCTCTTAGCTATCCAACAATGTAATTTTTTTCACTTTCTGACAATGTTAATCCTTTCATCCATAATTTCTTTTATTTGTATGTCTCTTTTTTGCCAAAAATCAGTGTTTAGTGTTTTTTCGTTATCAATTAACTGTTCATCAAAATTTCAAATAAATTACATTTTTAGAAACTAGACTCCATTCTACAATTTTTTTAAAAAAAAATCAATTACTTTCCAAAATTTGTAGGGGGGGCACGGCCAAAATTCTGCTTTTTAGGAAGTGCCCACTTAGAAAATTAGTAAAAATAAAATATTCATTAAAAAATTATCAGAAAAATCGTACATGAACTAGATACTGTTAGCTAACTTCTGACCGTAGCAATTTTTAAAATACTACAAAAAGTTCACCGTGCTAGGGTCGTACAAGAGTTGCTATGTTATGTTTTTCTAACAAAAACAACACCAATTTGTGTACATCCCTCTTTTGAACCCCTTAATCTCAACCATTCTCAAAATAAATTAGTAGTTTATAAAGTAGACTCAGAGCATTTCGATCCTTGTTTTTGTTCCATCTCAAAATTTTGAGTTTAACTATCCTCAATTTCACGTCCAAGGTCAGTATTTCCTAATTTCAGAAAAAAGTGGCCACTTAAGCCCCCTTTTTGGGAACCATCTTGGTGCAGTTACCCTCCAAATAAATCCATTCCAAGAGGTCTTGTGGTATTAGAAACAATTTTTTATAATATTGATTGTTACAAAATAAGGAATAAGTCAATCAATGAGGAAGATATAGGTGTGGACTTAGAAACTAAATTATCTCTTAAGATGATCTACCTTGGTAAGAGGTTGAAACCAATAGATAACAAAATGTTTTTTATATTGTTGAAAAGGTATAAAAATTCTTCACATGTTCTTATGATAAGTTCAAGGCTTATAGAGAGGTTTTTTTCCCATAGACCATTCCTTTGAAGCCTAGTATAATGCCTTTATAGTTCAAAACAAAAGACCCATCAACCATCATCACACCTCTCAATTGCAAAAGAAACTAATGAAATTGAAAGGAGGTATAAGTAAACCAATCAGGCATTTGGAGTGGGTGTCTAAATTCGTACCAATAAGGAATAAGAAATGGTGATGTTAGGCTATGTGTGGATTTTAGAAACTTGAATATTAATTCCCCTAAGGACAACTATCTATTGCCTAATATGGACCATTTATTGTAGCAAGTAACGAGGTTAGAACTAAAGTCCATGATGTATGGCTTCTCAAGGTACAATCATGTTATGGTAAAATAATCAAAGTAGCCCAAAACAACATTCACCATGCCATGGAGAAATTTTTCATATGCTCATTTAATTTTATTTAGATAGTAAGATAGTAAGAAGGAAAGGAGTGTGACCTTGGATTATAGGTCACACACATTGTGAATGCCTAATTGTTTATAAAAGTTTAAGTGAGGGCCTAAAAAATACACCATTTTGATCATCAAAGACTAAGTGTTCTACTCACCATTCAAATATAATTAAATGTTGATATATGAACCCAATTTAGAGTAAACATAGATTGATAATAGTGAAAATGATGAATCTGGACCATGTCGAGGAGAGGTGGGCATCACAAGTATGATCCATGGTGGTCGAATAGGCCATTTCAGGCACCATAGAGGAATGGAACTGGTTTTCAAGAAGGCTTTCATGGTGATTTTGATGGATGGGAATGGGAGGATCTGTGTTGAAATAGGAGGGGTCCTCCACCATAACCAAGAAACCCTAATGCTCCCCCCTGTTCGCCTAGAATGGGCTATGGGAAATTGATCTCAGGTAATACTAAGATAAATTTTGAGTTTATTGAAAATAAAGTATGGAATCCCATGGAGAAAATGACAGAGAAATGGAAAAGCCATGTATGCATTTCCATTAAAGCAGATAGAGTGCTGGGCATGTGCAGGATCATCATGAAAAAAAAGGCCCTTAAGTGGCAAAAAATTCAGAAAAATCAGAGTTAAGCAAATTGACGTAAAAATTTGAATAAGCTATCAATATTATTTCAAAAATGTGTAAGAATAGAATCTATAGAAAATTGAATGTAGTTTCCAAACTACTAGGTTTATTTAAAAAAAGAAAAAAATTATTTGGTGAAAATTTGAAATTTCAATGCAGTAGTACTTAAATTTTAGGGAAAAAATAAGAATAGGTGTCTGTCTGACCACCTTAACCACAATAAAATGATAATATTTTTTTATAAGATTTTAGATATAAGTAAAGGACTCATTTTTGGATTTGATGCATGTTTTTTTATATTTTTTTCCACGTAAATAATTAATTATGATTTTTTTATTACAAATTTTAAAAAATATAAAAACTCGTATGTCTAACCACCTTAACTTGGTCAAAACTTCATGAAATTTAATTTTCATTTTTTTAATCCTATAGTATATGAAGCATAGAATGTGATGCATGTTTCATATTAAAAAAATGTGATACCATTTGAAAGCTATAGATTTTTTTCAATCAACTTATCAATCAGGACTTTAGTCGTAATTCAAATAGAAAATGAATAATAATTATTTATTAAATTCAACGTATAACATAATTTATATTGGTGGAAAGCTAAGAATCTCCTTTAAAAACCCTTTTCGTTTCATCAATTTTGGGTAAAAAAAGTCGTCAGCCACATACCCATCATATCGCCACTTTTTGGCCCACCATGATTCTGCACATACCCTGCTTTCTTTTGAAATAGGCGAACAAGAGTGGGTGGATGTTGTTTAGTTATTCAAGGAGAGAGATTTTTTTGTAAAATGCACTGGGGGCTATCCATCAATGGATCGCATCATGGAATGGAGTGAGGTGCATTGGGAATCTAGGATAAAATTTTCTCCCTTGGAAAATGGCTTTTTTTTGGTTGTGTGATAGCGATCGGTCAAAATGTTGGGTTTTGAATAATGAACTGTTTGTGTTGGATGGAATGGGTGTTTGTATAAAGGAATAGGAACCAAAATTTAACCCATTGACTACAACGATTGATGAACTCCCTGTGTGGATTCGCTTTCCCAATCTATTGATGGAATATTGGGATACAAAAACTCTGAAAGTGATTGGCGATCACATGGGTTCCTTTGTCAAAGCCGAGCAGGTGGTGTCTAAGGTTGATAACAGTTTGTTTATAAGAGTGTGCATTAATTGGAATTCTTTTCTACCCCTTCCAAAGGAATTGGAAATCCAAATGAATGAGGGCATATGGTGTCAAAAGGTAGAGTTAGATCTTGATCTGAATACATGTGTGAATTGTGGTAAAACGGACCATACTGGTGTGGTCTGCCCTCAGAGTGGCAAGGGTAAGGAAATAGTTAATCTTCTTGAGGACAATAATCATTTGAACCTTCAAAATTATGAGTCACATAAAGCATTAACACCCAGTTCTATGGTTTAATCACCTAAGAAGATGTTGGAGAAAGAGGTAGAAAAGAAGCTTGTTTCTTCTCCAACTTTGAAGGAACCTTGCATGGTTGGGAGTGATAAGGAAAGCTCAGTCCTTGTGGAAGGTGATCTGAATCAGAAAGCACTTGTTAAAAACTCAATCTCCCCTTCCCCTTTAGAGAAACCTGTGGGCTTGGATAACATTGTCCTGGCAAATAATATAGGTGATGATACAAGTAATGGTCAACTCATTTTTTCAAAGGTGTTATAGGCTGCACAAGGTAGTGGCATTGTTGAGGTTAAGGAAAGCTAGATTTTGGATTCAGTAGCATCTGTGGGAGGTTTTAAGATAAGGGAAAATCCAATGTAGTCTAATGGAGGTGAAATTCTTGCTACTCCCCAAAATGGTATTATGAGAAGGGACTCTGCAACAAACAATGAATTGTTGGGCTATGTTACTTGTAATGAGTATATCCTAGAGACTCCAACTCTAATGGAAAAGGAAAAAGCTGGCAATGTTGGTTTTGATGAAGAATCAAACTTAGATGGGGACGGTGATGAAGGTATCTTGGAGGATAGGACAATCAGGTAGAGTAAAGTAGTGGAAGACAAATTCAAGATAGGGGGAAAAAGCAACGAGGGTGGAAACCAAATAGACTCAAACTTGAATTGGCTGGGAGCACCAAAGGTCAACATAAACTTAGATTTGGGAAGGGGTTGGCCCTTCTTGAGCAACAATGAAGGCACTATCTTGGAATGTTAGGGGCTGCAATGCCCCTGACAAGAGGCGTTTGATCAAGCAAGGCCTTGATCAGGTGCGACTAGATTTAATTTTTCTCTAGGAAACCCAATTGGATAAAGTTTAGTCAATCTCATGAAGAAATGGGGTAGATGGTAGAGTAGTATTGTGGAAGCTTCAGGTGCTTCAGGGGGCTTAGGTATTTTATGGGACCCATGGAAGATCAATTTAGAGGATTTGGCTCAAAACAAACATTGAAAACTAGTTAAAGTCAACCACCATGCATTGAAGCTTCCGATTTTTATCATCAATGTGTATGGACCGAGTGGGATAGGCCAAAAAAGAGCAGTGTGGCTATAAATATCAGAGGTTATTCAATCTTTAGGAGATGTATTGTTGATTGTTGGTGGGGATTTCAATGCAACTTTAGATTCTTCAGAAAAATGGGGTGGAAGCATCTATCAAAGTGTTGTCCAGGTGGATTTTCAAAACTTCGTAATTCAGAATAACTTTTAGGGAATTTTCACAAAGGACGGGAAATTTACATGGACTAATCAAAGAAGGGGGTTTACGAACATAGCTGAAAAATTTGACCATTTCTTTGTAGCTGGAAAATGGGATGTTCATTTAGTGATACTTGAACCAACAATCTTACCCTTCTCAGAATCAGACCACTACCCGTTGACTTTGTCTATCCTGAAAGATGGAGTTCCTCCTAGAAGCCCCTTTAAGTTTGAGAATATGTGGCTGCGTGATGAAGGGTTAAAATCATTGGTGGAGGCATGGTGGAACTAGGCTCCTATTGTTCAAGGTAATAAAGCTTTCATTTTCTTTAAAAAGTTACAATTTGTAAAGGTTAAGCTCCGTGAATGGAATTAGCAGCATTTCAAGAACATCTTTGATGAAAAGTGGAGATTGGAGGATGAGTTAGTGCAATTGCATGAACATGTTTTAGCTAAAGGAATGAGTGAGGTGGATTTTGATCGAGAACGTATTTTGAATGAATAGTATACTCAGGTGGTATTGCGAGAAGAAATATTTTGGAGGCAAAATATTAGGAGTGTTGGTTGAAAGAAGGTGATCATAATACAAAGTTTTTTCATAGTTAAGATGAAGTAGAAACATAATTTCTGAGCTGAAAGGGCGAGATGGTGTTGTACTCTTAGACCAAGCTAATATAAATAAGGTAGCTGTTAATTTTTTTCAAGATCTTTTAAATGTTGAGAGTGCTCCATGGAATGAGCAGAGTGAAGCCTTGTTGAATGTAATACCCAACATTATAATGGGCAAGCACAACCAAATTCTAATGAAGCTGGTATCTTTGGAAGAAGTCCATCAGGGAATGTTTCAATTGGGGCGGGATAAAGCCCCAAGCCCAAACGGTTTTCCAGCCAACTTTTATCAAGCCTTTTGGGACATTATAAGCACTGATTTTTTGGGACTAGTGGAGGAATCATGAGCACAATGTTATATGTTAAGGGATTTAAATAATACACTTAATGCTTTGGTGCCAAAGAAGAAAGAGTTTAAATCATTTGACGACTTCTGCCCAATTTCCCTATGTAATACAGTTTATAAGGTAGTCTCTAAAGTGATGGCGTATAGACTCAAGTTGTTTCTCCATTTAATCATTTCAGAAGAACAAAGTGGTTTTTATTGCAAAGATCAATTGTGGAAGGCATTATTATTGCATAGGAGGCAATTCACTCAGTTTGGAAGGAAAAAACATTTTTTTTTTTGTGAAGTTAGATATTAGAAAAGCATATGATCAAGTAGATAGATCCTTCTTCGTGTGCTTGGAAAATTTGGTTTTAGCCAGGAGTGGATTGCATGGGTTAAGAGTTGTATTGAGACACCTCGTTACTTGGTGCTAGTGAATGGTAGCCCACAAGGCTTCTTCTCCTCCAAAAGAGGTTTAAGACAAGGTGACCCATTGTCCCCTTTCCTTTTTATTATAATGGTGGAAATTCTAGGCAGATCCATAAGTAAGTTGAGGGATGATGGGCAATGGAAGGGTATAAAGGTGGCTCAGGGTGTTGAAGGGGTTACACACCAGTAGTTTGTTGATGATATGCTTATGATGGGAGAATCATCACTAGGGGAGGCATGTGTTATGAAGAAAGTATTGGAAAAATATTGTGATGCATCAGGTCATAAATTAAATTGGCACAAATCAGATTTATTTTTCTTCAATACAAGCCCAAGAAAACAACGTGCAATAAGCAAAGTATTAGGCATTAGAGTTGGAAAACTTCCCGAAAGATACTTGGGCACTCCTCTCTTTGAAGGAGCTTGTAGACCATATCTTTGGAACCACTTGGTAGATTGTTGTTTGGGGAAAATGGAAGGTTGGAAGGGGTGTTGGCTATCTTCAGTAGGTAGAATTTTGATGCTTAAATTAGTTATATCAGTGATCCCAATTTTTTCAATGATGTGCTTAAAATTACCCTCCAAAATAGTATCTTCGATTGAGCAACAAATGCGAAAATTTATGTGGAATGGTAGCCAGGATCATGATAAAATACCACTTGTTGCTTGGGATAAAGTGTGCAACCCAAGACATGCTGGAGGTGCAGGCTTGAGAAAATGACATCTAATGAATGAGGCAATGGGTGCAAAGCTGATTTGGAACATGTATACCATATCATATTAGAAGTGGACCTAAATTTTGCAGCAAAAGTATCTTGACACCCCAGAAAAAGAAAGGATTTTAATGATACAAAACCCTCCTAAAGGGTCTACAACATGGAATTTTATGATATCATTTATGAAGGTAATTATTGATCATCTGACAAGGAAAATTGGTTTTGGGGAACAAGCACACTTCTGGGATGACTCATGGGAGGGCTTTGAAGTCTTGAAAGGAGATGGGTGGATGGAAGAAATTAAGAGGATCACGAAAGGTAGGTGGGGTGTGAAGGTTAGAGATTTCTTGAAAAGCAAAATGATTGATGGTCAAGAGGTTTGGGAGTGGAAATCAGTTGCTGATTTAAACTTAAGTTTAGAACAATAAGACATTTTGAAATCCATTTTGCAAAGGAGACCTATTACAATTGATGGAAGTGATGACAAGGTGATTTGGTGTGGTTCCAAAAAAGGCAGTTACAATGTCAAGTTGGGTTACAAGTTTTTTGGAGAATTCATGGAAATTGGAGGACTGGCCTAATCGATTATGTTGGGATAAATGTTTCCTTTTGAAAGTGGGCTCCTTTGCTTGGTTGGATTAGGGGATGTATCTTGACAGGTGAATGTCTAATGAGAATATGATTCAAGGGACCATTTATTTGCACCCTTTGTAAATGAAGTGAAGAAACTAGGGACCATTTGTTGCTAAATTGTGAATTGTAAAACCATTGCTAGAGATATTTTTAAGGAAAAATCCATTGGCTTGCTCCCCTCCCAACCTCCTTATTAGCATTGTTTCAAGGATGAAAGGATTGCTGTAGGAAATCATCCTTCTCCAGCATTTGTGGTGTGGCCCTCAATGACTATATGGGAATTGTGGAAAGAACATAACCGAAGGCTATTTCAAGGCAAAGAGTTAATTTTAGAGAGGTTGTTAGCCACAATTGAGCTTGCAATTTCAGTAGTGAACATGGTACCAAATTCCAGTGCAAGCCCAAAAAATACCCATATAGTTTGTCAGATGAGATTCTCCAAAGATCCTGGCCATTGCTAAAACTACCAGTAGGTTATGGAGCCCAATCCAATATGGATCCAAAAGCATGCAAAGTGGTGGAATGGTTAAAGCTAGAATAGGGCTGGATGAAAGAAAATTTTGATGGGACAACAAAAGGGAACCCTAGACCCTCTAGAGTAGGATGCATCTTAAGGGGCAACATGGGGAACGTTGTGGGTTTGGGGGCTAAAAACCTTCTAAATGGAACAAACAATGAAGCGAAACCTTAAGCAACATTGCTTACAGTTGATTTGGCAATAAAATTGGGTGTGCGCAAGCTACATATGGAAGGGGACTCTAAGATCATAGTGAATGCAATTGCAAATGGTAATGCTCAGTTGTGGTGGATTAATAAGTTCATTTCATTAACCAAAAGGAAGTTAAGTTATTTGGAGGATTTTAAACTCTCACACACCCTTCGAAGTGGTAATAGAGAGGCAGATGCTCTAGAAAATTGGGTGGTCTCATCATTGGGAAACCAATGTGAGTCAATTTTTGAAGATTTCTAGCATGTGCAGATGTAATGTAAGATGATTTGAATGTTGGTTCATACAGTTAGATATTCTTATGGGTTGGGTTGTGTTCTGGGTAGAAGTTCAACATGTAATTTATTGTGTTTTGGCTGCTCACCAACTTACATAGGATTTTTGGATGTGTTGGAATGCACAATCAATCAAGGCCAGGTATTGCTTGGTGACATGGAGGACGAGAGTCTTTGGGCAGTATTTGGTTTGAGGTTTTTCCAACGTAGTTTTGGTGTGGAGGTTGATTGCGAGTTAGAAGGTGGAAGGAGTGGTTTTTAGACAAAACTTGTTGGAATTTTTAGTTTGTCTGTGCTCTGTAAAGGATATTATTTTCAATGTACTTGCAATGCTTATTATTAATAAAATTATTGTAGGTTTATCCTACATTTCACTAATAAAAAAATAGTGAAAATGATGCAAAAACAAGATATAAGTAGAACAAGTGAAAGTATTTTGCAAACTCAAAGCATCAAAATACCTTAATAGTGATGGATCATAGATGAAAATAGAACTAACCATAAAATATAATCAAACCATAAAACAAGATATACGTGGAAAAGTTGTGATATAAAACTCTACACCCAAAGAAATCCAAAGATTGAATTAATCCTCAACAAGAGTTACACCAATACAAATTCATCATCTAAATTCCAATAACACTTTTTTATCACTACAACTTACAAAAAAAACTTGTAATACCTCCCACCCAAGCTCCAATTTATAACTAAAAGTAATATAAAAAATATAATGATTTTAATACAATGGAATCAAACCATGATCCAAGTATTCTATATTTAAAAAATATCTCATGACATGTGTCTAGAAGTTAGTGTTGGAAATATGTGCCTCAAACATTACAGGCTGAAACCTCCATTAGAGTCAAGTCAGTGTGACATTCTATTTGTCTGGCCGACTAGCAGTTTTGTTTTATTCAGTTCTGAACAGGTCGCTGTGACCTTGCCATTGTCTTGCCGAAAGGTTACACTGTGGAGTCTATCACTGTAGCATGATGTATTTGTTGTGACCTTATAACACTCGGAAGACCTCTGGCCAATAGGCCATTCAATCGTGCATCGGGGAGACTCTTGGCGATTGTGGTCTTCGATGAAGCTAAAGGTTTTCGCTAAGTTGTCTCAGCGAAGTGTTAATCTCTCACCGACAGTGTATGTATTGAGGTCCTCAGGGTAACCCATATTGACTCGGTAAGAAGTCACCGCGAAAGCAGATGTTATGCCTATAGTGTTTGTTTTGTATTCATCGGGGAGACTTGGCCGAAGGAAATGTCATCAGTAAGATGTCCTACTGATGTGGATATGTCTTAGCGACAAAGACTCAAGTGTTAGTCTTTGGTGTAGCTCTTGGCGAATGATGGTCATCGGTGGAACACGGTGGTTTTGATAAGAAGTCCCAGCAACTTCGATGAGTCTTGCCGATGTTGAAGAATCTTCGGGGTAACTTAAAGCTATCGAAGAAACCTCTTAGCGATGGCAAATGTCTTGCCGATAGTTGATGGCTATCGAGGTAGCTCTTGGCAACAGTTGGTCATCAGAGTAACATATGGAGATCGGTATGAACTCTTGGCGATAGGTGTGAGTCTTGCCGACTTCTCCTTGGTGCTCGGTAGGTATGGGGACTTCGGTATAACCTTTGATGTCTCGCTATGACCTTCTGGCGAAAGCGATAGGTCAGGGTGACTACGTGATGACTCGGTGTATCTCTTGGAGCTTGATATAACATCTTGGTGACTACAGAGGCTCTTGGCGACATCGATATGAAGTATATGTGGCATCGGCAAGACACTGTTAGTGTCTCACTGAGATTCCAGTGCATTATGAATTATGTTGACCGTTTGACATCGTGAATGTGGGCGAATGGAGGAAGCTGGTGAATTGTAAACAGTTGGTTGTTGCGATAGTTCTATGAGAAAGCTCCAGTCGAGGAGCACCATGGATATGGTTGGAAGTTGAGACGCTTGGGGGTTGGATAGTAGTTCGATCAACAGTGAAGTGTGAAGAATTAAAACTGTATCAGTAAAGGATTTAAAATCTGTAAAGGCTATAACTTGGATGTTTTATGTTCGAAGAATGTTCATGATGAATGCTGCTGTATAATGACACCAGAAAGATAAGTCTGAATTGTGTATAATTTAAGTTAATACAAAGTGATTTCTCTTGGTGGGTGATCCCACA
>VDFB02271358.1:919383624-919395932 GCA_007258455.2 Sequoia sempervirens
CACTCAAGAATAAGCCTACCTTTAGGGATTTGGGATTGACAACTTAGATCATCAAGCGTCATTGCTAGGGATAGTTTAAATCAATATCTAATTTGAGGACCCTAGTCAATTTTGCAATAAAAAAAGAGGTCATTGGTTTATTTTTTTAGGAATTTATTATTATTTAAAAATATATTTCTCTTAATTCAATGAATTGTGAATCTACCAAGGAAAGACTCAGAGATCATTAACAAGTAAGAAAAATAGAAATAAAGAGAGGATGAATCTAGAAATTAGAGACAATCCAATATAATTTCAGCTAACATAAGGAGATAAGAAGCTAAATGAAGCGCAAAAATTATAGGTAAGTCACCTATACATGACTCTCAAGCTACTAAATTAGTGGGCACCTCTACTTAAGGAGAACCGTTGTAAGCCCTATTTCAATATAATTATGATGATTCTATTGACGACATGATTAGAACAACTATAAAATACATAGACCTAATTATGAGATTAGAAGGAATGATGCTCTTGTTGGTAGAAGAAATAAAGGTGACCCTTATAATTCATAGTTGAATGATCACGATGTTAGAAAGGAGAGTGTGGAACAAAAAAATGCTCACTTACATGTTGATTCTCCCAACAGGTCAATTAGAGATGAGGTTGAACAAAAAATCCCATTCTTTGATGCTAATATTTATACCCAATCAACAAAAATGAATGTATGGAAAATGAGTTAGATTAGGTAATTAAATTCTTAGAACAAATGCATCAGAGGTGGTGATAATTTAAGGAAGATATTGTAAGAAAATAAGCACAAATTATCCTAAGCATGCACAATTACTAAGCCAAAAATAAAAATATTTCTCAAAAGTATATTAGAAATCATAATAATGCAAATAATATTCCAAATCAGCATGCACATAATATGCAACCAAATCAACACTACCATCAACAACAACAAGATGTAAGACAAAAAAAAAGAATTAACCTTAGAATGCATGCTCATAAAATTTCTCCAATTCTCCGGCTTTCTAGGTAACTTAATCCAATTCCAAATGAGATTAGAAGAAAAGTGCCTAAATTCTAAGGCAACAATGTTGTCACTAGTGAGGACCTCTTAAGATATTTCAACATAATAGATGGATGTGAAATAGATGAATATTTTATGACGAAATATTTATGCACTCAATTGAATAAAGTGCAAAAGAATGGTACAAGAAACTACCAAATAGTAGCATAGACTCATAAGATGATTTTATGAGTGTTTTTAAATTGCAATATAGAGAAAGAGTGAATCATAAATTTGCAATTCATGAGATTCCAACAATAAATGAGGTGAATGAAGTAGTTGTGGATTTCAATAATAGATTTTTGATGACTATGATGAAATTTCCCCCCATGTGAGGCAAAATGAATCTATGTGCCTTATTGTATAGTGTGGATAATTTGATGCCAAATTGGGTTAGTACTTGTGGTATAAGAACCCTGAAACATTAATGGAAGATTATGCCATGAATAGTAATATAGAGAGCAACATAAGAGCATCAACATATGCTAAAATTATTAAATGATTTGATGTGAAACTTCAAAAACATGGTACAACTTTTGAAAACCCCTCAAGGTAGAAGAAAATTTTGAAAAATTAATTGGGTGATATGAAGGATCTCTCATAGAATGTTGCAAAAAATGAGAAGGGGTTACCTTCTAATAATGTTTCCACTCATTTCATTGAAGGTAAAATATTGCATAATAGACTTTACAATTTATAATTGGTTTAAAAGACCAAGAAAAATTGACAAGAAAATGATTCCAATTCATGCAAACCAAGGATACTAAGAGAGGCACACCCTTGATCCCTTGAGGAAGGATCATGTGAATCTTCAAAAAGATTCATTCTAGTGTAATATGTGTTATTTATCCGATGATCCATCAAAGTGTGTTGTTGCTATAATACTTATAGAAGAGAAATAATTTTAAGAAGATAGTACAACTGAGTACTATGAATATGACAATGTGGACTAGATAGATGGATATGAATAAGATGAATTCTTTCAATGTGATCATGATAGTCATAATGTTCAATATGAGATACTAAATATGGACTTCAATCAACTGAAAGAAGTAATGAAATAGAGGTACAAGAGAGCCAAACCATCCAATGAAGATATTAGAGCTCTCATTGAAGTAGTCATCTTATAATTGCAAGTAAAAAGTGATTACAAGTTAGGAAATAGGAAAATAGGTGCCAAGGATCAAGATAGAAGTGCTAATTTACCAAACATGTCAGCTACACCATTAGGTAAAGAAAAAACAAAAGGACAACAATATTGAGAAAAGTGCAAATAGAATCATAGGGAAGGAACCACCATAAAAGAATATGCATGTTCCATATGTATCATAGTAAAATAAGTACAACCCTTAGCATAAGAGTGTTGATATTCCAATCAATAGCGTGGAGAATTCAAAGGTGTCCAAAAATATTGCTAAGAAAAATTAGACCAAACAAGTAACAAATGAGAAGCAAAATGTTGGAAATACAATGAACATGAGATATGTTACGGGGTGAATCCCATACAGTGGACAATTTTGGCCAAACCGACACCGAATCGTCATTTTTAACTGACCTCACATTCTGGCACCTATAGCTGCCAAACTGCAGGAATTTGAAGATGAAAACAGGAGTCTCATCAAATTTTTATTTGTAGATTTTAAAAATATTTTTCAAAATTTTTAGAATCAAATTTCCTTTTCCATCTCCCCACCTAAAATTCATTTTTTAGAAAATAACATTTTTAAAAGTGACGAATAACCGTGATAAATTTTATTAACTTTTTTCAATGAAGGATAAAATTCCAATTTTCTTCAAATTTAGATTTCTTAACTCTGGATATCTAGTGCTTCCACTTCTATAGATATTTTTTTATTGAATATTTTCCTTAACGTTTCAAAGTCAAACAAATTACAATTTGACATGCACAATCGTGAGTAACGCTGTGAACTTTTTTGTATATGTCAAAATTTAATTTAATTCTATTTTGTTGGATCGTCAAGGACCTTCAATATCTAGTGCACCCATATTTTCAATTTTTTTTGATAATCTTCTATTTTTCCACATGTGAAGAACAAAGAAATTCATTTTCGATGAAAAACCTATGTTTAATAAAACTTAAAAAACAAATACATAACAAAACCAAAAAATATTAAAATTATATTCATTGGATACCTTGTTCTGAGCAATACCATAATCATTTCAAATAAATTTTAAATGAATTCATTTGATCCCCCAAAAGCTAAATGAAAAGTGATTTTTTATCAGCATTTTGATAGGTGTAAAGAAGACGTATTTATTAGTATCGTTTAAAACTAGCGAGGTTCTATCCAAGGGGGTTTGATCTAAGGTGATTTGATCAAACCCTCTTCAATTGGAATCCTTAAAATGGAACTTTTAAAGGCTTAAATCGTTATATTTTCTAAAAATATGTGATTTCAGCTAAAATTCGTTCCTCTCAGGAATTATAAACCACTATTGTGACAGCACCCTACGGTTAGTGGTTAGGTCTCATTCAGAGGTCTCATCCCTAACATGAATGCTATAATTTCTCCATTATCAACTCCCTTGCCAACATATTAGCCAATTAGCATGGTCAACCATTTTTTCAACTGAAGGTTAAAGTGCCAATCAGGGAACCCCTTAGGATCCCTAAACATAGAGAAAGGGCATAATTTTATATTCATGTTTCTACTATTTTTTATCAACTTAGTGAAATTAATAGTGATCCTAAGCAAGGTACATATGAAGCCAATGCTTGTGAATCACTTGAGATTTATTTGGGTACTATTTCTACTAGTAATCAATAAATAATTGATCTATTTTATACCTCTTTGCTAATTAAAGGTTGGATAGTACATAATTGCATGTAATATCTTGGAACATCTAATAATGTGATGCTCCTTGATGTCATGATCCAACTAGGCTTAAGGGTTTCAAAATATTATGGTGATTTCTTGGCCATGGATTTTTTAGAAGTAAATTTAATTGAATAGTACATGGTGTAAAAGTGCAATTTATTGCATACTCATGAAAGTATTTTTAAATTTTTATCATAAAATTTGATAATTGTCTAGCCAAGTGGGGTATGCTATTGTTTAGGAAATAAAAAAATTTAGTTGGTGGTTTCATCCAAATGGATTTGTCTTATGCTACCATACCTCTACATGGAAAATATTCCCAACTACATAGAGAAAATAAGATTTTTCATATTGTAGAGAATTAAAATGAAGCAAAGATTTAAATATGTTACTTTGACACAAAACCAAGTTGTTTGATTGGGTATTGTGATGATGATTTTGAAAATTATGTTGATCTTAATTATTTTCCCTAATATCAATATCCTAAATGTGATGGCATTTGGAATATAAATTTTGATGGTGTATGCTTGATAGAATTAAATGGTGTAGGATTTGTATTGGTGTCACCAGATGGCATGAATTATAATTTCACCTTTAGGGTGAACTTTAAATGCACAAATAATGTGGTTGAATATGAGGCTTTGTCGGTTGGCTTAAACACAACTTCAAGGTATGGGACCAAATGCCTAAGTGTCCATGGTGATTCAAAACTTGTAGTGTCTCAAGTTTAAAGGCGCATATGTTGCTAAGGAAAAGACGTTAAAAATGTATAGGAATTTTATGTGGGATATCATTCAGATGTTTGATACCTTTTACATCAAATAGGTTGAGAGAGAAAATAATGCAATAGTTGATTCCCTTACTATAATAGCAACCCATTGTAGAAGAAGAAGATAGAAAAGAGACTCTCTTTGGAAATGAAACTATACAACTCCAGGGCGGGTGCATGAAATTGCATGTAAAAAAAGTTTGAAAACTCATAGCACGAGCGCATTATAATGCGCTCACATTATTACACGTTAAAAGCAAAAAAAAAGAGTGAAAGTTATTCATTTTCATTTCGACTGTTTTTTTGTTTTGCCTGCGACCAAAACCCCCATATTTCGCACTCGCATTCTAGGAGGAGGTATTGTGAAAAAATCTTCAACAATAGCTGCTATTTCTTTGCAAGGATGGCACCACGATGATGAAGAGGTGGGAGAGGTAAGTATTGTTTGTTGTTTGTTTTGAATTTCTTAGTTTTAGGTTGATTTTGTTAGTTTTAGGTTATATTTGATATTTTTTTTTTGAATTTGTAGGAGATGCAAATGAACACGCAAACCCTCAAAATCCTCAACAAGAAACAACCAAATCCTCAAGAAGAAAATCAACCTCAACAACAACCTCCTCCACCAATCACTCAACACCCTCCTGGCACTCAACAAAATTTAATGAGTGAAATTGAGAACAACAAAAAAAAAAATTGAGGATTTTATTAGTAGGTTGAGTGATCCAAATGGTTCAACCACAGAAAGAATGACCCTAGAAAATTCATTGAAAGATATGTTAAAAAAAGTAGATTCAATTAGCAAACAAATAACTGGATGGCAAGATAGGAGGCAGGCGGCTAGGGCATATTATGAGGATAAACTATCATATAAACAAGTAAAGGATTTAAAAATTGCAAAAGGTGATTTGTGCTCATTATTCACTAACTCACACACAAATCAAAATCTTAGCCTCAATGTGAAGAGGTTTCCTATTCATTGGTGCCACCACCAAGAGATTAGGAATCATTTTTATGATAGGTGTTACATGGTCTTTGATGACCGACTGTGCAACAATTGTGAAGTTCTCCAATATTTTCTTAGGAAACTATACAGTGAGTTCATATTGAACAAAATCCCAAATTATTTTGATATGAGGGATTTCCAGGGGAGAGGTGGGGGGTCGGCTCAGGATAGGCCCGGTGCACATCCAAATCCTACGTGGCAAGGGAGACGAGCTCTCGCTAGGCCGCCTCGTGAGCACATTGTTATGCCTGATGTTGCGAAGGAGAGTGCAGACATAGAGACATTGTAGGCGATCAACACTTTGACCCAGAGTGTCATCCATCGTACTAGCCCTATTCTACAACGCCATCCAGGGGAGTCTTCAAGTGGTGGCCTTCGAACCCATGTGTGTCAATCTTGTGGGGCAACTTGTTCATATGACCCCATCGACACTCAAGAGGCTACTACATAGGATCCATATGTAGCTATGGAGATGGAGAGGGCAGCTGACATTTTGCATGATGCGTATGGCATTGATACTCAAGTAAAAGTTAGCATGTTCATTGAATTTAATTTATTAAATTTTGATTTTGAAATGCAAGATTAACTAATTTAGTTTTATGATTTTAATAAAATTACAAGGTCACAGTGTTGAGACTAGATATGACGGCCCTCCACCTAATTTTTTTTGCAGTACACCTATCGGTGGGGTATGTAACTAGTAAACAATTATAAATTTATGACATGTTAATAGCATTGTTTTACGAATGGTATTTTATTATGTGATTTTGGATATTGAACAGGGTAATATTGGAGGTTTCGAGGGAACACCTCCCAGTGCGAGTGGATTTACTCAAACCTACACACAGGTAATAGAATAAAGAGTTTAACTAATGAATTGTACTTAATAGATTTGTGTAGTTTATATTCATATCATTGGTTACATTGCATTGCATATCATTCAAACTCAAAGCATTACTTCACATTCCATAACTAATAACTAGATGTTGATAGATGACAAAATTTCAACTCCAATATAGTTGTTTAGAAAGTCAACATAAGCAGTGATGCAATTACTTCACATGGAGGCATGTGCTTGCAAAGGTGCACCTCCACGACAAACTATGGATGCTTGGAAAAAATATATGAAACCATAATAGTAAGCAATAACATAGACAAGGCAGTTAGTAGTTTCAAAAAATGCCTTGAAGAAATGCAGTCTCATGGTGATGGAATTCCATTCCATCACCATGAGACCACATTTCTTCGAGGCATTTCTTCAAATTGCTCACCACCTTTTCTATGATACCACATTTTTCATACATGTGCACCAAAGCATTTTATCAAACTGTACTCACTTCCTTGTTGCTATGGCTAAAAACCTAAAATAGGTGCTTTCCAACAAACTGTGGATGCTTGGAAAAATATCTATCAAAGCATAATAGTAAGCAATAATACCATAGAGAAGGAAATTAACTTTTTGAAAAAATGCCTAAAAGAAATGTGGTCTTATGGTGATGGAATGCCACGACGTGCATTTGTTTGTAATGGCATTCCATCACCATAAGACCCCATTTCTTTTGAGGAAATTTTTCAAACAATTCACTACCTTCTCTATGCCACCATAGTTATCATACATGTCTACGAAAGCATTTAATCAAACGGTTCAATGGCTTGCTTCTATAGGTAAAAGCCTAAAAACATGTCCTTTCGAACAAGATATGGATAGGGAAAATAGTAAGCATGATAATCAGAAATATATAGTTTAACAAGTACTCAAAATTTTGTTCATTAGATCTCATACATTACAAGTCATGACGTGGATTGCTATTGTAACTTTTTTGTGATTGAATAATTTGTTGTTTTATTTTTAGATGTTGGTGGTGGAAACACCTCCAAATGTTACGAGGGTAATGGATATCAGTGTTTCATCCGCTATACAATCCTTGATGGCTCTGATAGGGGAGGTATGAGGCAAATTACTAAATTTCAATTTACATTCATTGTTATAGATGTTAGTTCTAGTGAAAAATCAAACCATTATTGATTCGTAGTTTAATTTATATTTGGATGGTTTAGACATGGCTTGAGCACGCCTCAACATCGGCGTGCAAATATTTCCCTCGTGTAGAGTGATCATGAGATGGCCGTAAGTGATGATTTTGTTAAATATCATTTTTTATAATGTAATTTCTATATATTAATGTCTTTACTTTTTATTGTAACAGTTAAAACTTCAGCAAGAGCACTCCTCGAGCACAATAGAAATGAGTGACAGACTTATCGCCATCAGATCAACAAAGGGAAATAATTTATTTCCAGAGCATGGAGAGAAATGAATTTTGATTCCAGAGCCTTTTGTTGAATGCCTACATGGCAGTTTTGTACATATTTTTTATTGGATATATTTGACATTGTATGCCTATATGGCATTCTCATAAGCCTATATGGCTATTTTGTACCTATATTTTATACTTATATCGACATATATTGATGTATGCGTACATGACTATTTGGTTAATACAAATCTTTTTTATTGATGGTGTCCATATTTGCATTATAAATTCATGGTTCAATAGATATGAGTTATGTGTATTCAAGTGTATACTTTACAACTTGCGTGTATACTTTGTGACTTACGTGTGTTCTAATGTATACTTTGCAACTTATGCGTTTTCATGTGTATACCTTGTATTCGTGCATATACTTTGTATTAAGTTGTGTATACTATGTATTCATGTGTATACTTCAAGGCTTACGTGTTTGTGACTACTTGTGCTTCCCTTATTGACATGTACATGCTTGACTTATTCACGTGTATACTTATTAATTGGTTAGCCCTAGCATTGATCATTGTTGTCCTTCATGGTTTGTCTTGAATAAATTAATTGATTGATGGTAAACAACTTTATCTAAAAGAAAAAACACATGTTTTCAATTGGTATTCCATGAAATGATTGATAAAAAGATTCCAATATATTTAATCCTTTGATTGGAACAACTCAATTAAGTAAAGGATACATAATCTTCACAACACTTGCAAAATATAATATTCAGAGTAGATGAAGTAGTCAACTTCTTGACACATTATCTATGTTACTGAGTTCTTCTATTTTAGGCTTGGTTCTGGTCTTGTTTCGCTCAGGTGGTGTGGGTCCTGGTTCGGTTTTCCTGTGGGTTTGACTAGGATTCTTCATTTTTTAGTCTGGTTCACCTAGGTAGAACCCAAGAGAACCCGGGCAGAACACAGACAGAACCCAGATGAACCAAGATAGAACCTGCATGCCTAGGCATCCAAAAAAGTGTTTTTTTGAACTTTTTTTAATGTTTTATGGAGTTTGACTTTGACCCACACCCAAGGGAACCCTAAAAATGACCTCTAAATCACTTCGAACACCTTAACTACCTCATTCTTATTCATTTGTTTTGCAAACAAGAATTTTCATTCCAAGAGGTTGAGCTTTCATTTTTTCTTGCAAGATTGAAAGCGGATTGTGACACAACTTTCTTTAAAAAAAATTGTTCTGCATTATTGAACTAAGAATTTATCACACATCTATAGAGAAACAAAGTGATAATACAAACTAAAAAACATTACACTTTTGTTCTCACTGAATTGATGTACTCTCCAACATCTCTCTTCTCTCATGCGAAGAGTTAGAACTGCTTGGCCATGCCTTTGCATCATTCATGAAGTTTTGCTCTTTTTGACAATGTGAAAAGCATGGCTGCATATAGATTAGGCAAAAGACATTTCCTTTTAGATTAGCAATGCATGGAATCTTTAAAAAGTATCCTTGATATTGCAAAAATATATGTGTTTATACACTTCAATTGTGTAGTCACCCTTTGGTTCTTTGAAAGAAAAATCTGCCTATGCCATTGTTACACTGCACAGGTAAACCAAATTTTGTATTGTGGAGCTCTATTAAGCTACCACTCTCAAGACCAATGTAACAATGATACAAAATAATGTTTGAGATTGCAAGAAGACATCAAAATGGCTAGTGTACTAAACAAATTCTTATGATTTATAAAGAACACTGATAACTCTACTCAGTTGGCTTCTTTTTCCAAAATCATACAAATTGAACCCTAGCATCAATAGACTCTATCTATCAAGCTACCACAATTCAAGTTTCAATGATGAATATTTATCATGCATGTTTTAAATGACATTCAAGTTTATGGTGGTTTAGTTGTTTATATGATGTTATGTGATATTATAATCCCAATTCATGCTTCTAGGCTACATATATATATATATATATATTTGTTTTTACATGTTTTTTGTACCAACAAACCCAAAATGAACCGAACCCCCAAACCCGAACCCGAACTTCAATACCTATTCCAACACTCTTCATTATGCCTGCACAAACTTAATTGACCACCAAATTATGCTGCCTCTTGACTTTACCCACTTTTACTCCCTCAAACCTCTCTTTTTCATTCAAAACCCCTGTTTTCCCAACTAGGGCATCATGCCATAACATACTTTTGACCTCCCTTGTCCTTACAGACCTTTTGAATTCATCAAACTCCACAACCTCACCCTATTTCCAACCTATTCTAACTTATTTTCAAGCAATTTCTTCTTTTCACCTCTTCTAGCCTTGCTTTTAAAGGGCCTCAATTCTGAAATTTCAACAGAAGCAGCGCTAGTAATCTCTTCCAATGCCTTTATCAATGCTATTTTCTTATTCCTACTCCCTATCCTACTTACATCAGGCCCTGAACAATAAATGGAATGGCCTATTTCAACATATTACACTTGAACCCTTAAGGGATCGATCCTGTTGAACGTAGCTCAGAGTGATTCTGTGTGTTTGGGTGCAAAAGAGGACCATGCCTAGCGTAAAAATACCTATTCGGACGCGTTGGAATAGTCTGTTTGGTCACACGAGTTGCAAAACGAAAGTTGCACCACTTTGCAAGTTTCCACTGCTTGCATTTGACACTTTTTTATCAACTGAAAACTGGACACCACGGGAAAACCACTCTGAGATAACAAAAATCGAGAGAGGTTATTGTAAGGGGGCCCAACATGATCCTATAGGATAAGATGAGAAGTTTCTAAGCATCACGGTATCCAAGTAACAACATTCTGACGTTTGTAGCCATTTTGCACTTTAGACCCTTAAGGGATCGATCCGGTTGAATCTAGCTCGGAATGATTCTGCATGTTTGGGTAGGAAAGAGGACCATGCCTACTGTAAACATACCTATTCAAATGCGTTGGAATAGTTCATTTGGTCACACAAGTTGTAGAATGAAAGTTGCACCACTTTGCAACTTTCCACTACTTGCATTTGACATTTTTTCCATCAACTGAAAACTAGACACCACAGGAAAACCACTCTGTGATAACAAAAACTGAGAGAGGTTATTGCAGAAGGGGCTAACATGATCCCATAGGATCAGATGAGAAGTTTCTAAGCATCACGGTATCCGAGTAACAAAATGTTGAAGTTTGTAGCCATTTTGCACTTTGGACCCTTAAGGGATCGATCCGGTTGAACGTAGCTCAGAGTGAGTGTTTGGGTGCAAAAGAGGACTATTCCTAGCATAAAAATACCTATTCAGACACATTGGAACAGTTTGTTTGGTCACACGAGTTGTAGAATGAAAGTTGCACCACTTTGCAACTTTCCATTGCTTGCATTTGACATTTTTTCCTCCAACTAAAAATTAGACACCACGGGAAAACCACTTAGAGATAACAAAAATTGAGAGAGGCCATTGTAGAGGGGCCCAACATGATCCCATAGGATCAGGCGAGAAGTTTCTATGCATCACGGTATCCAAGTAACAACATGATGAAGTTTGCAGCCATTTTGCACTTTGGACCCTTAAGGGATCGATCCGGTTGAACTTAGCTCGGAGCGATTCCACGTGTTTGGGTGCAAAAATGGACCATTCCTAGTGTAAACATACCTATTCAGATGCATTGGAATAGTTCGTTTGGTCACACGAGTTGTAGAACAAAAGTTGCACCACTTTGCAACTTTCCACTACTTGCATTTGACACTTTTTCCATCAACTAAAAACTAGACACCATAGGAAAACCACTATGAGATAACAAAAACTAAGAGAGTTTATTATAGAGGGGCCCAACATGATCCCATAGGATCATACGATAAGTTTCTAAGCATCACGGTATCCGAGTAACAACATGCTAAAGTTTGCAGCCATTTTGCACTTTGGCCCCTTAAGGGATCAATCTGGTTGAACGTAGCTCAGAGCGATTCTGCATGTTTGGGTGTGAAAGAGGACCATTCCTAGTGTAAACATACCTATTCAAACATGTTGGAACAGTTCGTTTGGTCACACAAGTTGCAGAATGAAAGTTGCACCACTTTGCAACTTTCCACTATTTGCATTTGACACCTTTTTCATCAAGTGAAAATTAGCCACCACTAGAAAACCACTTTGAGATAACAAAAACCGAGAGAGGTTATTATAGAGGGGCCCAACATGATCCAATAAGATCAATGAGAAGTTTCTAAACATGATGGTATCTGAGTAACAACATGCTGAAGTTTGCAGCTATTTTGCGCGCTTTGGACCCATGGGGATCGTCGATTGAGCATTAGCTCGATGCTGTTACTGGCGTTTGGGTGTGAAAGATGACCATTCTAGCATAAAAATACCTATTAGGAC
>VDFB02271358.1:919396032-919458930 GCA_007258455.2 Sequoia sempervirens
TTTTAAGAATAATTTTGGGCCTAGAAAGCTTAGCTCATCAACTAGGAGGTATTTTATGTGTCTCATGCTATGTTGGAACATTGCAAGTGACTGACCCTTCAATGGATGTATTTCTTTGATTGGAATCTTCAAGGCAGAATGTATAGTTGAAGCATGTATGTTGAATGCTGCGATTCCTGTAGGAGCAACAACAAGGAGAGGGCTATGTTGTTGTGGCACTAAATGGAAAGGGAGTGTTTAATGCAATGAATAAGATAGGATTTGCGTGTTCATGTTGTGCCTTGTATGATCATGTACAATGGTTTTTCTATTTCATAAGAATTGTAGTGGTCCATAACAAGTGTCAAAGCGAGTTGTTGTTTGGGAGAGAGTGGATATGGGAGGTTGCTAAACTCAAAGGATGTTGGGCTATCATGTTGGTCCACCTTGTTTGTGCATATGAAATGCTCTGCAGTTTCATGTAACGGTTGAGGTATTGTACAGACATTCCAGTTGTGGCAAGTGTCAAAGTCACGTCTTCCAAGCATATCAAGGGAATTAAAATTCTCGCTAGTACCAAGACCCAATTGCGATAAGAACTCCCATTCATTCAATTGAATTGTATTGCCTATATTGTTTTGATCTTTTGGCTCCTCTTCCTCTTCTTGACTTACTTGTTCATCAACTATACGGTCAACATGCCACACACAGTATTTGCGTAAATTCATCTCCTTCCAATTTGCAACAATTTTCTCTTTCTCGATACCAATGTCTGCTTCAATGTTGCGAAAGTGCTTGTAAAGAAGTAGTTCACTCCAACAAAATGTTTCGAAATGTTCTGAATCCTCCTTTGGAATAGCAGTAAATCGAGGGAAGACACTGATAATTTCCTTATGTTTCCTTTCTTTCCACTTGTACTCTTTGCGACTTGATGAGAATGAGAATGTTCGTGCAGATTCAAGTAGTGTTACTTTATCCATTTCAAGAGGACGTTGTGTATATTTATGGATGTAGGTCAGCTCCAATGCATTTTCGTTTCGGTTTGTTTGGATTTGGTTGAAAACTTTTCTACCAACATTAAGCACCATAAAATCACGATTACAAACAGCAAGGGGCAACTTTTGTAACATATGGCACGTTTCTTGTGCACCTATATCACGATCAGCAATAATTTCGGACATGAATTTTTTGTATGCTGCAAGTGCCTTGTCTTGGGGTGCTTGCTTTTGACATATGCGTGTCAACATATCAAGGCAGCTCTCAGATTTTCTTTCTGCCTTCGCGGCATATTTTGCAATGTACTTTAGAACTAGTGTTTTTGAAAGCACGGGCTGACAATCCATATTGGCCCTCCATATGGAAAGCATTGCTGGACTATGTATATTCAATCTATCATCATTACATGCAGGGCAATAGGTTTTTTTCCTAGCTTCATCACTGCACAATGAAGAGTTGGTACATTTTGGCCAGGGTGCACTATAGCGACATTCCATGTTGTTCCCTTTCTTGTGAAGGCAGGTTGCTTCAGAACACTTGGTATGTCTTTGGACACGATTAAGTAACTCTTCATAGTCAGTAAGTGTGTTTGTATCAAATATTTCGGGTGTTGTTAGTAAGCATGGATCGTCTTGCGAGGATCGATGGAATGTGTTGCTTCTATCTCCCAGATTTTGAAGATTCCAAGCACTGACATATCTATCGAAGAATGATTTTGCTATGGCTCTAAATATTCCAGATGATTGCCCAGCTTAAGAGTGTCCATAAGAAAAATCTCGTAATCCAAAGAAGCCGCGCATATGCAGACCTCGATGCTGCCATGTAATTAATCTATACCGTAGTTTGTTGCGCAATATAGTTTCTCTAAGACTTCTTCATGAAACGCTGTGAATCTTTGATGCAAGTATAAGGATGTGGTATGTGGGTTCATAACAATGTTATCTATGCGATCTTTATTGTTTAGTGATGTTTGGGTTGCCCCTTTGTAAATAGTTGATGTAAATCGGGCCATTTGGTGTCTGCAGCACTTAAGGTGAAGAATAGTGTTGGGGAGCCTATTTGGTTGATCATGTTTGACAATTCACCATGAGACTTATTCCAATATGCTCATGTCCCTCTAAGGGATGATCCATAATGCATCAGTTGTTCGGCTAGTTTAGTGTCGTAATGCTCGGTATAAGGAGCGGCAGGCCGTCTGGCAATGGTATGCAAATGCATTTCTTCGATGTACGGAGAGGTACCAATTGGTTTCAGAATGCACTGGCTGACCTGGTATTAAACATTGTCTTGGTGCCTTCAAACCTATTATACGGCTGAAATCTCATTAGTGTCATATTCATGCATTTCTAATTTGTCTATAGTTGGTACAAAATGTAAACGCATCAAGCACAAATGTGCAGCAGCGCCACCTTAGGAAGTCCCTTCCAAAGATGGACATCTATTAACCGGTAGACACTCCGCGTTAATGTAATCTATAATGGTGTGGATTGTGGATCTCTAACTTGCAATGTTTCTTTATGATTTCTAGTCTCACCACGCCATTTACAGCCTGAAATGGTTTTATGGCTGAATCTATGGTTTCAGATGTCCGCTAAGTAAATTTTGAAGCACTCCAATTGAGTAACAATATTGTGGATTGCCGCGATTAATGTTATGAACATAGTGAAATGTTCCAGATGCACTCCAGTGAGCCCCTCAAGGGATGCAAAACCGTACATCTTTTGGTAATATGGGTCATCTAGGATTTTTACATTTTTCGTATAAAGCCCACTTATGTTCTAATTTTATATAACCTAATACCCTCTTGTATTTGTTCTTCGAACCACCAACACATCCAAGTTTTCTATTCTATGTGGCAAGTATTTTGCTATGGTGTTGATGTCCTGTGGGAAACAAATTGTGTGGCCACTATATTTGTATTGGCCTCCACGAGCATGTGTTACTTGTATTATGGGATTGACTCGTGCTATTAACATTTCTTTGACTTGTGTTAGTGTTCGTAGCTCGTACGGCTGTACTCCTGGGTCCATTAAATTAGTTGCTGAGAAACGATGTCTACCTGTCTCACGAAAGCATCTAAAACAAACTGGACCGGTTTGTGTTGTGTTGGTACGGATTCCTGGGTAGCATTCATGGCAAATTGTGCAAGTTGGTAAGTTGGAAAGTTTATCTAGTTTTGAACGAAATCTTTTTGAAGCGTCTATAAAGTTTTGTTCAGAATGCGGTAAGCTTGTGGATTGATTTTTCCATGTGTGGATTGTTTCATGTGTGCATGCTGACAAACCTATGTTGAAAGTGTGTTCATTTTGGGATACACATTCGTATGGGTCAATGTTGTGTTGGTTTGATTGAAAAGAAGGTGGTGTATTGGCTTCTATTGCTTATTTTCCTATGCGTTCGAAATGACGGCGAATGTTGATTTCTTCTTTATGTTGCATGTAGTAGTTATGAGATCTTTTACGAGATTGTATGCTTTTAGCGGTAGAGGTCGCCATCTGTAAAGGAAATATGAAGTATAATTATCAAATGAACAATTACAAATACATACAAAATTGAAGAAGGTAAACATTAATTTTGATGAGTTCTTCGATCACTATATTCTGTGAAAAGTTGTTGAGATACAATTGGTATGCTATATACATGAGTAATTTGGTAGAAGAAACATATCACAGTATTTTCATATTTTTTATAACATCAATATATTCAATATACATGTGATTTTGAAATTCCATGTATGGAATGAAAATTCTAGAAAGTATACTATATAAGGTGTTACAAAATTTCATATACATTATATGAGTGCTTGAGGTACATCTAAACACTAGCAATATGAGACATAGTAGTGATTTCACTCAACATGAGCAAATTCTCTGCAACAAAATCTAGCTTGTCGACCTTTGTGATTGTTGATTTGACTCGTCCTTGAGCAACACTTGAATCATAGGAATTTGTGATTGTGAAGATAAATTGCTTGAATAACACTCCTTTCACTATGGTTTCAGCTTCAATTTCTGTTCCAGAATTGAATTGTAGCATGTATAAATTATCTGCAGAGATTCCAAGGAGTTTGGTAGCTGGTTCTTCAAAAGCAACAGCCCATAATATTCCTGTATGATCTGCGAGCTTTAGCTGGAGTATGTATCTATAGGTACATTTAGGAGTAGTAGCTTTGCACTTGGAACAATACCATGTCTGATCATCATTCTGGACAACTTTCTTTTTACATTGTCTTCCATCTAAGTCAAGGGGGCAAGATGGATAGCATAATGAATTTGTTTTTATGTATTGCACTGATGCTTTTAGAGTGCATTGGAAAGTTTTTTTCACACTGGTAGTTTGCTCTTCAATATCAACAATTGATTTCCTCATAATCACGAGAGGTGCATCCAATGGTTGTGTATTCAATGGAGTGACATTAGCCCCATTCTGTTCAAACCATGATTTGAGTTGTTCAGCCTCCTCTATTCTTGGGTTTACAAATAGGTGGGTGCTTGCCAACGTGCTTATGACCTTGCCATTATACTCAGTGACACGGCCATTTTTTATTGCAAGTACAGACACATGTTTTAAGTTATAGCTCTCCTGCAGTTGCTTTCCTTCCTTTTCAGTTGTTGGACCCCATAAAGTAATATTAATGGTAGATGAAGAGGTATCTATCAATTTGATGCTCCTTCGAAGAACTTCAGTCCCATCCCTCCTCCTTATGGTTGAGCTTGGGTCCACACATATGACTATTCCAATAACATCAACAAGGATATTATTGTTCAATTCTAAAATGTCCTTAAAGGGTGTGAAGGAGAACTTATGTTTGGGAATTGCAAGGTCATCTTCTGAGTGAGAAATTTTGGATTCCTCAAAAAAGAATTTCAAGCTGGCTATTCAGTTTGTTGTACAACCTATTAGCTGACTTAATAGTCCCACCAGATATTGTATATACTTCTCCAAAATGTACATTCATGTAATGAAGGTTTGCAACTTCATTAAAGCATGTTATTCGTATTTCAGTGCACTCACAATCAACAATATCAAAAGAGAAGACCTGCCCTTGTCCCTTCTGTGTGTTGAAGTGGTGCATCTATTTTTTCATGGTAACATGACCCTTTATAAGCCACCTTGTCTGAAATGGATTCAAATTTCTAATGGGCGTAATATTGGATGGGGAGTCTTTCTTTTGTAGGGAAGAGGCTAACCCAAACAGTGCCCTTTGAGTAGGTGGCTTTGTCACCATAGGAATGTTACTCATGCTTGTAGATGGAGTAGTTGAGTTTGTAGAAGTTACTTTCTGGACTTGCTCTTCAAACAGGTAGGCAGGTTGACCAATGATGTCATGTTGCAAACATGTGATTTCTAATTTGGAGATGACTATCCACCTATAAAGATTAAACGAGTCAGTATTTTGAGTACAATTAAATGTGGTAGAGCTGATAAAAATGCTAGGCTACAAATTGGTAGTTGTGAATTTTGTAGATATGCATGCAAATAGCGTGGCTCACCTTGAATTGCAAAGAATAGGGCAACTGTATCCTATCAATTTGAGTATAGATCCTTTCTGGAGTTCTTTAGAAGCTATGCATTGGTTGTACTTTGTTGGAAGTGTTGCCTTCTGCTTATGTACCCCATCGGAGAGATCCACTCTATATCGATCAACCAATTTGAGTGCATGGCCAAACGGTGCAATTTCTAATGCTTGTAGATGGGGTTGCAAGTTTAGGTTACCATTATTCATCAGCTTGATTGCATCCTTAGTCAAGGAATATTTTGTCAGGAGAGGTGGTTGCGGTACTATAACATTGTTATCAAGGCTTATAGGCGTGGCTTGTACTTGTTGGGTTTGCTGTTCAAAGAGGTTGGTGGGCTCGCCAATGATATCTTGCGGCCCACATATGATTTCTAATTCCGATATGACGATCCACCTATGAGTGTAAAATAAAGAAGTATTATCAGTAGGATGATATGTAAAATAATGGAGTTCATGAAAGATAATCTAAAAGTTTTGATTTTGCATATTGTAGCAAATTACTAAAATATGATGGCTCACCTTGAATTGCAAAGAACAGGGCAGCTATATTTAATGAGTTTAACTATAGAGCCCTTTTGTAGTTCTTCAGAATCTATGTGGTGGTTGTACTGTTTTGGAAGTGTAGCCTTCTGATTATGCACCCCATCAGAGAGTTGTAGTATATAGCGATTGGTTGGTTCAGGCCCATGTCCAAACATTGAAATATCTATTGCTTGTAGATGGGGTTGTAGGTCTACGTTTCCATCATGGATCATCTTAATTGCGTTCAAAGTCAAAGAAAACATTGTGGCAAGAGAGCGAACTAGTCCTTGCAAAAGTAAATTGTAGTTGGCAGCTATTACTTACTTTCAATGATGTATAAAAAGCATACTTTGTGAAGTGTGAAATTAATATGTTGTATACCCAACAAAATATACTTAACTAATTCGATAATATTTTAGAAAGCAACAATGTTCTTGAATGCGACCATACAAGTAGTAGTTTAAATAAAAGTGTGTATAGAAGTTACATAGAGTTAAAGTAAATTTAGAATAATACCTGTAAATGTGATTTTGAATAGGTATGTATGTCAAAATAGTGGCCTTTAGAAGTTAGCTTGCTGCACTTGTAAGGAAAACAAAAAGGGAGAGTGTAGTGAGTAAAAAATTTAGTTCACGCTATTAAGTAATCTAACTAAATTGGATGCACTCTAAATGTTTAGATCTGCATTCTATGCTAAAGGAATAAGAGGAAACATGCTTTCTAACAAATGAGTATAAAAGTAGTGCATTAATAGCAAGGGATAAACAACGAATGAGAATACAATAAGATTAAAGAGAGTTACTTGGTTCATAAATGTTTTAACCTATTATTGGAGAGCACTAATTTTATGTGGATTGTGTTCTGGTTGAGGATACATCTATCATGTATGTTAATATAGTATACTAGAAATGTGAAATATGTTAAAAGAATGGAAGTGAGTACAATATTATCGTTCTACTAAGTGATCAAATTTTAAGGAATGTAGGTGAAAAAATGAGACAATTATTGAAGGAGAGATATAGCATTTGTTGGCAATATATATTTGTTGGAGTGAACACAATGGTTAGACTATGCGTAGTTGAAGTCAAATGAGGAAAGGTTTGCAACACATTATATGCAAACTACTATTCTTAATTAGATGCAATTGAACATGACATTTGTTTTTTGGAATTTCGACATATGGGTCAAGTAAAGATATACAAAACAAAAGCAAAAGTCAAGAACCAAGATGCAAAATGATAGCGAGAGAACAATGTATACATATTTTCGAAGAAAAAAATGTGTTACATGGTATTGTAGTAGGTGACATATTGGATCTTTTTATTGCGAGGAGAAGTGCCTTGTTCATAGTATATTGGAGCTTACATTTGTTTAAGGGAGTTACAAAATATCCAACTATCCATAAGTTGGTAAAAGCTGAAGTTATATCCTTATATCAACTACTATATCCACATTTATAGTGATAATGTATCTTAGGGATGGTTCAAGTAATTTTGGAACGCTTCTTTAATGTAGATAGAGCCACCTTGTCCGTAGAACTCGTCCACTTTCATTTCACGAAGGAAAGTACAAAATGAACTCAACTTCTCACAAGTTGAATGGAACTCATGTACTGTTACTTCCATTGACTGAATGTCCAAATCTTGGACACTTTGCATGTTTTGAACAGTGGCCTTCGCTTGTTGTAGCAAGTCCAAGCAACTAACTATAATGTCATTTGCAAAATCTTGTATCTGACTTGTAGAGTTTTGATTTCCATTGATTGACGGTGTTGAATTGGCTGACAACATTGGCCCACTGGAACTACTGGAGAAGTCAATAATATCCATTGATATTTAATTGACGATGTTGAGTTGTATCTTACAACCTATGCTGCAATAATATATGTTTTCTGTCAGTGTTTAACCCTATGCTCCAATAATATATGTGTTTTTTAAGTGGTAATTTATCATTTTTTACAATTCTACTTATGAATAATAATTATTGCTAATATTATTTTTAAAAAGACAATTATATTTAATATCAAGCAATAACTATACAAACAACTAAATATCCAATTGATAACTATTTGATACTAATGGATATTATATTGTAAATAAATCATTAACTATAACTTTTCCATACTAAAGAATACCACATTAAATAATAAAAAAAGTAACTTAATTGTAATTGTTCAATATCAATTGATTGTTGATAAATTTAATTGGCCAATACTAATAAATATCACAAAAAAAATATACTAGCACCTATTTTATTTCATTAAATCTAAAACACAATATTTTACAATTTAAATTGCACTTCTATAATAAACAGTTACAATTTTAACAACTTCCGTATAATAAACATTATTGATGAAATCCAATTAAGGAAATTTGCAATTTTGTTTGGCTGCAAAATTAAACTTTAATTGGCCAATACTAATAAATATCACAAAAAAAATTAACTATATTTCTATAAATGAATTCGCACTCCACATAACTAGTTAATAGATTTAAAGTTTTAGTTAGAAATATATATTTTTTGTTCTATAGAAAATTAACTATATTACTGCAGGAGGAGTTGAGAAGAAAAGACATAGGCGTGAAGTCAAAAACTCTTATTTCCTTGTATGTTTGTAAGAAAATCCACCCAAAGAAAGAGAACCTAGCCACCATTGATGATGAAAGTTCTTCAAAGAAGAAGAAATTAAAATGTACACTATTGCAAGAAAACTAATAGTTTAATTATCCTTGTTAGAGAAAGCAAGAGAGAAGAGGAAAATGAAAGAGAGAGATGGTGAGACAATTTTAATTATAATTTTGAAGGTAAATTTGTTATTTAAATTAAATATATTTATTTATTATTATATATGTTATTTTAAATGTATTTATTAATGTTGACTTTTCTTTATTTATTTATTAAGGCAGCTGTAGAAGGTCAATTAGGAAACAAATTGGTATATTTTTGCATACATTTGTGCAATATATAAGGTGAATGGAGAGATGGATATATCACACTTTAATAAAAAGTAAAACTTAGAAACAAATTATATTAAAGTTGATAAAGTTTTTTTTTTTTTAAAATATAATGTTATTTGAATTCAAATATCATATGTAATAATAAATAAATATATCTAATTTAAATAAAAAAATTATTCCAAAAATGAATTTAAATTTTAATAGATTATATAATACATTTTTCTCTAAGAAATCGATTAAAATGTTAAATTTCCTATAAATTAATTAAAATAATAGTATATGTAAAAAATATACTTATTATAATTAATTGTATTTAATAATATATAATAATAAATGTAAGATATATATTATGTAATTAAAAAAATGAAGGTTAAACATATATTATATGTTTTTTATTTAATAATATATAATAATAAATTTAAGATATACATTATATAATTACAAAGCAAATAATATATTTAACCGGATTTATATAATATATTATATATTATATAATTACAAAGCCTAAAACCGCATAGAATTGTAGGGGTTAGTTTAGGGGAATACAAGTGTTAGTAAGTTTGAAGGAAATTATGGAGATTCAAAGAGGAAGATGTTCTTTTTTTTTAGTGAAAAATATTCTATATTAAAATTACGTTAAAGCATATAGTTAGATTTTTAAAAAATAAGGGTAATATAGTATAAGTTCTAAAGTAAAATAAATTAAGATTTAAAAGATTATTAAAGTAAAATATTTTAAAAAAGAAATTTCTATCTTAAAATTTTAAAAGTTGATTTTTTATAAACACTAAATTTTTTTAATAAATAATTTATATTTAGTATTTTATAAAAATAATTTATAATTAATAAAATATTTAATTAAAAGGCTCTAAACTCTTCCAAAACACATTAAAAACTTCAACATGGTCCCATCTCATAAATAATTATTTTAGGGGTTTAATTTGATTCAAATAATAAGAAAATAACATTAAAACACCTCTAAAATTTTCTCTTAAGTTCAAACATGATATTTGAGACTTAAGGGAACTTAACTAAACCTTGTTTTAACAATAATAAAAATAAATCATAAATTATAAATTAATTAACAAAAATTTACACTACATATTTATACAAAAAGACCTTAATCCCCTCTTAGGATAAGACTTAGGTATATTAGGGAATCACAACAATAGTTTCTTGTTAACCTCCACAACTTTCCTTTAATCTTGAAACTTTATCTACACACTTACACACAAGCCTCCTTTTAAAAATTCTGGATCAACTTTTGCACCGTTGGATTCAAACGACAGTGGGAGTTTTTTAAGTAAATCCTAGTCCTAATTATTCTAACTTTGAACTTTCATTTTAAGAAACGTAATTGGAAAAATACGTGATTGTCACTGGTAAATATCTAAGTAAAAATTGCTTTTACTTGTTCTACTTTTGTGATTTTTATCTATTGGAGTGACTAACTCTGGCGGCGAAAGTGGAAGTGGTAATATTGTGGCATGTAAATGTCAAAGTTAAAAATGGCAAACAGCTGTAGGGTTGTGGGAGGAGACTCACTGTCCACAAAAGCTCCTAGAAACGTGTCAAACAATTCAATTCCCTATTTTCACATTGACAGAGCATTTACATAAACAAATACCTCAAAGGGTTTTCAAATATCTGGAGGAAGCGAAGTGGAAGGAGAATGCTGAGCAGGCCGGGGATTCCTCTAGCGTAAGGCTGGATGCCTTTGGTATTGCATAAACAGCCTCAGAAATCAAGTGCAGCGCCTGGTTCCAAAGATATTAAAAGTTTAAACTTTGCTAGACTGGCCCATTCCAAATAACACTTACCCCTCTACTGAAGCCAATATTTCATACCAGTGCGCTAAAAACACAACCTTTGAAGGTAAAGAGTGGGGATATTGATGGAAGCACTTTAGTAACTAAATCAGGTAAGCTTTGAAAGTAAAATTATGCATTTGTGTTTGAAACAATTTTGTTTTTTAATTTAGATTTGATTCTAATACTTTGCATCCACAGCTCCAGAAATACAGGAGTGAAAGGAGAAAACAGTGAAAGTTTAATAGATGGAAATCAGTAAAATAGTAAAAATGTGCAGATATAACGTAACTATCATACCAATTTTTTTTCTGGATTGCCGTATAAATTCTCTGCTAATTGTTCTTCTTCTGTAATCCTTGTCACTAACAAACTCTGTGCAGTGTGTTAACTCTTTGCAATGTGTAATTCTTCGTAAATGCAGCAGGCTCTTGGTAATTTTTTTGTTACACTATGTAGCCTTTTTGTACAATAGTTGAGGCGGTGAAAGTGGAAGCGGTGCTGAACGAAAGGACTGCGGTGAAAGTGGAAGCGGTGCTAACTGGCAGCTAAAAAATTAAATCTTCCAAGAAATCGTTCTATGCATTTATTCCAAAGAAATATCTATGCACTTCATTTCACCGACTTTTGAATTGGTTCGAGCCATTAAATGTAGTGATAAAAGATGATTACTTTGCACTTCTGTCAATCCCATCAAATTGATTGTGGAGACTTTTCACTTGTACCAATCCCATCAAATTGATTGCGGAGGACTCTCAACTGCATACAACCAGGTAAATTGATTGCACCGGAGCATGAGACAGGTTGGCAATCCCATCAAATTGTTTTGGAGGACTGTCGACTGCAAACAACTTGGTAAATTGGTTTCATGGGAGCGTGAGACAGGTTTCAGGCCGAAACCTCGCACAATATATAGCCTATCGGCTAAAAACATCAGTTTAGTCCACTTCCATCTCTATTCATATATATTTTCCTATCAAAATTAACATAAATATAACTTCTACAAACCCAAATAAATGGATATCTAATTGACCAAATATACTAAAACAAAATTTCAATAATTACCTAGAAATCAATGATATAACAAAGAGCCATATAAGAACACATAGGAGTCTCAAGGTAAACTACATAAAAGTAACATTTTCTCACCCAATTATACAAAAGCATAATTTTAGTAGTTTCTTAAAAGTCACTGATAACAAAAAAAAAAAAAAACACACGAGTCTCAAGGTAAACTATACAAAAGTATGTTATACTAAGTATTTAAGAGGCCAGGGAAATAATCAAAAGGTTTCTTCTTGTAGGCCATAATGAGATTGGCTATCCATTTTCTCACCATTATCTTAAAGATGGGCTTCATTCTTTCTAATTAATGTTTGTAATTTAATCTTTATGTTTTTTCAAAAGTGGATTTCTTAAATTTTCAAACATTCATGTAACTTATAGTAATAAATATTTTTTCAAATTAACATTCAAATTTTTTTTTAGGTATGATTCTATTTATTTGGTTGCTTTGTGGTAGTGTAAGGTTTGTTGGTCAAAAAATCTAATAGGTGGATTTCTTGTTGTGATCTCCTCTAAAACTTTTTCTTGATCTAGACTATGCTTCTTGTTGCTTTGTGAATTGGGACATTCCCATTAGAACAATGACTTTGATCATATCATTTTAATGCAAAAATATTTTCCTACCAAAGTCATTAAATCTTTAGTTGTAGTGGTGGGTTCAATAGTTGATCTAGAAAGAAACCTAAGATTGAGAGCTAGAACTAAAGAATCTGTTTGATATATATATAATAGACTTGTGCTAATCGAGGAAAATTTGTAGGGATGTTGTGTTGTAGGAGGTATAAATTAAAGTGATCATGCATGTCTTTTAGGTCAAGCAAGAGAAGGAGCCCAAGGAAAGAGTAGATCCTAGCTCAACATCTCTACTTTAGTAGAAGCTTAAAATAAAATGATGTTGTGATCATTCTAGAATAAATGTAAACTCTATTGCCAAAGTTCACATCAAAAAATCAAGATTGATGGATCAACCCAATTTTGAAGTATTTTCTTTTGAATAATAAAGATTACATGACTAAAGGAAAAATTAATCTAAAATATAATTTAAAATAATTTAAGAGGCTTACAAAACTATATTCTATTTTAAATATAAAACATACTAAATAAAATAAAATAAAACTTAAAAACAATTAAAAAAAAAAAAAAACTAATCCATATATTTAAAAACATTATGGTCATTAATACTTTTCTAACAATCCAATCCAAAGATTAGAGTTTGGACCGGAAAAATATTCTTTCTGTTCCTTTCTTGTTCAGAGTTATAACTCTGCCTGCAAATGTAATAAAGAAAAAATGAAAAGAAGTTATAATATTAATTTAGAATGAAAGAATTACTACCCACCTTTAAAAAAATAGGATACTGAATAGGTAGAGTAAGTTCTGGTTTGTTTGGAAAATGGCCACATTTTATGACAATGTGCTGAATATGTAGAATCTTTTGGCACTTTCAAGATAAATGCATATCCCTCAACTGCTCAGAGAAATCACCTGTTCAAGTCATTCTCACATGAAATTCAATATTACAGTTGTTGCATCGTTGGATATGTAAAAATGAAATGCTATGGTTTTAGCGTAGTTAGATCTGCAACACAGATGATGGCCAGGTCGAACTTTGATACAATTTTTATTTGGTGTGGCGAAAAGGACCTCCATATTTTTTCCTTAAATACAGTCATGTTTTTGCAATGCGGGGTGATTAAAACAAACGATCCATGCCAGATTTGTGTAAGATAATACAAAGAGGGCTTATTGAACATTCCATCTATTTGCTTCCGCATGGTGTAAACCCTTCAGTCTCTCTATTCTGTTATATCTTCGGATAAAAATTACCATCCACAGTTACAACCCTCGAATTTGGGTGAATTCAATCTCTGACAAACCTATTTTACACCTATAAGTAGATTACAAACCTTAATTGATGGCTCAGGCAATTAAACATGAAGCAAAAGAAGCTCAATCGTTAACTCGAATGATTGAAATACCAATTAGGTTTTCCCCCTAAAACAAATTAATGCGAAAATCTTCCAAAATATTTGTATGAACTCGAGATAAAAACAGAAACCCCCTCATATTGAGAAGAGAGGCTCAACTATGGAGTAAAACAAGACAAAAGTATTTCCTCTTTGTTGAAAATGCCGCTCACATTTGGGGGATTTTCACTCTTTTGTGAAAACAAACAATTCGTGCCGTGTGCATCTGCAACATTTGGAGAAGTGGTGAGTTTTTGCTTGGGCCACAATTTTCTTGAGTAGCGGTTCTTCGCATAGTCCTCTGCAATGAAAACGTCGGTGGCAAGATCCATGTCTACACCAAGCTAAATGGATTACAAACCAAAGGCAGCCTGATCTCTGTCTGTAGTAAAACAGAAAAGAATGGCAGAGAGTAAGAAGAAGACAAAGGAATAAGTAAATGTGCAGCTGTTAGCGATATGAAAGAAGAGGAAACGTATATATATTTGAGGGAAGGTAAACGCAGTGGGGTTTTCTATGATACTGAGAAAACCAGGGGCGAGGCAGAGTTTTTCCAACGTCCGAGGAAAGGCATTGAATGTTTGAAGCGACCGGCACATGAAACCGTGGGCTTGAGTGAAAATGGTGTTTCCACGCGTATTCACTTCGTTGCCTATAGTTGCCGGGAAAAGGAGTGTGGATTGCAAGCAGGGAGTGACAGAAATTTGACAGCCTTCCCCTATCAATATGAGGTTAAATGCCATATATAGGGCAGAAGATTTGGTAGTTAAGCATGTGTTAATGTTGTTATTTTGATTCATTAATAGAATATATTATTATTATTTTTCTTTAATAAATTTGGATTAGGTATTCAAGGGTCTCAAAAAAAGCGTCAAAGTGTAGATTTTGGTAATATAAAGTTTACCAAATTCAATCTATAAAAATAGGTAGATTATCTTATCAAATTAAGGTATTAAGCCAAACATTTACAAACCATAACAGACCCACATCGCTCAATAATATCAATTTTCCAAAAAATCTTGAGACAATTTTAACTCATGTCATGGGAACAAATGATCATTTGGCTTCCATTGATATTGCAATTAGTCATAAGTTCATTTCCCTTCTTCTTTTCCATAATAATCCACTCCTTGGACTTCAAACCTTGAGAAAATGAAGAAGAGTTAATTAAAGACTCAACCATAGATTTACAAGATTCCAAGAAATTTCCTTTATCTATATGGTCAAAGGTTTTGAAGCCAAATCAAGGGCTAGAGCATTCTTAGATTTGATAGAACAACTCTAAGCATCCTTATTAAGAGGATCATTTAGATAAACCAACTGGTTATGGGCTTTAATATCCAATCAGAACATGGGTTTCCTATAATCAACTCACTTTTCTTGCATTAGACCTATTGCCTTCAAATATTTTTTGGGCGCATTGGAAGGCAAGATGTTTAAAAGAGAAGTAATTTATGCACCTAAAGGGATCTCATAATCCATTGGTTGACGTCATCCTCAATCTCCCATGAGGAACAATTATTTTTGTAGGAAAACCTTTGGTGATATCCATCTCAACATAGATATGAGCATAAGTGGAGCAAGAATATCCAAAAGTCTCTTCTAAAATATAGTGAAATTTATTGATTCCATTGTCAACAACATTTAAACTTTTGGTTTTCCAAAACTATATTAAGGTAGAAGAAAACAAATTTATGTGTGGATTAGAGGTAGAGGACCAAAGATTAATGCAAAGTAAATTCCCTCAAAAAACTTGTGGACCATTTTGTAGAACAAATCATTTACCCTTAATATAATTAAATTTTAGAATAAAAAATCCCTTAGCACTGGAAAAAATAAAAAAATCTCATTTCCCATGTTTTGCTTCCACTCGATGAAATCTTAGCACGTAGATTACACAATTTAGGCCATTGTTTTGTAAATCTACAATCATGGCATGTTTAATCAAATGACTTTTTTCCTTGGACAACCTCATCATCCATTTGGATATCTAGTGAAAGAGCTAAGGAAATAACATTGGTTGTGTTTTGGTTTATATATATATATATATATATATAGGTTGTGTTTTGGTTTTTATGTACATAGTCACAACATGATACTCTTTACCTTCTTGTCACTATAGATCATCCCTCAATGTTATAATAAAATGTCAAGCATAGTTTAACATATATTACCAATACACAATTTATGTAAAACTATATATTCTCATAAAAAATACAAACAACAATAGTCAAAATCTAGCTCCATATCAAACATAAGTCAATATAATTTATTGGGAAAAATATTAGATACTAAATATAATGTTATTAAATAAAATATTATGTATTTTTCATCACATTTAGTAGTTTGAGTTTATGCAATCTTCCAACTCTTTTGTCCAAACACATAAAATGTGACTATTAAATTAAATAAGTTATAATTTAAAATATACACAAATGTATAACTTCTAATCCAAATATACACAAGTGTCATTCCATCTCTTTCAAGTAAAGTGTAAGTAATGCCCATTTTGGATAGCTCAACCACCACACATTGAATTACTTGCAAGATAGAAACAAGGTGTAAGATTCACTATTTGGTGTATAAATCAAATTTATTATTAATTTCAAGGGTGAGTGCACAAAGTTGTGAGTCAATTTAGATGAAAATTTAAATTTTTTATTTGAATTGCATGTTTGGCGAGCGCCAAATTTGGTACTTGTTGAATGGCTCAAATGAATGAGCCTAAGGCTTGGTCATACCAAGCTAGTTTGGCGAGTACCAAATTTGGCGCTCGCCAAATGTGAAAGTTGTAATAAAAAAAGCAACCCTCATTTTATTTATTCTGTTGTTAATCTGCGACCTGCTTGTGTATTTTCCCCTTCCCAACCTGCACTCGCCAAATAGAAAGCAAAATTTTCACTTGGAGCTTGTGAATCTTTGTCAAGATGTCACCAAGACATCACAAAGGTGAAAGAGGTATGCATTTTTGGTTTTTTAGTTTCAATTTTTAATTAAATTATAGATTGAATTAGGTTTTTTAATTAAAATTTGTTTTAATTTCTAGGAAATGAATTTCCACCTCCAAATATTGAAAAATCTCAATACCTCCTCATGAAGACCCTCATGAACAAGAACAACATCAAACTCCTCCGGGCTCAATTTGTAGCATCCCATAGGAACACAAGAAAATATTTTAGGGAAAATAGAAAACAACAAAAAAGAACTTGAGGAATTGATTACAAGGTTAAAAGATACTGCTGCAACAAACCCTCATAGGAGAGGCCTTGTTGAATCCCTATAGTCTATTGTATCTCATGTAGGATCAATGAGTGCACAATTTAATTTTTGGTCCAATAAAAGGGAGGACATTCATATGTCAAAGAAAGAGAAAATTATGAAATATGACTTGTATGCCCTCTTCACGAGCCCACAAACCAAACAACTTTATCAGTTGCATGTAGGAGGTTCCCCATCCATTGGTGCCACAATGAAGGAATGAAAAATAATTTTTGGGATAGGTGGTGGATGGTTTTTAGCCAACCTCCATGCAATAATTACGAGGCGCCACAATACTTTTTAAGGAAACTATTGTGAGTTTTTCCTCAATAATATTCAAAAATATTTTGAAATTCTAGATTTCTAGGGTAGAGGTGGGGGCTCCACACATGATAGAGTGGGGGAATGATGTAATATATAGCTGGCACCAAGACCCTTGGCTAGACCTGTGCTGGAGGATGTGACTGTTCTTTTTGTCATGAATGATGGTGTCAAGGTGGACACCTTGGAATTGATTAGCTTGCTCACTTAGTGCCTTGTATAGTATGTAAGGCCTCTAGTAGAGCCTGATGTGAGCGAGTCTTCTATGGGCCCAGAGTTCCAATCCACTTTTGTCAGTCTTGCGACACTTTTTGCACATATGATTGTGAGAGTACTTAGGATGCAGCTACGTAGGATACATCAACTGCACATGAGATGACTATGACAAATGCCTTGTTGAATGAAACATTTGACATTGATATAGGTAAAATTTAGCAAGTTCATTTAATTTTATTTATTAATTTTTATTCTGAAATGTAAGAACAACTAAATTAGTAGAATGATTATGATGAAAATTCAAGCTCAAAGTGTTGATGATACTTGCATGATTCTCTAGACCCTTATTTATTTATGTTGTCGAGTCCACAGGTATATTACAACTAGTAAAGAAATACAAATATTACATGTGAATAGTTAAACCTTTTATGAATGGTTTTCTTATAACTCACTTTGGATGTAAAACAATTTGATGGTGGACCTTCGACATCAACACCTCACACTTATTAGCATTGACAAACTTTCACTCAAGTAACCTTTATTCATTAATGGTGTTGTCAAACAATGTTACCTAGTAGTTTTGATAATTGAACAACATTTGTTGTTTCATTTTCAAATGTTGACATTAGAAAGTCCTATTGATGTTCGTGCCTCAATGGACCATGGTGTTGATGTAGTAGTAGTAAGTTTTGATCCTTTAACATAGGTATAAAATATATTAGTAAATTTTACATTATATTTGTTCTTTTATTGGTCTATTATTGAAATAATGATACTTGTATGTAGTTTAATTGTTATCTTGATGCTTGCTACAGGGGATTGTCACTCTAGATCGTGAACGCGCCTCTATTGTGGATGAGCATGTTGACTATTTGTATGATGTAAGTGATTATTTTGTTATATGTCATTTCACAATTCAATTTCTATATATATTAATGTCTATACTTTCTATTGTATTAGTTGGGTGCTTAGAGTAGTCTAGAGAGGATGATGAGTGAGCGCACTCGAAAGACACCAACATCACATGCATTTCCATCCAATTGACAATCAAAGGAAACCCGTGATCTATTTCCTTCCCCTAGTGGGAAATGACTATGTATTAGAGTCCTTTGTTGTATACCTACATGACATTTTTGAACATATGTTTTGTATTATGGATATGTGACATTTTATGTCCATATGGATTTTTTTTTCAAGCCTGTATGACTTTATTGGATATATTGTACATACTTTTATCGACATATAACGTTGTATGGCCTTATAGATTTTTGGTTAATGCATTTTTTTTTATCATTGTTATTAGGACAATGATCTAGATTAATTTATGTGTGCATGTATGTGTGAAAGTTTTATGATATAAAGCATTACAAAGTTTGAGATTTCTATAGAAAAAAGATAGTAAATATTTTATTTATTTTCTCAACCTTACATGGCATACTCTTGATGAAGACATATGGCTATTATTTTATAATGTCATCTATTTATATATTATTCTTTATTTTATTTTATTTGCTATTGTTACATGTATGTATAGATTGCATACGATGAAGGATGATGGTTGTTATAATAGTTGAACTATTTTCATGTGTACCATCTCAGGGGTATCTGTTGGGCTATCATGATGATACATTGTCTTATGTTTGAAGCACAACACTTGAAAGAATGCAATGATGTGTGATGTGAATTCATCTTTGCAATTTGTGTTGGAGGTATGTTTGACCTTGCTAAAGCCATGTTAGAAACTAAAAAAGGTTGGCAAAAGTATACTTATTGCCTAGTCCTATCTTGTGTATATTATTTACACCACTCTTGGGGTATTTTACATTTGTTGGAGATAGATTGATGATCTTAGCAAAATTGTGAGCATTTGGTGTTGCTTTGGTGTAGAATAGACCATAATTTTACCACAACAATCACAAGCCATGAAAATGGTCTTGGAATTACTATAAAAAATCAATATTAGTTGATCATCTTAGATCAATTCCCTCTCCTTATAAAGAAATAGTCTCTTGCATTATCTACAAAGAAGGTACAAAACCTTTATCTACAAGTGAGAGACTTGAACCAAATAATTTGTTTGATATCTATAATGAATTTGTGCTAACTTGGACAATCTAGGGGAATGTTGTCTTATAGAAGGAAGAAATTAAAGTGATCTTGCATGTGTTTAAGGTCAAGCAAGAGAATGAGCCCAAGGAAAGAGTAGATCCTAGCTCATGATCTACATTTTAATGAGAAACTAAAATAAAAGGATGTCATGATTATTCTAGGGTAAATATAATTTTTCTTTCCAAAATTCACGTCAAGATGTCAAGATTGGTGGATCAACCCAATTGTGGGTTATTTTCTTTTGAACATTAAAGATTGAGTAATTAAAGTAGAAAATATTCTAAAACATAACTTACATAAAGTAATTTCATGTGACTTGTAAAATCATGCTTCTATTGTATATATCAAAGATATGTTTGATAAAATAAAAATAGATAAAAATTATGAAACTTTCAATAAATTAGAAAACAACTTAAAAAATATGACTAACTGATGTTAAAAAATATTATAAAAACATTAATAAAATTTGAGATAATTTTAGAAATAACATAAATTTAATAATTGATTTAATATGAATAAAATTACTACAATAATATTGCAAGATTATTTCAATAATCCAATCCAACTTTGAAATGCTATGGCTTTAACGTAGTTGGATTTGGAAAATAAACTAGCATATATATATTAAATATTAATATATATAAAGTACACCGAGAGTAATCTTTTTTGGAGGCGCCTATTTTCATCAACTTATTCAAATCAATAGTAAACTACCCATATGCTATCACCGTTTCAATCAATCAAATAATATATGAGCAAAATAAATCAAGCGGAAAGACTCAATAGTGAAATAAAGCCATAAAAGACTGAATAGCACATTAGAGGTTAAACACAAAGATGCTTAGTTGTCTTATGAGTTCCCCATCAAATTTGAATTGACTGATTCTAATTGTAATTTGATTTTCAATACATATGTCCAATTTCTTCTTTAAACAAACGTGATACAACTATCAATTAAGATAAGATAAAATCTTAAATTTATGTACTTTCTTCACAAAGATACAAGATAAGGTAACCAAACCCTAGTTTTGATTTTAGCGCGTATTAAGAAAATGTAACCTTGCCAAGTTCCAAACCAAATGAGCCCTAGCAAGTCCAACAGACTCAACTTGGGAGACTTTCCATCTCACTCAATAATAAAACAACCACAAATAAAAAGCAATAAACCTTACAATTCCTTGAATCTTTGTTTTCTTTTACTGCAACAACAGATTATAAAAATGCGTTTGGTTTCAATAGGACTAAAGCCAAATTTGTGATAGCTAAATTCAAGTGAATCCAAAAAATGTAAAGCCAAACTTGCAGGAAATCCAACTCCAGGGGAATAAAGCCAAACTTGCAAGTTCCGTGAAGTTTTGAAATGGTTATGATTCAAAGCCTCTTTTAATATAGGTCTTCATGAATTCAAAGAACATCTAAAGAAAGTTGTGAATAAAACATATTTAAAACTACTTTAAAAACAAAGAAAAAAAACTAAAAACTATTGAAAAATAAATAAAAATAAAATAAATACACTATTGAAAAATAAACAAAAAAAAGTTACAAATAAATACATTGAAATTTCTTATAATTATAAAAAATATATTTGTGTAACTACTACTATAAATAAATGTTCACTCTAAAAAATTTGGTACTAAGAAAAGAACTACATATGAACTAGCAATAGGAAATGAGGAGCCTAAAGAAGTAGTGGCGTATGAAGCAGGTAGATGGCCTACCCCTGAGTCATTCACAGTCATAAACACATACAAAAGGTTATGGGGTAGATATGAATCTAGACTGCATACAAAGATTTGGAATAAGAAAAAAAATCTTTGAAGCCCAGAGAAATTGGTAGGCTCAATGGATGATGTTTGCACAAGAGAATTTAGATGATATGGTTGTAGACATAAATAAATTTGTAAATTTTTCTTTTTTCACTTTTGATAAAATTGCTTATGTTAGTTAGTATGTAAATAAGATTGAATCTTCACTTTCCAGGATTGAAAAGAAAACTTCTTCAATTATGAATGATATATTTGGTTTGACTTACCAAGTAAGAAACATCCATACTCATTGGCCACAATGAGTAATAGTCAAGTTAGAACAAAACTTTATTCTACACAAGCTTTAGATGCACAACACAATTTAATGAAATAAAAAGAAAACAAGATTATGATGATACAAAATTAATGATAGATGCTATAACAAGAAAACTTGAAAAATTTAGGCTTGTGATTTTTTTTTAATAAAAACACAACTATATCATGATAGTTCATCTAAAGAAGACAAAAAGAAAAAGGAAAACACAGAACAACCAAAACCAACTAAAAAGTCAATAATTCAAAGAAGAAAGAGTATATTCTCAGATGAAAAAGATTCAATTACTCCCTCATCTTCTTTTGTTTCTTCTAAAGCTCCTACTATTACAATGCCTAAAGTCAAAGAATATATATGAATATATATATATATATATATATATATATACATATACATATACATATATACAAGTCATGTTTTGGTTTTTATGTACATAGTCACAACATGATACTCTTCAAATGCTTTCTTGTCACTATAGAACATCCCTCAATGCTATAATAAAGTGTAAAGAATAGTTTAACATATGTTACCAATACATAAAATATGTACAACTACATATTCTCATAAAAAATACAAACATCAATAGTCAAAATCTAGCTCCATATGGGACATAAGTCAATATAATTTATTGGGAAAAATTATTACATACTAAAAAATAATGCTATTAAATAAAATATTATGTATTTTTTATCACATTTAATAGTTTGAGTTTATGCAATCTTTCAAATATTTTGTCCAAACAAATAAAACACGACAATTCAATTAAATACATTATAATTTAAAATATACACAAATGTACAACTTCTAATCTCTACACAAGTGTCAATCCATCTCTTTCAAGTAAAGTGCAGGTAATGCCCATTTTGGGCACCTCAACCACCAAACATTGAATTACTTGCAAGATAGAAAGAAGGTGTAAAATTCACCATTTGATGTATAAATCAAATTTATTATTAATATCAAATATGAAATTTAAATATTAACACCCAAGTAACAAAATGAACTCAAATATTTTCTTTTGAATTTTCATACAAATGTGAGGGTACATCCATAAAGTTTTAAATGATCTCCTTAGCCCTATCAACTTGACATGATATATGACTATTCTTGTGGTAAAGTGGGCCATGCTACTGCTACTTACTTGAGCAACAAGAAAGACCATTTCATTCAGAGGACAAAGGAAAAATTTCCTTCTACTATTGAGGAGTCTATTACTACATTTGAGGAGGTGTAAAAGGATGATAATATGGGGAAATCTCTTATTGTTTGTACAATGATGGATACCTCTTTTAAAGTTCTAAGGTTGGACGAGAGATTTTCCTATAGTATTATGAATGTTTCTTATTAGAAGACAATAAGTTTAGGTGAGAAGTATCCTTGTACTATGGTAAAGCAAAAAGCTTTGGATCATTTTTTCCAACTACCTTGACTTTGGGTTTTTTGTTAAGTTTTTATTTAATGCCTTGTCTTTTGTAGTGTTGCGATTTCTCATGTTGGTTATCTTTTGGTACCTTGTTGGGATTATTGCTTAATCTTTCTCTTTGTACAAGGGTCTGGACCCTTTCAAAATCTATGCTTACGTAGTAAAAAACATATGACATATGGTGAGTTTCAATAGTTCCTCTCACGTAATAACAATTGAGAAATCCTAAGTTCATTATTTTAAAATTTCTTTCCCTTTTTTGTGGTAGGGTCCAAGTTTGTGGAGAAAGGGCCAAAGTTTATTGTCTCAACAATAGTTCTTTCATTAAAAATCCCAAACAAGCAACTAATATGCTTTTTGGGTTCCTTGACTATGGTTACTCAATTGTGGATTAATTTGGAAAATTAGATCTAGAGTTAATTCAATGTTTGAGTCTTGAGGTCTATATGTTATCTTATTTATTATTTTAATTTGTAAGTTACTAATTGATACACCCTTAATATTAGTGTACATAGGGTTATGGACAGTCGGCTTGTGGCTATCGTAACTCTTAATTAAGTCATAATATCATTATTATATTATTATTCAATTATTTAGGTTAGCCTAAGGCTTATATATGGCTATCTAAGTTGACCTAGGTGATATCTTAGCTGGCATAAATAAGGTATATATAGGAGGTAGTGAGTATGATTTCATCATTAAATTATGAATTGTATTCTCATTGGAGATATTTGGAGTTTTTCTCCCTCAAATTAACTTGTTATTCTCAATTATTACTAAGTATTTACAACATATTTCCTATCATATTCTTCTATTGTGCAAGTTATTTCATTATAGATGGTATCATAGCATAATCTTGGCATTATAGAGGCAAGACGTTTTCTTAATATTGGAGGTCATTTTGGGAAGCACATATCTCTCAAATTTTGGAATTTTTTTAAAAAGGTTTATGAATAAGATATTGAAGAAGCTACAATCCATATTTCAGAAGAATTGGAGCATAATTGAGCGATTTATTGCAAAACTAAGTTTTTTGCCAATTTGTTTAGCAAGTGCATATCCCCCAATCCTAGAGAATTGGTTCCTTATTTTAAGTCATTTTTTGAATAAGTAATAGAGGAGCCTATAGTTAAAATTTTAGAGAAATTGATGTAGAAATTAGTGATTTATTACAAAATTAGGTTTTCCATAAAATTTTCTCTCAAGGCTGCAAAACACCCAATATTTGGGAGAATTTTTTGGGAAAGTGCAATCTAGGCCTTTGTCAGTTTTAGTAAAACTTTCAAATTATTTGGAATTTATTTATGTGATTTATTGCAAAATTATTTTCTACCATCATGACTGGGCCTACAACAAGAGGTAAAAAAATGCTCTCAAATTGAGGAAATCTTCTAATAAAGATGAGGTATAAATTAAGGATATAAACCTAATGATGAAATTAGAAAAGTTAAGGGTGAAATTTCATCAATTAGGAATGAGATAAATAAATTTTCTAAGAATTTGGACACGATTACTCAAGGGTTGAAGTATAAGGGTGACGATTCACCTAGTAAGGTGGTCCAAGATAATATTTTTGTTGGACATGAATTTTTTGAGATTGTATCATATTTCAAGAAGGACCATTCCTTTAATAATACTATGTCTAGGAAATTTATACCCAAGTTTGATATGAAAAAGTCTGATGGCAAGGAGACAACCAATTAGCTTTTCCAAATGGATCAGTTCTTCGAGCTTCATCATGTTCCTAGTCAAAATAAGGTGGCTATGACATCATCAATATACTTCCAATAATGGGCCCAATTTATGTCCATATTTCCTTTATTAGTTTTTATTTTTTCATTTCAATTTGCTAAACTTCATATAAATTACTAAGACTTTACACATCTTTTATACCTTTTATGCACTTTATACTAGACTTTACTATGTGAAAATGCAAATATGATATGATGATATTTGTATGTGTGAATGTATGAATGTTCATGAAATTAAGTATGATTCTATGCTTAATTTATGATTGTTAATGATGTGGATGCCTTAAAATGAAACTAACCTCTTGTATCTAGAAAAATTGTAACCCACAACAACTAATATTTTTGACCCGCAACATCAGGACCACAAACAATTACAAGGGAGAGGTTAGAATGGTTGAAACACGACAGTTCTAGAGAAGAATGGAGGCGACCATTGAATGGTTAACTGTGAGTCATTGCAAGCATGCCAAATAAGATGACAAAAATATATATTTTTTTTGAGTAGGGGTAACCTATGACATGACATTTCCCATGAAACACGTCTTTGTCATTATGGTTAATTGTTAGGGCAGAGTTCTAATTTAGTTTTTCTTCTTCTACTTTTCAATTATGGTTTTTTGTTGCAAGAGTAAGTCTTCTCCCTATTATTGAGGAAGACTGGAAAAACACATTATGGTTTGTTTTTTATCACTGTTAGTTTTTGTTATCAGTATAATAATAGATATGTATTGTTGAATGAGAAATTTTGAGTAGATTCTTGTCAAACAGATTGTAAGAGTTTAGAGTTATCATGCAATAAAAGAGTTAGTTCAATGACATGAATTGTTGATTAATTAGTAAGTGTTGATATCTATTATGGAAGCAACAACTCCAGCAAGGGCCACTTGAGGTATTGCTATCCACTCTACTTTCCACTCTACTTTCCTATTATTAAATTAGTTCATGCATTGTTCAATTAAGATAGTTTCCAAATACATGCATGTGAAATTTATGAATATGATTTTGTAATTGAATTGAATTTTGTAGTTTAATGTGTTCTCTATACTACTAGAGTGATTAGTTACAAGTTTAATCTTAGAAGTTAATAGTCACAGTCTTAAGTGATAAGTACTCATAGCATGAGTAACCACTTATGTTTATTTCCCTTATTTTGCAAGTTAACATTTCATTTCCTCTTTCAATATTCATAATTTTCTGCACAAGTGAAAATCACACGTATACTCATTGATATAAGGCATATTAGAATCTATGAATGCACATATAGTGCCAACACTGTCAAAATCTTACAAACACTTGGTTGATAATTAAATGAAGTCTCTCATAGAAGATGATCTATTCAGTTAGGAATCCATCCTTTGAATTGTGTGACTACCTATAACACCAAGTTAATAATACATTAAAGAGGCCCTACATTTTTAGTTTTGTTGTTGAGGATGATGCTAAGTTTAGGATTCTCCTATGTATTTCTAGATCTTTTTAAGATTTCCTAGTTTAGTAATTATGTTATTAACATTAGGGTAATTAGATTCTAGTCATCAACACAACATAAGTTGCTAAAAAATTGCAAGAATCACTAAACTAAAATACATGCAAAGGTAGTGATACACTCTGGGAAGATTCCTCCCTTCATCACACAAAGCATTGCAAGATACTAGTGAATATGGTGAATAAAGTGACCTGGTATTCCTAAAGAAGAATCATTCTTGACACTAGTACCTACACCAAACATAGAGGACACTTCCCACATCCACATTAGCACCATCATTGAAATAGAAGTTGAAGACCCACTAGAGCATGTAACCTTTGAGTTCCCTATAACCAACCAAGAGAGAGATGCTACTTTGAAGAGTATACCTCCTTCAACACTACCTATCTTCTATGGGTTGGTTATAGAGGACCCAAACACCTTTCTTTTTGAGTTTGATGTGCTATACCAAAGTTATGACAATACAACAGATTCTCATAGACTCAAATTTTTTCTAACAACACTGTAAGATGTTGCTCTAAAATGGTTCATGGGGTTGGGATGAGATGTTGTTCCCAATTGGAACACAATGGAAACAAAATTCTTGGAGAGATGCCCGGATTACTGTAGAGGCATAGAAAGAAACAAAGATGAATATTTTAGGATGTCATAGGAGCAAGATGAAGCTTTGGAGGATTATGTTGAGAGGTTTCAGTTCTACCTCAAGAAATCCCATCAAAATAGGCTATCTGATGAGTCCCTAAAACTAGTATTCTTAAGGAGAGTTAATGAGGATTGCATGGATGCACTAAACTTCATTGCGACATGAGACATCTCAAAATTACCATTTGATGAGATTTTCAAAGTATGTAGAAACTATTCCAAGCCTTTTACCGAGAAGGTCAAAGGAGACATGCCATCTTCTATCAACAAATCATCCACTAGAGTCTCAAGGGTGGAGCTGAGAAATATTCTATAAAACATGAAGGAGGATATAATTAACCACCTGGATACACAATTAGACATCCTCCACATCAAGAAAAAATAAGGAGAAAAAGAAACCCTCACAAAATACTACCCACATTCTCAACAAAAGAAAATACATTGCAACTGTAAGAAGTTAACCAATATTTCTGAAGATGAGCAAGGGAAGCCAAAGTTTCATGCCCTGGAAGATGAAGATGGTCAAGTGTTCTACATAGCTCAACACAAACCATAGTATCCAAGACAAGGTATGACCTAGGATCCTTTGAACTATAACATGTCATTTCTAGGTAATAATGCAAATTTCCCTACTTGGAACCCTCAATCTTGGGCCAATATACAAAACCAACAATGGCCAATACCTCAATTTAATTGGAATCAACAAAAAAAACATGTGGCCACCTCATAATTATCAAGGACCTAATTATAATTCTTAATGGACACCCCAAAAAAATACAATAGAAACCTTAGTGGCCAAGAGGTCAGTAGTGGCAAAATAAAAATCTCAATTATTAGTAGCCACAATATCCCTTGCAGCTACAACAATAATCCTTAATGCCAAACCCAACAATAGCTACACCAATCCCACCAAGATCACCTCAATTGCTAGCACAACCTGCACCTAACCCAAATAATAATCCTACCCAACCAACTTATGCTAATGACACTATATAGTATGCCACCTATGGGGTTGAGGTGGGTGATGTACACCTTAGATAAGGGAAAATGTTAGCTGGGCCTTCATCTCCTCACATCTCTGAATTAACTGATGAGGAACTCCTAGCAGAGCCCATGGACACAAAATATAAGGAACCTAAGTCAAATCAGGTCAATCCACCAACAATGAGTCCAGATCCTCCATTTTTTGAGAGAATAATAGTCCAAAAATATCATTCACAAGTTGAAATTAATCTATTGGGACAACTCAAGGATGTTTGCATCAAAATATCCCTCATCCAGGCCATTAAGGAAGTACCCAGTTACACCAAAATAGTGAGAGTTGTTCCTTAAAAAGCTAGGTAGGAAATGAAGGACCCTTAGATTGTACATGTCTTAGGACAACTTGTAGACATTATGTTGGGCAACATAACTGTCCCAAGTATGCAGAATTTGGGAGCCTTATAATGCATGTCAACCATTAATGTAGTGACCAAAGAAACAATGAAATTATTATAAGTAATAGAGCTTAGACCTACACCTATTGTGCTACGATTAGTAGATAGGTCTACAATCAAGCTTGAGGGAGTCATTAAATACTTGGTAATAACATTAGATTCATGGGAGTACCCTACAAACTTTATGGTGTTGTAGCCTAAAGATAATCTTGTAGGATATCCCCTCATCTTAGGGAGACCTTGGTTGGCAACTGCAAATGCCTTTATAGGTTGCAAGTATGTGAAAATGATAATTTCCAATGGAAATTTGACTAAGAAACTAGTCCTCTATTCACCTGCCTAGCTATATGCGAATTTGGAGAAAACTATATGGCCTACTCTAGATGAGGAAGATTGACACTCCTTACAAACCTTGATGACTATTGAATGCATTCCCTTGTTAGAAAACTAAGATGAAGATAAACTTATTGAAAACATCATGCAAAATAATTATGGTAGGGACTCACAACAATATAACTATCTAACCTATTTGTAAAACCCCCTACGAAACATTATTCCTACCAATACATCTGATTCTATTTCCTAAATTTTTAATACTTTATTATCACATCATGGTATTCCAAATATAGTAGGTCTTGACATTTCATTTGTTCAAACATCATCCTTGAATTTAGAGATTATGCTAAATAAGACATTAAATGTAAATAGCTAATTGACTACTACACAATTTAGAGTTCACCGTTGAATGTGCTACAAGCACATGCAACAACATTTACATAAGATTAACATGACATGAAGGGTATAGACCCAAACCTATGCATGCATCGAATTCATATAAATGAAGGTTATAAACCAGTTAGGCAACCCCGAAGGAGAATGAACTTTGTAGTTTGTGACATAGTCAAAGCTAAATTACAAAAGTTGTTGGATGTAGGACTCATTTATCCAATCTCTAATAGTCAATGGGTGTCTCCACTAGTGATTGTACCTAGGAAATGATGGAAATGGAGGGTGTCTGTAGACTACCATGAGTTGAATACAACAACTAGGAAATGCCACTTTACCCTTCCATTCATTGACCAAGTACTAGATTCACTAGTAGGAAAGCAATACTTTTCCTTTTTGGATGAAGTTAGTGGATACAATTAGATTAAGATAGCCCCAAAAGACCAAGACACGACAACACTCACATGCCCTTGGGTATATATGCTTACTCTATCTTGTCATTTGGGCTAAGTAATGCACCTACCACTTTTCAAAGGGTAGTACTTAGCATACTCTCAGACTTTGCTCATGATTCCATGGAGGTTTACATGGATGATTTCCCAACTTATAGGAATACCTATGAAGAAGCCCTTTCCAACTTGGAGAAAGTACTACAAATATGTCAAGATCATAACTTGTCCTTGAGTCATGAATAATTCTTCATGATGATGAATGAGGAAGTGGTTTTGGGATATTTTATATCCAATAAAGGAATCCAAGTATATCCCAACAAAATTGAGATAATATCAACAATACTTGTACCTTAGAGATAGAAATATGTTAGAAGTTTCCTTGTCCATTTTGGCTACTACAAAAGATTCATACAAGATTTTAGTAAGATTGTATCACCACAATTTGTCTTACTGTCCAAGGATGTGGAATTTGAATGGACACTTTCTTGTCAACATTCCTTTGAATCTCTCAAGGCAACATGAACCAAAACCCTTGTCTTAAGAGGACCAAATTGGACTATACCCTTCCATATCCGTACAAATTCTTTTGATTTTACAATAGGAGTTGTGCTAGGATAGAAGGATGGAAACCTCAAGTATGCCATTTATTATATTAGCAAAAATCCCCAAGGAGCATAACTCAACTATATAGTGATTGAGAAAGAAATGTAAGAAGTGGTTCATGTAATCAATAAGTTCATACACTATATTACAAGGTGTTCTATATTCATACATACTAACCACACAATAATAAGGTATCTAATGAAAAAACTAATAGTTGGTGGCAAGCTTTTGAGGTGGTTACTGCTACTTCAAGAATTTGATATTACTATTGTGGACAAGCCATGGAAAGCCAATATAGTAGCAGATTTCCTCTCTAGACTACCAACCCAACTAGAATAAGATGTTGTAGATGATTCATTCCCATATGAGCACCTATTCTCTCTCTCTCTGCACATACATCTTGGTATGTAGATATATCCAACTATCTAGTAGTGGGGAAAACACCACCACATCTATAACCAAGTGAGAAGAGGTAGTTAGTTCAAAAAAGTTTTTCTTACTCATGGATAGCATGGTATTTATTCTACTCAGGGATGACAACATAATGAGAAGATGCATTAGAGAAGATGAAGTGTATGATATCCTCAGAGCATGTCATGATGAACCTTATGGGGGACACTTTGCAACAAAGAGGACAACTCTTAAGATTTTGAACACTAGCCATTATTGGCCAACACTACATAAAGATACCGTAACTACACCAAGTGCTATGATAGATGTCAGATAATAGGAAGACAAACAAGGACATATGAGATGCCATTACAACCATAATTAGTAATAGCACCATTTAATAAATGGGGACTATACTTCATTGGTCCCATCTCCCCAACATTAGATAATAAAGAATACACACTGGTTTGTACTAATTACCTTACTAAATGGGTGGAGGTTAAAGCTTTACAATTTGCAAGAGATGGAAATGTGCAAAATTCCTCCATGAAGAGATTATCATAGACCAAGGCCACAATTTACATCAAATCTGATCATAAAACTAGTGCATGAATATGAGATCAAACATAAAAAAATTACAATTCCCTGGTTGATCATATCATTTTAATGCAGAAATATTTTCCTACCAAATCCCATAAATCTTTAGTTGTTGTAGTGGCGGGTTCAATAGTTGACCTAGAAAGAAACATAAGATTGAGAGGCTAGAACCAAATAAATTGTTTCATATCTATGATAGACTTGTGATTACTGAGAACAATTTGTAGGAATGTTGTCTTGTAGGAGGGAGAAATTAAAGCTATCATGCATGTATTTTAGGTCAAGCAAGAGAAGGAGCCCAAGGAAAGAGTAGATCCTAGCTCAACATCTCTACTTTAGTAGAAGCTTAAAATAAAATGATGAGATCATTCTAAGATAAATGTAAACTCTATTACCAAAGTTCACATCAAAATATCAAGATTGATGGATCAACCCAATTTTATTTTTATTTTTTAATAATAAAAATTACATGATTAAAATAAAAAGTTATCTAAAATATATATTAGTTAAAGTAATTTAAGAATCTTGTAAGACTATATTCTTATTTTATATATAAAAATATATTAAATAAAATAAAATTAAACTTGAAAACATTAAAAAAAATATAACTAATCCATATATTTGAAAACATTATAAAGTCATTAACACTTTTCAACAATCCAATCCAAAGATTATTTGGACTTGAAAAATATTCTTTTCGTTCCTTTCTTGTTTAGAGTTATAACTCTGCCTGCAAATGTAATAAAGAAAAAATGAAAATAAGTTGTAATATTATTTTAGAAAGAAAGAATTACAACCCACCTTTGAAAAAATAGGACACTGAATAGGTAGAGTAAGTTCTAGTTTGTTTGGAAAATGGCCAAATTTTATGACAATGTCCTGAATAGGTAGAATCTTTTGGCACTTTCAACATAAATGCATATCCCTCAATTGTTTAGAGAAATCACCTGTTCAAGTCATTCTCACATGAAATTCAATAAAACAGTTGTTGCATCGTTGGGTATGTAAAAATGAAATGCTATGGTTTTAGCGTAGTTAGATTTGCAACACAAATGATGGCCACGCCGAACTTTGATACGATGTTTATTTGGTGTGGCAAAAACGATCTCCATACTTTTTCCTTAAATATAGTCATCTTTTTGCAATGCGGGATGATTAAAACAACCGATACATGCCAGATTTGTGGGAGATAATACAAAGAGGGCTTATTGAACATTCCATCTATTTGCTTCCCCATGGTATAAACCCTTCAGTCTCTCTATTCTGTTACATCTTCAAATAAAAATTACCATCCATAGTTATAGTAGACACCTAAATTTGGACACTTAATTTATCCAAATTTATCCCTTTTCATCTAAACATCCTCTTGTCTGCATTAATTAAGTAATATCACTATTATTTAATTAATACCTCTAAAGTTCTTCTAATCCCTAAGATATCTTGTTAAATAATTATATATCTTCCCCCTTTCATCAAATGAATTAAATAAATATCATATTTATTTAATTTCTCATATGTCACATCCTCCATCATTTTTATCTAATCCTAATCCATCTTCTAATCTTATCATTAGAGATGTGCACATGCCTAATCCTTGATTAAGATGTGTCACATCCTCCAACTTTTGCAAGTTGACCTCTAATCTCTCTTAGCCACCTAATCCTCCTCTAATCCTTCATTAACTAGCCTAATCAACCTCCCAAGGAATTTTTAATTCCTCTTATCCTTCCAAGGAATATTAAAATCCATTTTCTTTTGCCCATGTGATCTTTGACTTGTCACATCAAGTCACATGTGAACTCTTCCCCTTTTCCCATACATCTTCTAGAATCTTTGACTTGTCACATCAACTCACATGTGACAAGTACTTACCTTTTTAGGCACCTTGTCTTATCCAAGGTACTTTCTACCTCTCCCTTTGGAACCTTGTCTTATCCACAAGATTCCCCAATCATGTGGATTTTAAATTCACTTTTTATTCCTCCAAGGAATCTTCTCATCTCCTAAGGTACTTGCAAAGTACTTTTCCTTCCACCTCATGTACCCTCCTTCCACCTCATTTGCACATCACCATTTTCAAGCCACTTCACATTCCACATCTCAAGATGTGAGGGCTTGTGAGTCCTCAACTCACCATATCCCTACATCTTGGCCTTGTTAGTTTAATCTCCACCATCCATTTCTCTAGAGAATCCAAAATTATCTATAAATACCTCCTTTTTTTCTCTCATTTGGGGGACTTTTGCATGCCATAGCCAAACTCTTGCAGTTTTGTTATTTGAAGCCATACTTAGCCATATTCTCACATCTTAGCATTTGCATCCATTATAATACAACTCCAACCATCTTGCATCCACACCTATTTTCCATCCAAGGAGCATACAACGTCACGAATCAAGGGCCAACCAAAAGACAACTCAACAAATTAATCTTTGTCTTCTTGCACTCTTTTTTTTGTTGCTCATTTTCTATCATATATTTTCACCTAATCACATTTCTAGCACGCCCAGTGGGACCCACAGACAGGTCTATATCTTTCACGTTTGCTATTTTTTTCACTTTTTGCAGGTGCAAGTTGCAGAGGGGCAGACCTGACCATATAGACAGACGAACCTGACCTCTAGAGGTAGATCCAACCTTTCCCAAGGGCGGACCTGCCCTCCATAGACTCTAGAAAGTAAAAAATTATAGATTTTTCACAGAGGGGCGATCCTGACCTCTAGAGGCGGACCCGACCTTGCCCAGGGGCAGACCTACCCTCCACAGACTCCAGAAACTAAAAAATTGTAGTTTTTTCATATAGGGGCAGACCTAACCGAGTAGAGGGGTGAACCTGACCTCTAGGGGTAGACCTGACCCAATAGAGGGGCAGACTTGACCTGAACAACTTTTTTCAGAAGGTGAAATTTGAGTTTTCAACACTTTTTTTGGCTGTTTTGAGCATTTCTGACCTCCTAATGTGTTCTAATTGTGTCTGTGCAAGCATCTAATCTACATTTGGCAAGCAACATGGAGAAAAATCACTAACAAATTTTCCTTGCAAGGTTATCTATTTATCAATTGCTACTTGTTGTTTTTAGATAACTTAGGCACATAGTTTAATTAGGGGTGTTAATTAATCGTGTGTGTCATGCTTGTTGGTAAGCTATTTGACATATCTAATTCCCTTGCACCATTTGGTGATCCTAGGTGATGAGGAATCGTAGCTTACCAAGTCTTTTTCTCCCCTTTTTATTTTTATTAGGGGACCTACTTGGGGATTTCATCACCCCAAGGGATGATCCCAACCATGCATACTGATGGGGTATATAAAGGGGGGATAGACAATTTGTACCCCAATCTAATCATGTTGTAATGGGAGAAGCGTCAGGATGACGTGAAGAGTTGGTCTGAGCCTCTAGTATCTCGTTAAGGTTCCTGACTCACGCTTGTAACAGGTTGGTGTTCATGGTTTGGGCCTCATGTACCGGGTGTATATCGAGGAATCCTTAGCAACCATGTATATCCTAGAGTAGAAGACTTTGTTGGCCGTACTCATTCTACTAATCTTAGGATTGTGCTTCTTAAACTGTTTTCCTTGGGACAAACCAGTAATTCTCTATTTATTCTAGTCAGCCTTATCCTCTGATTACTGTTTGCCATGTTTTGGGTCTTTTGCCTTAGTCTCTTTTTCAAAAATCAAGTTTAGATCCATCGAGGGCGGACCTGCCCTCTAGAGCCATATCGCTCTCTAGAGCCATACTTGACCTTTCCAGAGCCATACCTGACCTTTTCCAGAGCCATACCTACCCTTCTAAAGCCATACTTGACCTTTTCCAGAGCCATACCTACCATCTAGAGCCCTTGACCCTTTTTAGAGCCATACTTAACCTTTTCCAGAGCCATACCCAACCTTCAGAGCCATACTTGCCCTCCTTTGAAGCCATACTTTCCCTCCGTAGCCATACCGACCCTCTAGGGGTGGACTTGACCTTGGAGGGGCGTACTTTCCCTTGGATAGGCTTCCCGGACCCTAAAAACAACTATTTTTGCTTGCTTTTTCGGCTATTTTGTCTTTGTTTTTAATCGTTTTCGGTCATTTTCACCCATTCTTCTTTGGAGGGATAAACCTACCTTATTAGGGGTGGAATTGACCTTGGATGGGTGGTCTTTCCCTTGGATAGACTTTCCAGACCCTAAAACAACCATTTTTGCTTACTTTTTCGGTTGTTTTGTCTTCGTTTTTCATCGTTTTCAATCATTTTTTCCCGTTCTTCTTTGGAGGGGTGGACCTACCCTAGTAGGTGTGGAATTGACCTTGGAGGGGTGGAATTTCCCTTGGATAGACTTCCCGGACCCTAAAATAGTAATTTTTGCTTGCTTTTTCGGCTGTTTTGTCTTCGTTTTTCATCGTTTTTGCTTGTTCTTCTTTGGAGGGATAGACTTACCCTAGTTGGGGTGGACTTGACCTCTAGGGGTGGACCTGACCTTTAGACAACTTTTTTGGTCCTCTGTTTGGTCGTTCCAAGTGTTATTTCTTCATTTTGATTGACTGTTTTCCCATTCTAGGTGATCATTCATCCTTTCTAATCATTCGCTCACTTGTTTTGACTAAACTTCCATTCATTCCAAACCTCCTACTATTTCAAGCTCTCGTTCAATTGTTTCGATCAATCGTTTACTCATTCCGAGTACTCATTCATCCGCTCTGAGCACTCGTTCACTCATTCTAAGCTTCCATCTCCTCATTCTAAGAATTGTTCATCCATTCTTAGCAGTCATTTTCTCATTCTGAGTAGCTATTCATCCATTCCAAACATTCCTTCTCCTCATTTTGAACTCTTGTTCACCCCTTTTCGATCACTCGTTCACTCGTTTCAAGTAAACGTTCATCCATTTCAAACCTTCTTCTATCATTTTGAGCTCTCGTTCACTTGTTCTGAGTAAGCATCCACTCATTTTGAGCCTTTGTCTCTCTATTCTGAGAGTCGTTCATCCATTCCAATCATTCGTTCACTCATTTCAAGCCTTCATCTCTTTGTTTCAAGAGTCAGGCAGGTGCATGAAGTTGGGTTACACTTTTGTGGCCAACTTAAAAAAAAATTGGAAATGACATAACGCAAGCACGTTATAACACACTTGCGTTATTTCATTTTTTTTTTTTTTAAAGGTGAAAGCTATTCATTTTCTGTTTTCTTTTTTCCTACTCTGGCTGTGGCCAAAAACCCTCATTTTCACACTCACGTTCTGGGAGGAGGCATTCTTCAAAATTCATCAACAATAGTTGCTTTTCATTCGCAAAGATGGTGCCACAATGATGAAGAGGTGCAAGAGGTAAGTATTGTTTTCTATTTGTTTTGAATTTCTTAGTTTCAAGTTGATTTTGTTTGTTTTAGGTTAGATTTGATTTTTTTTTAATTTGTAGGAGATGCAAATAATCTTGAAAATCCTCAACAAGAAGAACAGGAAAATCCTCCTCAACAAAATCAACCTCCTCTACCAATTACTCAATACCCTCCTGGCACTCAACAACATTTGAGGAGTGAAATTGAAAACAACAAAAAAACAAATTGAGGATCTTATTAGTAGGTTGAGTGATCCAAATGCTTCAATCGCATAAAGAATGACACTAGCAAATTCAATGAAAGAGATGTTAAAAAATGTAGATTCAATAACCCAACAAATAATGGGATGGCAAGATAGGAGGCAGGAAGCTAGGGCATATTATGCAGATAAACTATCATATAAACAAGTAAAAGATTTAAAAATTACTAAAGGTGATTTGTGCTCTCTATTCACCGACCCTAGAACAAATCAAAATCTTAGCCTCAATGCGAAGAGGTTTCCTATTCATTAGTGCCACCACCAAGAGATTAGGAACCATTTTTATGATAGGTGGTACTTGGTCTTTGATTACCCACCATGCAATAATTGTGAAGTCCCCCAATATTTTCTTAGAAAACTATATAGTGAGTTCGTATTGAACCAAATCCCAAATTATTTTGATATGAGGGAGTTCCAAGGGAGAGGTGGGGGTTGGCTCAGATAGGCCCGATGCTGCATGGATCCTGCTGCAAGGGAGATGACCTCTCACTAGGCTGCCTCGCGAGCACATTGTTATACCTGTCATTGCGAAGGAGAGTGCTGACGTAGAGACATTGCAGGTGATCAACACTTTGACCCAGAGTTTCATCCATCATACTAGCCCTATTGTACAACGCCATCCAGGGGAATTTTTGGGTGGTGGCCTTCAAACCCATGTGTGTCAATCTTGCGGGGCGACTTGTTCATATGACCCCACCGACACTCAGGAGGCTACTACGCAGGATCCATATGCTGCTACACAGGATCCGTATGCTGCTACGGGGATGGAGAGGATGACTGACATTTTGCATCATGCATAAAAGTCAACATGTTCATTGAATTTAATTTATTAAATTTCAATTCTAAAATGCATGATTAACTAATTTAGTTTTATTATTTTAATAAAATTGCAGGGTCACAGTGTTGAGACTAGATACACTGGTCCTCCACCTACTTATTTCTACAGTACACCTATCAGTGGGGTATGTAACTAGTAAACAATTATAAATTTATTACTTGATAATAGCATTGTTTTACGAATGGTATTTTAATACATGCGATTTTGGATGTTGAACATGCTAATATTGGTTGTTTCAAGCAAACACCTCCTAGTGCTAGTGGATTCACTCAAACATACACGAAGGTAATAGAATAAAGAGAACTTAACTAATGAATTCTACTTAATAGATTTGTGCAGTTTATATTCATATTGTTGGTTACGTTGCATTACACATCACTCAAACTCAAAGCATTACTTCAAATTCCATAACTAATAACTAGATGTTGATAGATGACAAAATTTCAACTGTACAATATAGTTGTTTAGAAAGTCAACATAAGCAGCACAATGCAATTATTTCACATGGAGGCATGCGCTTGCAAAGGTGCACCACCACGACAAACTATGGATGCTTGGAAAAAATCTATGAAACCATAATAGTAAACAATAGCGTAGACAAGGTAGTTAGTGATGCAAAGCATCATATCAAAACACTCAATCATCAGGGTACATCTAATGCAAAGCATCCAACAAACACCATCAACATCATTTCTTCAAGGGATTTCAATCCCAAATAGAATCAGGAGAAGATCAAATATAATTTCATTAGAAATATACTTTTCATTTAACCAAAATCCACTCAAATTCTCTTAGCCATTCCATAGGCCATCATTCATCATTCCACTAATTAGTATTCCAATTGACTCATTCAAAGAAAAACCATATTAAAGAAAACTTTGACTTAATTAATTAGATTCTCAACCACCATAAAAACAACATAAACCTGATTATTGACACTTGAACAATTCATCCTTTCATTTATTCACCAAGGCAACAAATCAACTAAACCATACCTCACTGTTATCAATCCATTATCAAGCACTGTACTCACCATATTTTGACTGCAATAGTCTATTTACAACTTACAAAATCTTGCTACAACAAAATCTTGATTATCATCTTGTGGTTAATCACTAATTTGCTCAAAAGGCTTCATAATAGTCACCCATCCAACCATCAAAGTCACCAAACCTATCTTATACACCTTAACCAAATTTAGTAACATCAATCATATCATTAGTTTGATAGTAACCAAGCTCTCAATCATATCACAAAAGCTTTGAAAGGATACAAGTCAGAAATGTTGAAGATATGAGAGATTGCCATCCCAGGAGGTAGCTCTATTTCATAAGAATTTTGGCCAAACTTGTAGACCACCTTGCAAGGTCCTATCTTCTTCATCATGAGTTTGGTATACTTTCCTTTTGGAAGTCTCTCCTTCTTCAAGTGTGCCATCACCAAGTCTCTAACCTTGAATTGGACATTCCTCTTCTTTAAATCTGCCTTTTCCTTATACTTCTCAACATTCTTTTGAAGGGTTTCCTTCACTTGTTGATGAATATCCCTGATTGTAACAACAAAGTCCTCACCTTGAGCACTTCTCCTAGAAAATCCTTGTAGATCTCTTAGTACATAGACCCCTCTAGGGTGCATGCCATAGACTACTTCAAAAGGGCTTCTACCAATGCTCCTATTCATGGAGTCATTATATGCAAATTCAGCCTGAGGTAAAATCAGATCCCAAGCTTGTCCATGCTCCTTGGTAAGGCATCTTAAGAGGTTTCCCAATGATCTATTCACCACTTCAGTTTTTCCACCCGTTTGTGGATGGTATGTTGAACTAAATGACATATTTTTCCCTTGAGTTTCTTCCACAAGGTCCTCCAAAAGTGACCAATGAATTTAGAATCCCTGTCAGAAACAATGCTTAAAGGTAGTCCATGTATCCTAACAACCTCCTTAAAGAAGAGACCTGCTATATGAGATGCATCATTGGTGCATTTGCAAGGAAGAAAATGTGCCATCTTACTAAATCTATCAACTACCACAAAGATACTATCAAAACCTTTTTGGGTTCTAGAAAACCCCAAGACAAAGTTGATACTTACACACTCCCAAGGCCTATTGGGAATGGGTAGTGGTTGATAGAGTCCTGCATTTGATGAAGTTTCATTTTCCCTTTGACATATTGTCCAGCCATCCACATACCTTCTCACATCCACCTGTAACTTTTTCCAATAGTAAAATCTCCTAACTTGTTCTAAGGTCTTGTCAAGGCCAAAGTGACCTCCAAGACTCCCACTGTGTTTCTCCTTTATGATATTCTCCCTCATTGAGCATTTACGCACACACAATTGGCTTCCTTTGAAGAGATAACCATTCTGCAATAAAAATTCAGAGAATTCACCATGAAAAGAATTCAAATGTTGCTCACAAACATTGTATACCTCCTTGAAATCTGAATCTTCATGATACATATCCTTCAATGCTTCAATCCCCATGCTTTGGAGTTGGATCTATTGCACTACAAGTGCCCTTCTACTAAGAGCATCTGCCACCTTATTTGCTTGGCCCTTCTTATGACTTATTGTGAAAGTATAGGCTTGCAAAGACTCTACCCACTTCATGTGCCTATGACTGAGTTTGTCCTATGCATTCAAAAAACTCAAGGCATGATTATCAGTATAAACAACAAATTATTTAGGTAACAAGTAGTGCCTCCAATTTTTGAGGGCTTAGACCATAGCATACAATTCCAAAGCATAGGAAGAATACTTCCTCTTTGCTTCATTCAACCTCTCGTTGTAAAATGCAACCGGTCTGCCTTCTTGGCTCAAAATAGCCCCTATTGCTTGATTGCTAGCATCACACTCAATGGTAAAAACTTTATCAAAATTAGGGAGCACAAGTATAGGCTATTGTGCTACTCTCATTTTAAGATATTCAAACCCTTTATCAGCCTCATTTGTCCAAGAAAACTTACCTTTGTTACCTCCTTTGATGGTGTCCAATATTGGTGCACAAATTTGGCTAAAGTTATTGATGAACTTTCTATAAAATCTTGCAAGTCCATGGAAGCTTCTCACATCTCCCATGGATTTTGGTGTTTTCCAAGTAAGAATAGCATCCACCTTTGAAGGATCCATCTTCAAACTTCCCTTGGAGATGACAAAACCAAGGTAGACTAGTTCTTCCTTCATGAATTCGCACTTTTCCATGTTGATCAGCAGCTTCTTCTCTTGTAACCTCCTTAGTACCATGTCAAGGTGCTTCAAATGTTCTTCTTTAGACTTGCTAAACACAAGGATGTCATCTAAATAAACTACAACAAACTTTCCAATGAAAGGTTTCAATACCTCATTCATAAGGTGCAGAAATGTACTAGGGGCATTTGATAACCCAAAGGGCATCACCAACCAATCATAGTGCCCTTCATTAGTCTTAAAAGTTGTCTTCCATTCATCCCCCTCTCTGATCCTTATCTGATGGTACCCGCTCTTTAGATCAATCTTGGAAAAGTAAGATGCTCCTGATAGAAAATCCTTAAGGTCCTCCATTCTTGGCATCGAGAACCTATATCTTATTGTGATCCTATTAATGGCTCTTGAATCAGTGCAAAGCATCCAATTCCCATCCTTCCTTGGTGCTAGGATAGTAGGAACAACACATGGGATCAAACTCTTCCTCACTAGCCCTTTATCCATCAACTCTTGCACTTGTTTTGCAATCTCCTCATTTTGAGCAGGTGTCATCTTGTATGAAGCCTTATTGGGCAATGTATCCCATGGAATCGGATCAATATGGTGGCTTATATCCCTAATGGGAGGTAGGGAACTAGGTAATTCATTCACCGTTATGTCCTTGTACCTTTCCAACAACTCTTGGAATTCCTTTGGTGCATCTTCCTTCTTCTTTGTGGGTAGATCTGCTTCACTTTTTGGCTTCATAATCATGAAGAATCCTCTTCCTCCTCCTTCCTTCAAGGTCTTCATGAACTCCTTCTCACCCACCATCAAAATACTAGGCCCTTCATGCTTTGCCTTGTCTTCTTCTAGGAGAGGTGAAAGGTTGTAAGTCTTCCCATCCTTCACAATGGAGTATGTGTTCTTCTCCCCATCATGCTTGGTCTTCCCATCAAACTGCCAAGGCCTACCAAAAATATATAGTTTAATACTTGTACTCAAAATTTTGTTCATTAGATCTCATACATTATAAGTCATGACATGGATCTCGCTATTATAACTTTTTTGTGATCGAATAATTTGTTGTTTTATTTTCAGATGTTGGTTGTGGGAACACCTCCAAATGTTACAAGGGCAATGGATATTATTGTTTCATCCGCTATACAATCATCCATGGCTTTGATAGAGAAGGTATGAGGCAAATTACTAAATTTCAATTTACATTTGTTGTTATAGATGTTAGTTCTAGTGAAAAATCAAACCATTATTGATTCACAGTTTAATTCCTATTTAGATGGTTTATACAGGGCTTGAACACACCTGAGCATCGGTATGCAAATATCTCCATCGTGGAGAGTGATCATGAGATGTCCGTAAGTGATTATTTTGTTAAATATATCATTTCTTATAATGTAATTTCTATATATTAATGTCTTTACTTCTTATTGTAATAGTTAAAACTTCACCAGGAGCTAAACTGTAGGAGGAGTAGTAGGAGCACTCCTCCAGCACAACAGAAATGAGTGACAGACTTATCACCATTAGATTGCCAAACAAAGGGAAATAATTTATTTCCAGAGCATGGAGAGAATGAATTTTGATTCCAGAGCCCTTTGTTGTATGCCTAGACATGGCAATTTTGTACATATCTTGTATTGGATATATTTGACATTGTATGCCTATATGCATTCAAGCGTAAGCCTATATGGCTATTTTGTAACTATATTTTATACTTATATTGACATATATTGATGTATGTGTACATGGCTATTTGGTTAATACAAATCTTTTTTATCGATGGTGTCCATATTTGCTCTTTTTGACAATGTCAAAAGCATGGCTGCATCTGATTAGGCAAAAGACTTTTCCTTTTAGATTAGCAATGCATGGAAGTTTCAAAAAGTATCCTTGATATTACAAAAATATGTGTTTATACCATAGCAACAAAAATCTTTTGGGGAAAAAATCGACAAACCAAAAGTATAAGATTTTATGAAGAAATTGGGAAAAAGTCTAGAAAAAATTGGAAAAAAATCAGATTTAAAAAAAAGGTAAAAGAAAGTAGAACAAGAGATAATTTAAAAAAAAATAAAAATTTAAAGGAATTTCCATAGCATAGAGATATAGAGAGCAAATAAAATAAAGAGTTTAACTAATAAATTGTAAAAAATAGATTTTTGTAGTTTATATTCATATCGTTGATTACATTGCAGTGCACATTTTTCAAACTCAAAGCATTGCTTCACATTGCATAACTAATAACTAGATGTTGATAGATGACAAAATTTCAATTACAATATAGTTGTTACAAAGTCAACCTAAGCGGTTATGCAATTACTTCACATTGCATAACTAATAACTAGGAGCAGCTCCCAATTGCATTTTCTTGTCATGGCATTCTATGAGACCACATTTCTTTGAGGCATTTTTTCAAACAATTCACTGCCTTGTCTATACTACCACATTTTTGATACATTTCTACCAAATCATTTTTTCAAATAGTTCACTGCCTTGTTGCTATGGCTAAAAGCCTAAAACAAGTTCTTTCGAACAAGCTATGGATGCTTCAAAAAAATCTATCAAAAGCATAATATTGAGCAATATCATAGACAAGGAAGTGAACTCTTTGAAAAAATGCCTCAAAGAAATGAGGTCTCATGGTGATGGAATGCCATGACAATCAAATGCTTTTGATTGTCATGGCATTCCATCACCATGTGAACTCTTTGAAAAAATGCCTCAAAGAAATGAGGTCTCATGGTGATGGAATGCCGCTGACAATCAAAAAGCATTTGATTGTCATGGCATTCCTATGGCGTTCATTCTTTGAGCATTTCAAGGATCTTGCTGCTGTCTATCTTAACACATTTTTCATACATGTCTATCAAAGAATTTTATCAAGCGGGTTCATTGCCTTTGCTTGCTATGGCTAAAAGCCTAAAGCGAGTTGCTTTCAAACAAGCTATGGATTTTCATGGTATTCCATCACCATGAAGCCACATTTCTTTGAGTAATTTTTTTTCAAACAATTGTTTGCCTTGTCTATGCTACCACATTTTCATACATGTTTGCAAAGCATTTTATCAAATAGTTCACCTCCTTCCTGCTATGGCTAAAAACCTAAAATAGGTGCTTCCAAACAAGCTATGGATGCTTGGAAAAAATCTATCAAAGCATAATTTAATAAGCAATAGCATAGACAAGGCAACAAACTTTTTGAATAAAATACTCAAAGAAATGTGGTCTCAATGGTGGTGGAATGCCATGACAATCCATAGAAATTTTCTTGTCATGGCATTTGTCATGCCATTCATCACCATGAGACCACATTTATTCGAGCATTTTGAACAATTCTTTGCCTTGTCTATGCTACTACATTTTCATACATGTTTACCAAGCATTTTTATCAAACAATTCACATCCTTCACCTTATGGCTAAAATCCTAAAATAGGTGCTTCCAAACAAGCTATGGATGCTTGGAAAAAATCTATCAAAGCATAATAACAATAACATAGAAAGAAGCGTGGCTTGTTTGAATAAAAGCCTCAAAGAAATAATGAGAGTCTCCGATGGTGGTGGAATGCCGCTGACAATCCATGGCAATTTGCTGTCATGGCATTCATCATGCCATTCTCACCATGAGACCACATTTCTTTGAGGCATTTTTCAAAAGCGTTCGTTGCCTTGTCTAATATACCACATTTTTATGCCGTGTTTACCAAATCATTTTATCAAGCAGTTCACCTCCTTGCTGCTATGGCTAAAATCTAAAATAGGTGCTTCCAAACAGAAGCTATGGATGCTTGGAAAAAAAAAATCTATCATAGCATAATAGTAAGTAATAGCATAGACAAAAAGCCTCAAAGAAATGTGGTCTCAATGGTTGTGGAATGCCATGAAAATCCATTTACAATTTGCTTGTCATGGCATTAGATCATGCCATTCCATCACCATGAGACCACATTTCTTTAAGGCATTTTTTCAAATAGTTTGCTGCCTTGTCTATGCTACCACATTTTTCATACATGTTTACCAAATCATTTTATCAAGTAGTTCACCTCCTTGCTGCTATGGCTAAAAGCCTAAAATAGGTGCTTCCAAACAAGATATGGATGCTTGGAAAAAATCTATCAAAGCATAATAATAAGCAATAGCATAGACAAGGCAACAAACTGTTTGAATAAAAGCCTCAAAGAAATGTGGTCTCAATGGTGTTGGAATGCCATGACAATCCATAGCAATTTTCTTGTCATGGCATTTGTCATGCCATTCCATCACCATGAGACCACATTTCTTTGAGGCATTTTTTCAAACAGTTCGCTACCTTGTCTATGCTACCACATTTTTCATACATGTTTACCAAAGCATTTTATCAAAAAGTTCACCTCCTTGTTGCTATGGCTAAAATCCTACAATAGGTGCTTCAAAACAAGCTATGGATGCTTGGAAAAATTCTATCAAAGCATAATAATAGCAATAGCATAGGACATAGAAAGAACTTGTTGAATAAAGCCTCAAAGAAATGTGGTCTCAATGGTGGTGGAATGCCATGACAATCCATAGAAATTTTCTTGTCATGGAATTAGTCATGCCATTCCATCACCATGAGACCACATTTCTTTGAGGCATTTTTTCAAACAGTTCACGCCTTGTCTATGCTACCACATTTTTCATACATGTCTACCAAAGCATTTTATCAAACAATTCACTTTCTTGCTATGGCTAAAAGCCTAAAAAGTACTTTTGAACAAGCTATGGATGCTTGGAAAAATATATCACATAATAGTAAGCAACAAGCTATGGTCTCATGGTTTTTTTTCACGCGAAAATCAGTGTGATTTTATTCACATTTTTTTGCAGGTTATAAGCACTTTTTTTTTTGGCCAATTTTGTTGTTTTAAATGACATTCAATTTTATGGTGGTTTTGATATTTATATGATGGTATGTGATATTCTAATCCTAATTCATGCTTCTAGGTTGCATAGATATATATTTTGTTTTTACATGTTTTTTGTACCAACGAACCCCCAACGAACTGAACCCCCCTCCAAAAAAATTTGGCCAAACCGGTGAACCGAACCCCCAAACCTGAACCTCAAAACCTATTCCAACACTCTTCATTTTTCCTACACAAACTTAATTGACCACCAAATTATGTTGCCCTGGTGTATAACTGCTCCATGGTTTGCTTGCACCAACTATTAGAAGACTTCACTCTGCCTTCCACCAAGAACCTGACAACTTCTAGGCTTCGTTTTGACTTAGATCATTAACTAAGCCTTGCTCTAACTCTGTTACAAGAGTTTCAATCCTTGTGCCTAACCTTAGAGGATTTAACACCATTTAAACTTATAGTCAATCTCCTACACTTAGAAGGATCTAAGTGTCAACTTCATCATCTTCCTTGAACTAATTGCAGGGGTGTTGGGAGCTCTGTTACCTTGCATTTCACATTCAATTGAATGCATCTTGGAGGTTCTTTAACTTTCAATTTACCTGATCTCAAGATTTTGCCTTTGAAGAGGCCTAATCCTTGTAGCCCTTACCAGTCACTTTTCTGCCTTTTTCTCTTAAACTTGTCAAACAACCTACTAATTAAATGGCACTTCCTGACACCCTTTTCAGGCCTTTAAAACATTTAAAAGGTTTCAGACCTCTGTATCAACTATACAGTGGATTCCTACTTTCAAGGGCAAATAGGCTAATTAGGCCCAATTCCTAGGGTTTAACCCTTTCTCCTTCAAATCTATCTCAAATGGATTGATTGAGGTTTCAATCCTTCTATCATACTTAGCTATGACAAAATATCACCTGGTACCATACTATGGCTGTACTATACTCCTTCCCCTGCCTAAGTTCTTCACTTTTCCTCTCTCAAACTCCTAACTGGGCAGTCCTAGCTCGCCTAGGGTTTGAAATTACTAATACTTGCTTGGCTCTTTGGGTTTCCTATTGCTAAATATTTACAATTGTTTGGCTCCCCTTCCATATTCACCTAATCTCAGGAAGATCCCGTGGTCAGAGATTATGGAGGAGCCATTCTAAGTCTAACTACTCAAAACAGAAATAAAAACCCTCTACAACCTAATTTATGAATTCAAATCAACAAATCTACTCTAAGTAACCTAAATGCAAGATGAAAGTTGCTCTAAACTATTCTATGAACACAAATGCAGTGCTAAAACAATAAATACAATGCCTTTGATACCACTGTTTCTCAAAACACACGGGAAAACTCAGAAATCTGCAATGCCTTCTTCTATTCCACACAACAAAACTTGTTTACAATGATAACTAACTGCTTTCTACGAGCCACACATTTACATGGATGTCTTTTCCACATTTCAAGGGGAGTAGATCAATCCCACACTCCAGATTTCAAGGGAATCCAATATAACTAAGTTGCATGCAATTCCACAAATGTTGTCATGCAACTTTACAACATTTTGCAACTTATCACTATGTCATGATCCTAAATCTTAGGACCTCTCCCTCCTTGATTTCGAGCAACCAACATCTTAACTGCCTCTTGGCATCTTCTAACAATGAGGATGTGGTTATAACACATTTAAAGCTCATCCTTCCAACATAAACTGTCCAAAGCTAAATAAAGCAACATTTATCAATAATGATTAACTAAGATGAAATTAGTCCTAATGACTAACTCACCACACACAAACCAGACCTTCTAAGGTCCAAAGCAAACACACTAAAACCTTGATTTGGCTAAGATCAGGTACAAGCCAAAATTGATGACAAACAACATGGAGGTTAGCCTAGGTGCTCCTGCACCATCCTCCCCAAAACAAAAGATTGCAATCCACCCTTGGATTGAGCAAGTTGGGATCAATGCCCAACTTCTTGAACTCTGACTCCTTGATCCACACTGCATCTGCATCAGGTTGACCATGCCTCTTAATCAGATGTTCTTTGTATTCTTTGGTTCTAGTCCTTTTATAGACCTTGGTATCCAATATCTTGTTAGCTTGTTTGACTGTAGTGGAGGGCAGTTTGAGTTCTTCCACATCTTGGATGGTCTGATCCATGTTTGGTGGTGGTCCTTTATAATGCACCAGATCTGCAACATTGAAAACAGGGGACAACCCACTGTCATCTGGTAGATGCACCTTGAATGCATTGTTCCCATATTTCTCCAAGATAGGACAGGGACCTATCCTCTTCATTTTTAGCTTATGAGGAACTCCTTTCTGCAGGCTAGACTTGTTCAAATGCACCATCACCAAGTCTCCAACATTGAATTGAACTTCTTTCCTATGCTCATCCACCTTGGTCTTATGTTTCATGGTATTTTCTGCCAATGTTTTTCTGACTGTCTCATGAATCTCCTGCATTGCATAAGCAAAATCATCAGCATATCCAATTCCCTTGACTCCATCCTTCAACTCTCTCAGCTCATAAACACCTCTAGGATGTAGTCCATAGACAATTTCAAAGGGAATCTTCCCTGTTGATCTGTTGACAGTATCATTATAGGCAGATTCAGCTTGCCCAATCAACTGATCCCATTGTTTACCATACTCCTTGGTCAAGCATCTTAAGAGATTTCCAAGTGTCCTATTTACAACTTTGGTCTGACCATCAGTTTGGGGATGGTATGCAGATCCAAAGGATAAATTAGTGCCCATTCTTTGCCAAAGAGTCTTCCAAAAATGACTCATAAACTTAGTGTCTCTGTCTGATACAATGCTGATTGGTAATCCATGAATCCTTACTATCTCCTTGAAGAAAAGAGAGGCTATTTGACTAGCATCATTAGTTGTTTTACATGGCACAAAGTGAGCCATTTTGCTAAATCTATCTACAACCACATAAACACTATCCATACCTTGCCTTGTCTTGGGTAACCCAACTACAAAGTCCATACTCAAGCATTCCCATGGCCTAGTATGAATAGGCAGTGGTTGGTATAGGCTTGCATTTGAAGAAGTACCTTTGGCCTTTTGACACACTACACAACTCTCCACATACCTCCTAACATCTAGGTTCATCCTTGGCCAATAGTAAAACCTTTGAACAAGTTCTTGAGATTTGGTGATCCCAAAATGACCACTCAATGCACCATTATGCTTTTCTTGTATCAAGTTTTCCCTAATAGAACCTCTAGGAACACATAGTTGATTCCCTTTGAACAAAAGATCACTTTGCAAAGTATATTCAACATATTTACTATGAAAATTATTCTTGTAATCAGCACATACCTTATAAATATCTGCAAAATCTTCATCATTTGCATATAGATCCTTGAAATGATCTATTCCCATGCTCTTCAACTGAATCTCTTAAATAGTGAGGACTCTTCTGCTCAAGGCATCTGCCACTTTGTTGAGAGCTCCTTTCTTGTGCTTGATATTGAAGGTGTAAGCTTGCAAGTACTCCACCCATTTCATATGTCTGTGACTCAACTTCTCTTGTGAATTCAAGAAATTGAGTGCTTGGTTGTCTGAATACACTATGAATTCCTTGGGAAGCAAGTAGTGCCTCCACTTCCTTAGAGCTTGGACCAATGCATACATCTCAAGGTCATAAGAAGAATACTTCTTCTTGGCTTCACTTAACTTTTCTGAATGAAAGGCCACCGGTCTGCCTTCTTGACTGAGAATAGCTCCAATAGCTACATTGCTTGCATCACACTCAATGGTGAATAGCTTCTCAAAGCTTGGTAACACCAAAATAGGTTGGGTGGCTATCTTCTCCTTCAACAACTCAAAACTCTTGTTAGCTTGCTCATTCCATACAAACTTAGTCTTCATTCCTCCTTTAATGGTATCTAACATAGGAGCACAAATAGCACTAAACTGTCTTATGAATTTCCTATAGTATTGAGCAAGACCATGGAAGCTTCTTACCTCTGTTACTATCTTTGGAGTAGGCCAATTGAGGATGGATTCCACTTTGCTGCTGTCCATCTTCAAGTTGCCATGTGATAGCACAAATCCAAGGTACACCATCTCTGTTTTGATGAACTCACACTTTTCTAAGTTGATCATCAACTTCTCCTTCTTTAGCTTCTTGAAAATCAACTCTATTTGTTGGAGGTGCTCTTCTCTTGTTCTACTATAGATTAGTATATCATCAAGATACACCACTACAAATTTTCCAATATAGTCTTTGAGGATTTCATTCATGAGTCTCATGAATTTGGAGGGGGCATTAGATAATCCAAATGGCATAACTAGCCACTCATAGAAACCCTCATTGGTTTTGAAAGCTGTTTTCCACTCATCTCCCTCATGTATCCTAATTTGGTGATAACCACTTTTTAAATCTATCTTGGTATAGTACCTAGCTTCACCTAGAAAATCCATGAGATCTTCAATCCTAGGGATGGGAAACCTATACCTGATGGTTATCTTGTTTATTGCCCTGGAATCAATACAAAGCCTCCATTCTCCTCCCTTTTTAGGTGCTAAGATAGTGGGTACTACACATGGACTAATGCTTTTCCTAATAAGGCCTTGGTTAAGAAGTTCTTGAATCTGCCTGGCTATTTCCTCATTTTGTTGAGGAGTCATCTTATAGGCTACTTTGTTTGGTAGGGTAGCTCTTGGTATCAAGTCTATCCTATGACTTATGGCTCTTTTAGGAGGTAATGTTGCTAGTTGACCACTACTTACAATGCCTTCATAGGTTTGCAACATTTTTTGTATCTCCTTAGGTAGCTTTGGTTTTTCAACTTCTTTCTCTTTGCTCACCTCTCTTGGCTTGATCATCACTGCATAGCCAACTCCTCCTTCTTCCAAGGCTTCTAAGAACTCTTTTTCACCCACCATGAGCAGTTTAGAACCTGTTGTCTGCACCTCTGTATCTTCTAGCAAAGACTGAATTTTGAAGGTTACCTTGTCTTTCTTGAAGGTATATGAGTTCTTTGCTCCATCATTCACAACTTGGCGGTCAAATTGCCATGGTCTACCTAGGAGCAAGTGGCATGCATCCATAGGTAACACATCACACAAAACTTTGTCCTTGTACCTACCAATTGAGAACTCCACCCATGCTTGTTCATTCACCAAGACATGACCTTTATTGAGCCATGTGACCTTGTAAGGATTGTTGTGGGGTATCCTTGTCAACTTCAGCTTGCTGACTGCCTCCTCTGACACAATATTTTTAGTAGAACCTGAGTCAATGATGACTCTACACACTTTCCCCATCATCTTGCACTTTATCCTAAACAAGGACCTCCTTTGGCTTGGCTCTTCTTTAACCGGTTCCTTGATCAAAGTTCTCCTCATCATGAGGTTCTCACCCTCCTCTGAATTCAATGGCACTCAGGATGCTTATCTACTACAGCTATCTCATCATGAACCAGGTTGGTTCTCTTGTCACCTCCATGAGAAGTACTACCTTTCTCTGGACATCTATAGGCCGGGTGTCCCAATTGATTGTAGTGGTAGCATTTCATATTGGTAAAGTAGTTACCTCTTCCTTGTCCACCACTTCTTCCTCTGGAGCTGGAGCCTCTTCCTCTACCACCTCTACTAGAGCTTCCTTCTTGTTGTTCAGAGTATTTGACTTCTCCTTGGGCCCTTGGTTCTGAACTTCTTCCACCATAACCACCTCTTTGTCCTCTGCTGTCTTTCCCTTTACCTCTACTTTTGGGGTTTTTCTCTTGCTTCTTTTTGCCTTTCTCCTCTATCTTCAAGGCCATTTGATAGCATTGGTGGACTGTTTTGAAGTTCACTAAGCTCATATCTTCTTGGATAGACCACTTAAGCCAATTCAAGTACCTTGCTAGCTTGATGCTTTCATCTTGAACCACCTTTGATCTTAGGCACAATTTTTGAAACTCCTCGGTATATGTTTGAACATCCATATATTTTTGCATAAGATTGTGTCTTCTCCTATGCAACAAAACTTCATAATCATCAGGTAGATAGGTCTGCCTTATCTTAGTTACCATTCCTCTCCATGAAACTATGGGACCTTTGCCTTCTTTCTCTCTTTCAACTCATACAAATTTCCACCATGTGAGAGCTGCTCCTCTAAACCTTGACTTGGCCACCTTTACCTTTTGGGCCTCTGTTATACCATCACATTCAAAGTGATTTTCAATGCTCTCAATCCAGTCCACAACTGAATCAGGGTCCATTTTTCCACTAAATAGTGGCACTCCTTCCAAAGCTTTGCCACTTAAGGCCTGCAATGCCTTCAAGAAGGGTTCTTCAACAAGAACGGGGTCAGGCTTTGGAGCTTCCTCCTCCAAATCCTCTTCTTTTTCCTTTACTTCCTGCTCTTCCTTCTGTTCTATCTTATCCTTCACTTTATCTGATGTCTCATGGACTTCATCCAAGAGCTTCTCTACTTGAGACAACCTTTCTCTTAGCAGCCGGTTGTCCTCCTCTTGCTCTTCTACATTTTTAGCTAACTCTGCATTAGTCACCATGGTTCTTTCCTCTGGTTTGTTCTCTCCTACTGACTCAGTGGGATGCAACATCAATCACAATCCTTGATCAAACGAAGCTCTAATACCAATATGGTGTATAACTGCTCCAAGGTTTGCTTGCACCAGCTATTAGAATACTTCACTCTGCCTTCCACCAAGAACTTGACAACTTCTAGGCTCTGTTTTGACTTAGATCATTAACTAAGCCTTGCTCTAACTCTGTTACAAGAGTTTCAATCCTTGTGCCTAACCTTAGAGGATTTAACACCATTTAAACTTATAGTCAATCTCCTACACTTAGAAGGATCTAAGTGTCAACTTCATCATCTTGCTTGAACTGCTTGCAGGGCTATTGGGAGCTCTGTTTCCTTGCATTTCACATTCAATTGAATGCATCTTGGAGGTTCTTTAGCTTTCAATTTACTCAATCTCAAGATTTTGCCTTTGAAGAGGCCTAATCCTTGTAGCCCTTACCAGTCACTTTTCTGCCTTTTTCTCTTAAACTTGTCAAACAACCTACTAATTAAATGGCACTTCCTGACACCCTTTTCAGGCCTTTAAAACATTTAAAAGGTTTCAGACCTCTATATCAACCGTATAGTGGATTCCTACTTTCAAGGGAAAATAGGCTAATTAGGCCTAATTCCTAGGGTTTAACCCTTTCTCCTTCAAATCTATCTCAAATGGATTGGTTGAGGTTTCAATCCTTCTATCATACTTAGCTATGACAAAATCTCACCTGGAACCGTACTATGGTCGTACTGTACTCCTTCCCCTGCCTAAGTTCTTCACTTTTCCTCTCTCAAACTCCTAACCGGGCAATCCTAGCTCGCCTAAGGTTTGAGATTACTAATACTTGCTTGGCTCTTTGGGTTTCCTACTGCTAAATATTTACAATTGTTTGGCTACCCTTCCATATTCACCTAATCTTAGGAAGATCCCTTGGTCAGAGATTATGGGGGAGCCATTCTAAGTCTAACTACTCCAAACAGAAATAAAAACCCTCTACAACCTAATTTATGAATTCAAATCAACAAATCTACTCTAAGTAACCTGAATGCAAGATGAAAGTTGCTCTAAACTATTCTATGAACACAAATGCAGTGCTAAAACAGTAAATACAATGCCTTTGATACCATTGTTTCTCAAAACACACGGGAAAACTCAGAAATCTGCAATGTCTTCTTCTATTCCACACAACAAAACTTGTTTACAATGATAACTAACTGCTTTCTACGAGCCACACATTTACATGGATGTCTTTTCCACATTTCAAGGGGAGTAGATCGATCCCACACTCCAGATTTCAAGGGAATCCAATATAACTAAGTTGCATGCAATTCCACAAATGTTGTCATGCAACTTTACAACAACATTTTGCAACTTATCACTATGTCATGATCCTAAATCTTAGGACCTCTCCCTCCTTGATTTCGAGCAACCAACATCTTAACTGCCTCTTGGCATCTTCTAACAATGAGGATGTGGTTATAACACATTTAAAGCTCATCCTTCCAACATAAACTATCCAAAGCTAAATAAAGCAACATTTATCAACAATGATTAACTAAGATGAAATTAGTCCTAATGACTAACTCACCACACACAAACCAGACCTTCTAAGGTCCAAAGAAAACACACTAAAACCCTGATTTGGCTAAGATCAGGTATAAGCCAAAATTGATGACAAACAACATGGAGGTTAGCCTAGGTGCTCCTGCACCATGCCCCTTGACTTTACTGACGTTTACTCCCTCAAACCTCTCTTTTTCATTCAAAACCCCTATTTTCCCAACTAGGGCATGTCATGCCATAACATAATTTTGATCTCCCCTATCCTTGCAGACCTTTTGAACACATCAAACTCCACAATCTCACCCCATTTCCAACCTATTGTAACTTATTTTCAAGCAATTTCTTCTTTTCACCTCTTCTAGCCTTGCTTTTAAGGGGCCTCAATTTTGAATTTTCAACAGAGGCAATGTTAGTAATCTATTCCAATGCCCTTAATAATGCTATTTTCTTATTCCTACTCCCTATCCTACTTACATCAGGCCCATATCACCGAGACACAGCCTGAACAATAGGTGGAAGTGCCTATTTCAACATACTACACTGAAACCCTTAAGGGATCGATCCGGTTGAACGTAGCTCAGAGCGATTCCGCGTGTTTGGTTGAGAAAGAGGACCATGCCTAGTGTGAACATGCCTATTCAAATGCATTGGTATAGTTTGTTTGGTCACACGAGTTGTAGAACCAAAGTTGCACCACTTTGCAACTTTCCATTGCTTCCATTTGACACTTTTTCCATCAATTGAAATATGGACACCACGGGAAAACCACTCCGAGATAATGAAAATTGAGAGAGGTTATTATAGAGGGGCCCAACAAAAACCCATGGGATTAGATGAGAAGTTTCTAAGCATCACGGTGTCCGAGTAACCTCATGTTGAAGTTTGCAGCCATTTTGCCCTTTGGACCCTTGAGGGATCGATCCGGTTGAAAATAGCTCAGAGCGATTCTGCTTGTTTGGGTGCAAAAGAGGACCATGCCTAGTGTAAACATGCCTATTCGGACGCGTTGGAATAGTTTGTTTGGTCACACGAGTTGCAGAACGAAAGTTGCACCACTTTGCAACTTTCCACTGCTTCCATTTGACACTTTTTTCATCAACTGAAACTTTGACACCACGGGAAAACCACTTTGAGATAACATAAACTGAGAGAGGTTATTGTAGAGGGTCCCAACTTAATCCCATAGGAGAAGTTTCTAAGCATCACGGTGTCTGAGTAACCTCATGCTGAAGTTTGCAGCCATTTTTCCCTTTGGACCCTTAAGGGATCGATTCGGTTGAACATAGTTCGAAGCGATTCCACGTGTTTGGGTGTAATAGAGGACCATGCATAGCGTAAACATGCCTATTAAGATGTGTTGGAATAGTCCATTTGGTCACATAAGTTTCAGAATGAAAGTTGTACCACTTTGCAACTTTTGTAATGGCTGAAAATCATAATTGAGATTTGGCTTCATAATCAAAATAGGGATTTTGCATTGCTTTTATGCCTGAGATTCTCTTGGATGGCTCATAAATCTGCATTTTCTGCAAGGGGACACCATTCAATGTTTACTGGGTTACTTATAGATACACAAACTAAAATAAGACATGATAGCATTGGCATCAAAAAAATTAATGTGGATACAAGAATAAATTAATAAGAACTATTGTGCATATACTTACAAATTAATCTAATGAACCATCTGGATCTTCTCTACTCTTTATTTTGTCAAGTATTACCTCATGGTTAGACTCACAGACCTTCCACAAGGTCTTGTTCAAAGGTTTTCCTCCATATTTGCTCAAACGAACATTGGATGCCACAACAAGGTTTGAGTAATGAAGAATCTTACGATGCATGTCAAAGTCCTCAAACAACCAATGTTTAACACTCTTATGTGGGTACCTTCTAAGCCATGTTCTAGTAACAACAACTAAGCTTGTAGGGTATTCGATGTTTTCTCCATCTATAACTGGGGCTTCCAATTTCTTTTTAGCCTCAACACAACAACACAAGTAATAGTCTGTTCCCTCTTCGTTTTCTTCATCTGCAATAACTGCATAAACATGTCCTACATTGATATGTGCATAAAATCACTTGAAATTAGTCAAAATTATGAATACAGTACAAATTAAGATAACAATATGGAATTTGAAAAACTAAGCAAGAAGATATATTACCTGGTTGAACTAGATCTGATACGTGGTCAAAGTCGACCGATGATTTCATCTATGTTAGTTCCAATGCCGTCAGAAGGTGATATGTGTGAAGTGGGGTAAGATAACTTATCAACCATTTGTCAACCCACTCCCCTAACTCACAATCATTCCAGGCTTGCATTGTACATGAAGAACAAAAGCATGCCATCTTACGTGTATCGATACTCCATAAACCTACATTTGAGCTAAGGAAAGAGTGTAGCTCACTCGATCTTGTTAGTGTACAACAATCCTCATATGGTGCAATGTTAGTATCATCCATCAACCAAAAAAATCTATGAATTGAAGATGTACCTTCATTACCTGGACCCATCGAAGCATTGCACCACTCGATGATTGAACTTGCATCTGTCAACTTTGCACTATATTTATACTTTAACTCTTCTCGTGATAATGCTCTTTTCACGCATGCTCCTACATCATTATCTCCCCCTTTCCATGCCCAGCCTCACAAAAGTTTCACATATGTTGAACACTTGTAGTGAGATGCATCCTGCACAACTAGTTGAACATGCACGTGTTCTTAAATTGTGTTACATAGTTATCCGACCATATTATATGCTGACCATATGCTATGCTCCTCCAAGCCAAATCACTATAGAACAGTTGGAAGCAACCTTGCATGAGCTATGGAGAATGTGTGTGATCATCACTAATATAAAAGTGATACTCCCTCAATACCTTCCTTTGGTCCTATGTACTATCAGCTGCATGAATGAATGCTATGTGCACAAATATCGAAACCTGTGTGGAGTTGTAATACTGTGACTACACCTCACAGTATGGTTGTAGAGTGTAGTTCTCTGCAAATTCAACCACTAATACTGTGCTGCCAACTAGAAAGGTGTCCTTGCATAGCTTGAATTGTGTGTCTAGCCATTGGGCTCTATGGGTATGCCTTGCATACTCATACACTAGATTCTCACGAAACATGGACATAAACTGATACACTGGAATCTTCTCAATAACCAAATCACACCTTTTTGCTTGAGACCCATCTTTTGTAGCGTATGCAACTGTTTTATACTTCCCGAAATCTACTAGTTTATGCCCCACCTCATATGTGCTTTCCATATGTTGACATACTCGCATTCGTTGCAAGCCACTGCAACGCTCGCATGAACCATCCAAGCATGTTCTCATGTAGAATATTCGGCCATCCTCTATTTGACATAAATTTTTTGATAAGAACTCTCTTGAAGATTTTGGTGGGGCTTCTATGCCACAATCCTACAAAACATCATTAGTATGCAAATCTAAACCTATAGAATGATAAACATCATAATGGTTAGCGAATTCAATATGTAGTCTACAAAAAGTAGTGTGTGTGTGATTTATCTTGACATAAAAAGGTTTAAACATTTCAAAGAATCTTTAAGAAATACTAATTTGAGGATAAGCATTTTGAAATTTATGAAAAAATTAGGTTTGAGTCGTATCCAAAAAATGCTTTGGATGTGGCTCACGGTTCCAACTACCAATTCTCCTTCTTATGACATCCCTTTGATTCAGAGATGGCCTTGTATTATTCTTCCAATAATCTTCAATATTGTTCTCAATGGTTGAACAACTTTTCTATATTTATGTGGCAGTCTTCCTGAGAATGCCCATAATTCATTTGAATCGCCGCCCTCAATTCTTTTCCACCTTTGAACGGCTCTTGATAATGTTTTTCTACTAATTCCCATTTGTTCACTTGTCTTTTTAATGAGACAAGATCTCTTTGTTTGATAGCTTACCAAAGTCGATGTAATGACACGTCAGGTGACATTACTATCCTTTGAGTGTGAGGTCTTACCCACACTTTCATAAGCATCCATTAGATTCTTCACAATAGTGTTTCACTTGATGCATTCGATGTTCTCAACCCAAGAGTCTTCATGATGTTTCTATACTTTAAACCTCGCATCATTTGAACAAATAGTTGACATATTTCGGTCTCATTTAGCCTTTCAAAGAACATTTTCCAAATCTTATCAGCATATCTTCTACAAGTGCATTCTGGAATCTTACCTTCCATGTGCTACAAAATATCCTGATCAATATTAATCAAAAACTTTGTCTTTCTACGCAAAATTCTAGGTGGTGCTCTATTAGGTACATACATCTCAACATTAGCAATTTCATCAATATTTAATTGAGGTGGGCTAGATTACGTACCTTCGACCGAGGGTGGAATAGAATACATACCTTGAGGTTCACGTGGGGATGATGGCATACCTTGTTCATAAAATCCGAGTGATGATGTACTCTCAACTTCAGATTTGGTGGATGGTTTCCAACCATACCCACTTGTGGTAGATGGTGTCCCTCCATATTCGCTTGTCCTTAATGGCATCCCTTTGTATTCACTAGTGGTAGAGGGTGTGCCTCCAACTATGGTATTTGCATCTCCCCTAGGATGACTATTTCGCATTTGTTCCCTTTGTGTTGCTAATTTCTTTTCTCTTTTTGACGGTTGAGGTTCCTCTTCAACTGGCTTGTTTTCGTCAATTGTTCCCAAATTTTGTTTTTCACGATATTCCCTCATTCATTTTTTCTCTTTATCTCTAAAGTCTTGGAGCTGATCATCTGTTAGTTTTTTCCTTTTAACAGTTCGTTTCTTCGGCATGATGAATAATTTTACCTATTCAAAAAGTGCTAAGTCAAGTCAAATTAACTAATAGTGAAGGGTTGTAAAAGTCTATTAAAGAGGGAGACCAACGGTCACCTCTTTCAAATGTTAGTTTTTGAAGTTGAAGGGGTTTATTTTAGAGTATGATATTGTGAAAGATGGAATCAAGTTCAAGCTAACCCCATTGTAGGGAGATGATAGGGAATGAGACAAAATGGAAAGGATAATGATGATGGGAAGGAAGGAGTTCCTCAAGAATGAGGAAGATAAACATGGTGAAGGTGCAACTACTTACACAAAGAAAAGGTTGAGGTAGCAAAAGTAGACAAAGGAGTAATGTTAGAAAGGAAAAAGGATGGAGAAATAGTGATAAGAGAAAGGGAATCCTTTATACAGGATCTAGACATGTTTGCAAAGCAGGTTGGAGACAAGGAAAGGACTGATTTTAGTCAAGAAAAGGCAGGAACAGGTGTAGGACAATCTAATACTATCAAAATAGAGGTATGCAGACCTGATGAAAAGAAATGTGAGGTGAAAAACCTTGGGGAAGAGACCCTAATGCAAGGAAAAGGCAAGATAAGTGGAGACAAGATGGAGAAGATGCAAGAATGACCTAGTAAGGTCATGGTGGAAGAGATGGATTGCCCAATGAAAGGGAAAGATGGAAAGTAATAGACTGATGAAAAAGAAGATGGAAGACCACATGATGAGAAGGTCTCAGAGGCAAAGGGAAAGAAGGCAGAGGTAAAAGAGTGTGGATGGATTGAGGAAAGCCATGAAGGTCTTGTCAAGAATAAAGAAATTATGATAGGGGAAGTGTTGTGTCCCCTATAGATAAAGAGAGAAAAGGAGCAGGCAAGCATTGTAGAAATAGTGACATTTAAATCATAAGATACAGAGGTAAAGGGAGATTTGATTCAAAGTCTAGATGCAAAGAACCCATGTAGGGGGTAAGAAAAACAAGACAAGAAATTTTTTTTGATGCAGGTCATAAAAATGGAAGTTGCAAAGAGCCTAGATAAAAGGCCAGTGGAAGAATGCATGATAGTTGAGGATAAAGATAAGTGCGTGGAAAGCATGGTAGATGCAGTTAGTGGTCCACTAAAGGGACAAGAAGATAAAGAGCCTGAAAATATAGTGTTGGAAAAGAGTTCAGTGGAGGATAAGAGATTAGAGGATGTGATGCATCAAGTTGAATGGAAAAAAGAAAAGGAAAGGTCTGAGACAGAGTTTGTAGAAGGTGCAGTCACCATAAAAGGTGAAATTGAAAATACAAAGTGTTTGAATGACTCAAAGATGGAAGAGACTAAGGAAGAGATGTTGATAAAGGTTGGCCAAGTGAAGGCTAGAGGAAAGGTGAGAGTGGGATCTCCAAATGAAATGGAGAAGAAAGCAAAAGATGAGGCTAGGAAAATGGATGTTCCTAGATGGGTAAGAGTACTGATGTGGAAATTGTATGCAGTTGTGGCAATGACTCCTAGATGGGAAAACCTGAAGCAAATAGTGAAGAGGATGGATAAGAGGAAAAGAGTGTAGGGAGTGATATATTAATTCCTTGTTTTGATGATCATGTTGATGGAGATGAAGCCAAGGGTGAAAAATAAAATAAGGATAGAGAGTGGACTATTTGGAAGTAAGTGACACTATGGAACAAGTTAGGAGCAATTGGATGCAACCATGGATGATAGGATAGAGCAGGAAGGTGCAGGTTCAAGGTGATCAGTCAAGAGAGGAATTTTTTTGCAAGGAAAAGGCCAAGGCTAAGGTGAAGATGAAGGCAAGAGGGAGCAATGGAAGGAACAAGGAGGATCATCAGAGATTTGTTGTAGGTCAAGGTGTTGCAGAATTCCAAGAGACTTGGAAAGCTTTCATGGCCGGATGTATGGTGCAAGAGCACCAAGGACAGCTAGGACCGTTAGGTGGTCAAGTGATGAATTTTTTCTTTGTAATCATGAGTGTGGTGTAATAAGGTCTCAAAATACCATTAGGAAGTGTTTTGAGTCATGTTAGGTTGATAGGTTTATGAAGTTGCCATGTCTTGGCAAATGTTGTCAATATGATGGAATGAAGCCTTCAATGGAATAAACATGAAAATACCTTTAATATGGAAATGTAAGGTCAAATTAGTGTGATGAGGCCATCATAAGGCCATTATAATAGGTTGAAAGTCATTTTTAGTGTCAAAAAGTGAAAAAATTGCAAAAAAAGAAAAAAATGCAAAGTTGCACTAAAAAGGGAATTGAAAGGTCAAGTTGGTAAAGGGAAGTTGTAAGGTGGTTTTAGGTAGTTTTAGAGGCTGGAGTTCCTTTAAAAAAGGCCATTTAAACATTGGAGGGAGGTTGGCATGACTCCATTTGAAAATTTGAATGAAATCTTTTGTTGTTTCCATGTTTTCCCTATTTTTTTGAACTTTGTTGGCAACAAACAGTCCATACAGTGAATATTGTGGCATGAAATGAATTGGGAATGATATTGGAGTGAGTCTACTATGATTTACATCAGATTGGAGGCTTAACCATTTAGTTTTGTGGGTTTTAGAGTAGATTTTCAAAGACTGCTTATGTAACTCAGAAATTAAGGGTTTGAGAGTACAAAGAATGCAAGCTTGATCCATTCCACCTTCTATAGATATTGTAAATCAGTGGAATGGATCATAATAAGTAGGTTTAAATGTTTGGGGTCTATTTTGTGCAGGTGTGTTCATTTTAGTGAGTAGGAGTGATGCCTAGGGCTGGAAAAGTCAATTTTCCTTGTGAATTTGAAGGCTAGATGGCGGGGTTTGTCAAAATGATGAAGAACTTGTTGATCTAATGAACTTTTATGTTTGTGTAGGGTATTTGGAAGGTGTTTGATGCTTTGTGGGGGTTTGGAAAGGCTTGGGCATATGACTTTCAATAAACCCTTTGGTTTTAGCATGTAAAAGGAGGGTTTGTTGAGACAACACTTTAGAATGTTTGTGTCTGGGAACTAACCATGGATTTTGTTGTTTTAAAACATATTAAATGACTGTCCATTGGTTTGGAGTAAAAATAGAGTTTTTAAGAGGGGCCTCCTTTGTAAAATGGGGCTAATCTAGTAGCCTTTGGGCAGGGTAACCTATTGAAACTCCATACTGTTGCAAGGGAACCTTATGTGATTTGTTGGGCATTATACTTGGGGTCTGAGTGGATGCTAAATGGATGATGTGTTGGACCTTTTATGGCCTTCTCTAAAACATAGGTCCATTGGATGAATTTTGAGAACTAGAAAGCAAAGGATATTGTTTTGGGCAGTTTGGGAGAATGAAGTTTTGAAGGTTGTTTCTTTGCATGCATTTGATCAAATTGGGTTGGTTGTTGTGTTGCTCCACCTTGTCTGCATCAGTATTTAAATTGACATTAGGTTGTTATGAGTTAATCTTCACCTTGGCTCTGCATCAAGAAGGCCTTGGAGTTGTGAAATATAGAAAACCCTAGATATTTATGAGCAAATTGAGGGGTTTTGTATTGGAAACCTATTTGAGCATGCATTAGGAGTATATTCCAATTTTTTAGAGACATGTAGAAAATTTGGTAGCATAGACAAGGAAATCAGCTAGTTTGTATAACTGTTTAACAAAATACCTCAATAAAAGCTTTGGAAGCATACACAAAGAAAGTCAATTGTTAAATTTAACAAAATGCCTCAAAGAGATGTGGTTTAAAAATGTAATAGGAAAGTGTATAGAATTGTATAATTTAAAATGTCTATTGACAACCTAAGGTTGTAACATGACAAACAAACAATTTGATCAACATGGAATAAGAAAAACAACAAAAATGAAAGAAAGCCATAATAGAATGAAAGAAAATGTACAAAGACTTCACATACCTAAAAAACCAAAGTTTCAAATGGAGGAGTTCTACCCAATTATGTAGCCTTTGCTTCTTCTTTCCTCAAATTCCTCAAAAAATTGACTTTTTCAAAAGTTTGTTCCCCTCCAAACTTCAATTGTATATCAGTTATCACTGCAATTCAAACTTGAATTCATATTGCATGCCTTCCAATGTCAAAACTCTGCTATTTCATGCAAAGGTGATGGAAATATCATGAAAAAGGTGGTGGAATCTAAACATCATGCATGCACACTTCACTCAATCACCAAAAAGCTACTTTTTGTCAGAGCATGCACAAAAATAGGAGAATATGCAAAATGTGGTCCGACATCATGGGTATATTGTGTTTTTTAACCATTTT